>JAXCLO010000242.1:4338992-4356454 GCA_035583995.1 Arremon aurantiirostris | reverse complement strand
GGATGGATGGATGGATGGATGGATGGATGGATGGATGGATGGATGGATGGATGGATGGATGGATGGATGGATGGGAACCAAGCTCACCTGTGCCTCCAACTCTGCTGCTCAAGGCAGCTCTGGGAAACTCCTTGGATCTGGGAAACTCCTTGAGTTCGGTGGTTTGGACCCATCAGGCTTCTCCTCTAGAACCAGCACAAACAAATCTTGGGGACAGCCAGAGCCGCTGCACTGCTTTGGTGCCACGTTCATTGGGTAACTTCTGTTCATGACTTTCGGGTTTCTGTGCTTGAGGTGACCCCCAAGTATTAAAAGTCTCTTTTTTTCCCAGCCCCACGACCGAAGAAGAAGTCGAGATTCATCAGTTCTGCTTCTCAAGGTTGTTTATTTTTTCATATTTATTCCATTCTTTCTCTGACCTGCCGAGGTCTGTCCAGCAGGTCGGGTTGTGGCACAGTCCCTGCCCTTGGAGTGGTGTTGGCTTTTTATACTAAAACTACCTGTACTTTATTTACAATAATTTTCCAATACCCATCACCTATGCTAGACAGTCTGTCTCTACTCTAAATCAATCCAAAAGTGCCACCATCACGGAGAACCTGGAGGCTAGGAGGTAGAAAGAAGAAGGACAGGACATGCCCAGATTCCTCCATCTTGCCCCTTGAACCCCCATTCTAAAAACCCCAAAATTCTACTTTTTCACCCTGTGACCAATTCACTATCATCCTACTCAAACTCTTGTGGCTTGTAAATCCTCACACAAGGTTGGTATTATTTTTCTGTGGGCTAAAATGGAATGTCCCAAGACATGAGCTGAGCCCTGCCCTGGCCCATGCAGAGGGTAAAGCCTGGGCTGGCTGCACTCAGTGGTTACACAGAATCCCAAATCCATGGGTCAATGTGTAATAAATATAAAATATATATAAATATAATGCAATATAAAGGCATTCAGCACATGGGAACTCCCCTGGCAGCTCTTCTGTAACATCCCCAAACCCTCCTGTGAAAATCCACAGGAACATTAAGGCTTATTTAGGTGCCAGCTATTGTATCACACTTTTCTCCACTAATTTGACCTGATGGCACCAGGCTTGTTTAGTTTTAGTTTTAATCCTCTCTTTTAAAAATCTCTTTTCTCTTGTTGTTTTGTTGGTTTTTTTTTTTTTTTTAATTATTCCCTTATTTTTTGAACTCCAGTAATTTGTGAAGCAGCTGCATTGGTCATGAACTGCTTGAATTTTATTACATCTACAATGACTTTTAAACAGAAAGAATCTGCTCATGGGAACACTAATCCTTCCATCATGGAAATAATTAAGCTCTTTTATTTGCAAGATGAAAATCTTTAGGGAACATATGAAAACTAGCAAAGAGCAATTTTTTTTTCTTTTTTTAAAGACAAAAAAACGATGATACAAACAGACCTGCTAGTGTCTGTTAAACTGTGGCATATGGAAAGGCACACAGACTCTTGGAGAAATCTTTCTCAGTAATTCTTCCATTTGGCTCAGGAATAAAGAATATTCTACAGAACTTGCTGTACTAAACCACTACAGCACATTTTCAGGAGGTATTTTCCAAGGCTTTTCAATGGTAAACTGCTCCTGTTCTTTTATGGTAAATGTTAACCTAAATATTGTTATTCTTATTTTTCTACAATTATCTTTGGACTGTTCTTGTCTGTAAAACATATGCTTTCAAGCAAACAAAGCTACTTATATTAGATTTTTATTTATTTTTTTCAGGTTATTTGGGGTTTTTTTAGGTTTTTTGCTGTGGTGCTTTTGGCAGGAGCAGTTCCTGTTTTACCCCTCCTGTATTATTTGGTGCTATATCCTGCACTGCATTTACACATTCAGGATTAGCACATTGACACTCAAGTATTTTTGCAAAATTACTGACATAGAACTGGTGTCAAATAAGCAGATTTGGCTGAGAGAAGGAGACAAGAAATGAAGCAAGGCCAGATGAGATGATCAGAGAAGAAGAGAAGATCTTGTGATTAATAAAAGGGCTTTGAAAACCTAACTAAGGGTTTCTAAATGAAGTGTTTTGGAGGTCCAGGTTAACTTTTACTGTGGAAGGGGTTTGTACTGGGTCCTATATGCAGAAAAAAATAGAAATAAAACTTTACTGAGTTACCAAGTTTTCTGTTTCTAATGATGTTAATAAAATGAGATTTTATTGCAAGTTTGAGAAAGTGGCAATAAAATGTCAGCTAAAATGTGATGTTGATAGACATAAAAACAATGCACAATGAGGGGAAAAAAAAATCTTAATTTGCATTTACAATGCTGGGCTCTGACCAAGCTGCACAGAAATATGTTGCTGGAATTATGATAGACAATTCTACAAAAACATCAGCTCAAAGGCAAACAGAAAGCAATTGAATTTTTTGAAAATGGAAAGAGAACAAAATCGAAAACATCCTTGTTTTAGGACAGAAATCCATTCTGTGCCTTTCAATCCTTTGTGCATTACAGGCTATTCATATAGGAAAAGTAAAATAGTGAAACAGAACAAGCAATAGTAGCACAGAAAAGTAAAAATGTGTGGAATTATTTCCTTACAGATAAACCTGAGAAGTTTTAATTTCTGGAGGGCACAAAATCCAGCAGGTTTTTATCAAAGCCTGTAAGCCATGAGGGGCATGGGCTCCATGAACAGGGAGCGACAAAAATTGATAATTCTTCATTTGGCACCCAGCCCTCAATAAAACACAAACTTTAGCAATGAAACTTGTTGCTTCCAGACCCAGGAATGTTAACACAAGGAGAAGTTTTAGCACAGATTAGAGGAAAAAGTAAAAAAAAATTAAATCAACAATACAGTGAAATAGAGCCCTTTCTTTGGTTATATGATGGTAGAGCATCACTCCATTATCAATAAATATATTTCTCCTCATATTTGCTACTGGCCTCAAAGCTAAGCAAGCTTTTGTTCTCAGGTGGGTTAGAGAGCCCTAATTCCTCTTATTTCTGTTTTTACAGAATGAGAGAAAATCAGCATCCTTTGTTTTGGGTTTTTTTTTAAGATAAAACGTGATGTAATAAAATTCTTGTAATGAAATATTAATCTGTGTATGCCTCACTGGGGAAGTATTTTAAGCTGTTAAATACCTAAAATGCAAAAAGAAAAAAGTTCTTTGGTAAACAAGAGCAACAACACTGGAAATTTCATTGACAGTATTTTCTGACAACAGAGCTGATGCATTTCCTTGTCATGGTTAAAAACCAGAGAAGAGCAAAGACTAATCAGACTGATCCAAGCTTTTTAAAAAGCTCCGGTTAATTTGGGCTTACCTTTCTTCTGCAGGAGATGAGTGGCAGAGCTGCAGATGGGAGGGCGCAGTTAATGCTCGATTCTGCCATTGTTCTCTCGAGGGTTTGTTTGTGTTCTCACCACAGAGCCTCCAACATCTCATTTCACACGTGCCTATTAAACGCAATTATCTTCTGTCTGTTCGAGTCAGGCTTGCGTTCAAACGTTGATTTGGTGGCTGGGAATCAGGTTAAACTTCAGCATGCAGCTGAGTTATCAGCTGGGAGGGAATGGGGTGAGACGCCACAGAAAGCGACCCAACAGCTCTGGATGCCTGCCCAGGAAGGGTCCCTGCCGCTGCTGGGTGGGAGGGCTGCATCCTGCTCCTGCAGTTCCATCCTGAAAACATGTTAAAGAAATGGGGGAAAAAAATGAGAAAAAACCTTTCTGAAATCACACGTTGAGGGTATCATTTAGATAAATTGATTTCAGTACAGACCCAGAGCTGGCAGAGAGCTGAGGAGAACCAGGAGCAGAGACCAGGGCCAGCAGGACCCAGGGCCAGCAGGACCCAGGGCTGTGGTCTCAGGTGCTTCTCCATCTCACCTGAGCTCCTGGGGCTCTGCAGGGCTCCCTCTCCTTACACAGGTTTGGCATTTTGGGTTTTTTACGAGCACTAATTGCATTGATAACTTTGTCAGCCATCTGTCAGACGCACATTGGACCACACCTCATATTTCACTTCAGCTGTCGTCTAACAAAAGTTCTACAACGTCCCTGATTCCCACACTCGTGAAGAAACCCAAAGCCCACAATCCTTTCATGAAGAAACCCAAAGTCTACAATGTTCTGTGGACTGGAATCTCTGTGCATTTCACATCTGTGTGTCTTCTCTGCTTGTGAAGTGCTCAGCATTTTCTTGCAGCTGATAAGAGTTTCACATTCTGCACTGAAACCCACCTGGAGTTTGTACCTGTTAAAACACAAACAAATCCACATCCCAACAGGGACTGGAGGATTTTCTCAAAATCCTGGAGGAGAAGAATGGGTCCTGATGTGAAAATAAAACGTTGATCAGTTCTGTTTTGCAAAATTGCATAGAGAAATACAAGATACCAACTTCAGTTGCTATTACTAACATTTCCATCAATAGCTAAACACTGTCCTGGCTGTCCTGACACAACTCAAGAAGCAGAAACAAAAAATCCTGTAATTCCTTCCTTTCCTTCAATGTCCAGTGACCACCCTGCAGTTCTTGAGAAGAATAAACAGAGGAAATTAAGAATAATGGCAATAATGGAACTGTTTGGAAGGTGTGCACTGCTGTGACCTTCTATGTGAGGATCATTACACATGAACATGAATGGATCCTCAAGTATTTCTCCTGATTCTCAAACAAAATTTGAATTCTAAAGATTTTGCAGGTATCTGTAGTTGTTAATCACGTGCTGGTGTTTTCTTAATGAGCACCTGTTGTCCTGCAGCCTCTCTCCTGCTGCAGGAGGTTTTTATTCCATCCCTCGCTCAGAAATGTCAGATTAGCATGCACATCCTAACATTTGGAGGAGCAGCACAATTTATCTTTTAACTTTTGTGCCCTGAAAACTCCCCAGATAATATTTTTAAATGATTGCAAGCCCGAGCAGCTATTTCAGGAAGCAGGGAAGGCAGTATTTCCACACCACTTTGTGAGAGAAAGGTATTAAAGCCCTTTTAATCTTGCCATAAAAAGGTCTAAAGTAATATCAGTGTCACAATTTTAAGGATTATGCATTGCTATCATGGGCCTGTCTGAAAATTCTGGAATTGCTTCTTTTAGCTAAATAACTGTGATGGAATTACAATAGAAGTTCAGCTCAACTATTGAGTTTTTAAATGGCTGAGAGCTACTCTGAAAAAAAAAATTTCATCTGCAACTGCCTTGGCTGCTCCACAATCTGTGAGTTTGTTACTTTGGGCCAGGAAATATTGCAGACTACCTGGACAAATTAATAGTTTGATAATTAAAGAAAAGACAATATACTCCCTAACCTTTATAAATATTATTTAAAGAGAAAAACAGCAAATGAAAGCACAGAATTTATTTTTCCCCTCTTAAAATCATAAATTGAAATATTTTTCTGGAAAAATTCTGCATTTGGACTTATCATGATACTTTTCCAAAATAATTGTGGCGAATGCTTTTAAATAGGAGTTAGAAAGTAAAAATCAGATTGCAAATTGATTTCAGGTGTGTTTAAGGAGAATTGATAAACTATTCAATTCCTGAGAGTGAAAAAATCATTGGTTTGTAATTCCAATCTCCTTTGCTTTTTGCTTATCTGAACCATAGGCTGGAATACCTTTTAAAAGTACTGAGCTGCATTTTTATCAAAGTCTCTGGGAAGTCACTACATTATTCATTCTCTGATATAATTCAAAATAGGAGGCTAAATTTTCAAAAATGATAGGTTTGATTCTTATTTTCTTTTTCCCCTCAAGCTTGTTTTAATCAGTTTTAATATATTTGATTGATAGAGCACCTTAAGGTTTAAGAAAGAATTCAGCCTCTTAGTATTTTTTTAAAGGAAAATTTATCATCTATAGAAACAGAAAGTATTTTAATTCTTATCAAGGAAATAAACTGGACTGAAAAACAAAATCCAGGTAACTAAAGGCCTGAGGGTCAATAAAATTAGTATTTTTGAAACAGCCACAAAATCAGAAAAGGCAAATTCTGTGTTTATGGCTTCAATTAAAATGAGACATTTATACAAATAGCAAGATGGAATGGGGGAATAACAGCATTCCAGAGATCCAGAGAGATGCAAAGAGCAGGAATAATTCTCATTTATTCTGAAAACCTCTGGCAGTGGGAAAGGGCCACTTTTCTGCTTTAACCTGTGCACTCGGAGATTGCTTCATTTTGTCTGAAGGGATGAAGTCAAGGAGCTGAGGATGTGAAAATGTAACCTTCACAAAATTTTATTTTGATAAACACCTCAGTTTATCTTTCCATGGCAGGCTGATAAGGAAAATTAACATAGTTCAGCAGAGAGCAGGGCAGGGAATGTGCTCCTGCAGTGAAAAATGAAAGAGTTTCCTCACAAAGTCTCTGCTTTCCCAAGGCTAGTGGCAAGAATAAAAATAATAATAAATTCCTCACTCCGAGAATTTCATTAGGGAAAAAGGTTACATTTATCTGGAAAGTACCTAGGTAAAGAAAAAGCATAAAAACTTGTGTATTAATAGCAAATGAACAGGGGGCATCGTGGCCAGCAGAATGTGCAACAGTAACTTGGATGTAGGATGGAGAGTTTCCAGAAGGAAGTTCATAATTGTATTAATATTGGAACAGTAAATTCAATTTCAGGCATTCTGAAGCAGCAATGAATTTATGTTACATTTAATATTAATAAAAGCAATAGGCAAGAAAGAGAACAAATATAACTGCAAAAGAAAATACTGAGAACATTTTAGCTCCACAGCTGAAAGTGGCGGACATTAGGTCGCAGAGAAAAGGAAGAGTCCATCCAGTGACATCATATCAGAGAAATATGGGAATTCAGGTGATTTTCCTGACAAAAATCTGCATTACTGCCAGCAGAGAGATAATTTCATTTGTTTAGTTCCCAACATGCAGCAGGAAATGTTCAAAGCAATGGAAGTCTGTTATGTTTGTAAAATACCCAAATTCTGCCAATGCAGCCAAAGCAAACTGGGCTCTGCATCCTCTGAGAAAATTCTGAATTCCACAGCAAATTGTGAATATTCACAAACTGAATATCACACAAAATTCTGAATATAACTTCAGTTTTTTACCTGATTTTTCTGTCCTCTCACACACAAAGGAGGATGATCAAATACTGCATTTATTTTAATCAGGGCTAGAGTACCTTTTGAGATCCATTTACAGGAATTCAAATAGTTCTGAGGGAAGATATATTGCATTCCCTAATTAAAAATAGTGGCCAAATTCTGCTGGCAGGTGAAATTCCACTGGAATTCCTTTGTACTCCAGGATCTTTCCTAGATTTTCTGTCTAGAAGAAGAGATTTTGAGCAATCCTTGCACAGCACTCATAAAAAACCCCTTGCAAGTTTCTCTTCAACTTTTGTACCCTGAGAAGCCCAAACAAACAAAAATCCACAAACATTCCCATCCAAAAGAGAAAGAAACCAACAAAACAAAAGCAACCACAACCAAACCCAACCCTCTCAAGTTTTATCCTTGCAGCTGTGTTTATGCTGGGGAATTTCTGTGGATGATACAGACACAAGATTTAAAAAATGCAATTAATGACATGAAGGTGCACTAACATTTCAGCTGACATTTCATACAAGATTCATGCTTTCCTACTGCTCAGATGATGGATCAGTCAAACTATCTTAGCCTGAAGCACGAAAAAGTGAAAATGCTGTATGTCCTCTGGCTTAGAGCTTTCCCTGGGGTGGCTTTGAAAGTGTTTCCTGCACTTGGAAAAAAGAGTTAAAAGCGGGGAAAAAGTAGCTTATATAAAGGCGGATTTAAAAAAAAACAATCAAACAAACAAACAAACAAAAACAAAATAAAACCACAACAACAACAATGATAAAAAAACCCCAAACAAACCCAAAAAAACCACCCAAAAAACCCAAAAAAAACCAAAATAAAACCCAAACCCACAAAGCAGGAGCATTTTAATTTTTGTAAATGTTGTGTAAACTTATTGAAAGAATTATATTTGAAATAAAGGCCTCTGAACTCCAAGTCAAGGTAAGCAGCAGTTTTATCTGTAACATGAATACAAGTCTGTTGTGGTAGGATTGTTTAAATGCCATGGGTTTGATCTTGCTTAACTATTTTTCAGACTTTAGGGTATTGATTTGAAAACAGAAGAAAAAACAGCTTATTTTTGGTAGGGAAATGTATTGATCAAAGTCTGAGACCAGCAAACCTCAGCTTGACCTGCTGAAATTACTAAAAAATAGAAAGGACTTGGGAAAAATAGAAAAAGAGGATGCAGAGAGAAAGACGGGAAAAGCCATATTAGCAAAAAACCTTTTTCTGGTCCTTCTGGGAATAAAGTTTTCTAAATTTCCACAATGCCAAGCAGCAGTGAGGGCAGGTGAGGGCATTTTTGGGGTTAGAGGAGACAAAGCTTTCATCCCCCCAAGGCACTGCAGTGAAAAACCCTGGGTTTTTTAGTTTCAGGTAAAAAGAAAAACTCACTGGACTGGGGAGGCTTCTACCAAACAATCCAAGCCAAAAGTCTGATTTATTAAAGCAGGAGAGTGGGAATATCTGCATTTATTGCAGGAAGGAACACTGGGAAGAGCTCTTCTGCACGTCCAGCGGATATCAGAGTTCCATGGAGAAGATCTGGCTCAGCCAGGAACTTCTCCCAGTTAGATCAAAGCTAAAACAGCAGAAAAAGAGGGGGGAAAGGGAAAAAGAAGAAGGAAAAACAAACCCTGAAGCAATGGACAACATGCCAACAGAACTGCTGAAAGCATCAAGTAAAAATCTGTCCCTTTTTACCACAGAACCTCCAGGAGTCTGGGTCCGTTCAACAAAGCATTGATATAATGCAATTATATGAAATGTTACAGTCCATTGGTACAAAAGGCTTCTATGTCATCTGTGACAGTAAAAAATGCAGAGAGAAGAATTCTGCAATTCTGTCCCAAAACCGCAGTGAATGTGTGCAAATAAGGAAGAGATCTTTTTATCAGGTGAGTTATAGTTCATTTTCATGTGGTGTAACTTGAATTAGAGCGAGGTGTTTCTTAATGAATTTAAAGATTGACTGTGCAGGAGCAGGATTTTTTTTTAATTTTATCAAATGCAGATGTGAGGGTTTTTTTTGTTTATTTGGGAGTTTGGTTTTCTTATTGTGTTTTGATTTTTTTGTTGTTGTTTGTTTGGTTTGGTGTTGGAGTTTTTCTTGTTTGTTTTGTTTGGTTTTGGGGTTCTTTTTTGGTCTGTTTGGTTTGGTTTGCTGTTGTTGTTTGTTAGAGGTTTTTCATTTCAGCTTAGAAAGAAAATAGAGGGGAATAAGCACATTACTATCAGAGGAAGCCATACATTAGCCTCCATTACAACCATCACAAAGGGCTCTTGACCCTAATTTCCAGAGAAATTAGGAAATAAAAAGGAAAAAAATATATATTTACTCTCTATTTCTCTGCATTCCTATAGATATATATGTCACCAATGAAGACTTACATTCACAGTAGGCAACTGGGGACAAAATAATGATCACTGGAACATCAGCTGCTCACTTGGCTTGGGCAGATCCTGTTATTTCAAATCAGTCGAGCAATTCTGCACATGCACTGATAATAATTTCCATTTGTGCAAACAGGCAAGGCATTTTCTCCCAAGCCATGGACTAAATGCAGGACAATGACAAAAGAGGGGATTTAATGGAGTGTTTTAGGGAAAACCTGACTTCTCTGTTAGTTGTGTAAGCGCAGTGTTGCTCTCAGGATTATCTGAGATCTGAGCAAATATGACAAAAGGATTCTGCAATCATTGCTCTCCAGCACTATTTACCCAATTTTCAGGCTCAGTTTTGCTCGTTTGGCTGAGCAGTCACATCTTGGGCAATGACTGAATTATCCCCTCTCCAGAAGCCATCACCTATCAAAAAACTGCATTAATAAATGGTATAGATCCTGAATAACAATCCCAAATCACCTATCAAACAGCTGCATTAATAAATGGTATAGACCCTGAATAACAATCCCAAATCACCTATCAAACAACAGCACTAATAAATGGTATAGACCCTGAATAACAATTCCAAATCACCTATCAAACAGCTGTATTAATAAATTATACAGATCCTGAATAACAATTCCAAATCAAAGCTCATTGATCTGAGCCACCTCCATGGTGAATTCAACAATTTTTGGTTTTTTTTGTTGTTTTTTTTTTTTTTTTTTTTTAATATAAATGCTACAGTTATTCCAAAACACATAGCTGGACAAATCCCACCAAAAGGAATGCATGGGAGATGGGCCTGCTTGTCCCATTTCCCCCTCTATATTCATATAATGGCGAAATTTTGATCTCTGATTTGTAAATTTAGGTTTTTTCCTTCATATGTAAAGCAGAACAGGCTCCCCTCTGGTCTGAAGACAATCTGATGTTTTACAAAACCACTTTTAGCCCAATCCCCATATCAATTGTTATGATCTATAAAAACAAGAATACCTCCTTACCTTTGGAAGAGTTTAATTAGGAGGAAATGTTACATTTAAAAAAGATAATATATAATTAATAACTTCAACAAAGCTGGACAAAGAAGAAAGAGATTGCAGGCTTTTCACATCCTTAAAAGCATTTAATTCTCTATTCATCTAAAATTAACAATCGAACTGTATAGCAGAAAAAAGTTAGAAAAGCTCAAATTATATTACTGACTGTATTATTTTTCTCTCATTCTTCAATGAAAAATTGTTCCACTGGCTGTCTCTGGCTCCTTGCTGCCTGAATTATATTTTTAATTAAGAGCTGCACTGTCATGCCTAAGAAATTTGCTTGTCAAGGATTCATTTCTAAGCATGTTGACAAAGAGCAAGTTATTAATACATACAAAATTTATAAAACTGAGATTTGGGAAAGCATTTAGAGGGAAAAAAACAATGAGCAAAGAATTGTTTTCCCTCTAACAAACATTCCAAAAGTTCAGGCTGCAGACTCAGAAAAGATTCCGTAGAACCACAGGGGTCTTTTGGGCTCCCAACAGGTGACGGGGGAGGATTCACAAAAAGGACAAGACTGAGGCATTATGGTGATTTCTGAGCTTTCCTGTCTAGCAGACCTTGCATGTAATTGTGGCAACGTCTCAGCAACAATTCTCTTGGTTTTTGAGCTAATTTGCTGGAGGAATAAATATGCAAGCAGAGCTCCTTCACACTGCTCTGAACAAGGACCCTGAAGGTGTTTGTTCTTGGTACGGATTGAGTGAATCTAACCAGGAAAAACGAATGAAACAGAGAAATTATGGCTGAGCCTGGTGTTTAAAATGACATCCAGGTTGTGCAGCCTTGAAAAGAGCAAATGTGCTTTTCTCACTTGTGATGCAGGGCTGTGGAGCTGTGGCTGCAGAGAACAGAGACATCATTGGAACAGAACCTATGTTTGTGTTACTGCCACACAGCCAGCCTGAAACCAGGCAAGTTCCTCCTGGCTCCTTGTGGAGGCAAAGCTGAAGGCAAAGTTAGCCCAAAATTTATGATTTGGTAAGTTTAAAAATTATTGGATTTTTTGAGACTTTTTAAAGCAATCTTCCTTACAGGAAATCAGTAGTGGTGATGGGTTTTCCCCTCAATACCTGGACTTTTTTCTGTTCTGGAAATTCAGAGCATTGATTTAAACACAAAATATTGACGTTTTCTGAAATTAGCGAAAGCTTTTGTCCTCAGCATCTTTGGTTTTCACTTTCTTATCTGTGGAATGGAAACAGCAGCCCTCCGTGTGCAGGGAGCAGGATGGGAGGGTATAAATCAAATGAATGTTTGAGAGACACCCCTGCATTGTGCTGAGGAGAGGCACTCCCAGACAATGCAGTGATGAACAGCTCCTTCCCCACACCAAACCCTGGGGGACCCAGCAAGCCAGGCAGACAAACAGCAATTAGCAGTAAGAATTAAATGAAATATTGAACCTCTGCTCATTGGGTGAATTGCATTATCTTGATGCCCAAGACAAAGTCCAGGTTCTGAGTTAAAAATTGCAGGCAATGCATGGGGGAGGAATCCACTCACACAAGGGAGCCCAGACCAGGCTCTACTGGAAACATTCATTTTGCTGGGTAATAACTTTTAAGTGCATGCCTTTGCCACCTTTAATTATATATGACTTTCTTTTTTTCTTCTTCTTTTTTTTTTTTTTCCTGGGCGTATTTAATCCAAAGTTACAATTACCTTTGGTAATCACACACAATTTTTTGTCTGGAGTTTAAGCAGTGCCGGGTGCTGCTCGACAACCGAGACCACCTCGCGTTTGTTTCATTCGTATTCTCCCTCAGAACAACAGCAGCAGTAAACAACTCCAGCCTAATTACCCAGAATGTGTTTGCACTGCAAATAGTCTCCTCTGCTCTCCCATTTTTGCTGTGCTGCCACCAGGCCTGAGCAGGGAGAGCAGAAACAATTCATGATGTGGAGATGGCTCCAACAGGAGACAATGGGTGTCGCCATGATATTTTCTGAAAAATCCCTTGGCCAGGATTCCTTCTCCAGGGAAGGTGAGAAGCCTCAGCTTCTCCCTGTTTTGCTGCTCTGGAATGTGATTTGGATATTTATGGTTTTGACCCAATCCTTCAATATTTTGTCTTATGGACGCATGTTATAGTGTAAGCTTTTTAGCCAATCATGTTATGGCACACAAACCTACAGTGCTGCATGCTAAACTTCTTGTTATCTTTGTAACTATTTTTTTTCTATATCTTAAACTCTAAAACTCTAAACTTTCCTTTACTTAGCTTATGTGTCTCTGTTTTAAACTATAAAATCCACATTCTCTCTTCTAGCTCCTAGGTTTGGGAGCCTTTTCCAAGGTCTCAGATCAGTGTTTTATTGGTCAATAACTCCTTAAAAGGTCCTGTGGCTGAGGGTCTTGTGACCTTCTGAGCCACGCAGTGAAGGTGTGAGCTGAACCCACCCTTCCTGCCTGTGTAGAAAACAAGAAAAACAAATCCCACCATCAAAACCAATGCAGAATCAAATTCCTTCAAAATTCCTCCAGCCAGCAGGACCTGGTGGGGTTTCCTTGGGGTTTCCTTGGGGTTTCCTTGGGGCTGTTTTGCTGTGGGTGCCCCTGGACAAACCCAAGCACTTCAATCACATCCCCCTACCCATCCCTCGGCCTCCTGCAGCCCCGGCTAAGGAAGGGAATTCCAGGGGTAACTAATTCCAGGAAAGCTGAGCCAGAGGAGCATTTGGGGATTTTTCAGGGTTGGGCAGTTCATGGTAGTTTGTGCGCCTGTCTTCCTCAACGTTTCAGCTCGAGTGTTTATTCTGAGATAAAATGAAATATAGTTATAACTTTAATTTCTCTGACAAGCATAAAGATTTTAATCATAACATTAGATAATATTATGAAAGCATAGGAGGAATCTTTTCTAATGAATGCCCTAAAGTGCAGCTCATTCTTGTGTAGCACGTCACAGGGAAAGCCTGTCATTTCAGCATGGAGCTTGTGAGGAACAAAACCCTGCCTGGTGTTATTGCAGCTAACCCAGGCAGGGTCTGACAGCACCCTTCATCCAGTCCATACAAGTTACAAACTGCCTACATTAGGTGAAATGAAATGAAATTAAATAATCTCACAATGAAATAAATAAACAGAAATAAATAAACAATGAAATAAATAAACAGGAGTGGTGGATGGCTAATTCAGAGTTTTCCACACAAACCCAGCTAAAGCAAACTGCCTACATTGAGTGAAATGAAATTAAATAATTTCACAATGAAATACATAAACCGAAATAAATAAACAATGAAACAAAGAAGCAGAAGGAGTGGTGGATGGCTATTCAGAGTTTTCTACACAAACCCAGCTAAAGCAAAGGTCCTGGCACTGTGAAGCTCAGAGCCAGCCCAGGACAGAGACAGGAATTGCACAGAGGAACTGTGGCAGTGGCTGCTGCATCCACAGGGCAATTGTCACCCAGGAGCTGTAAATAAGGAACATTTCAGGTCAGCAGCAAAGTCAGATATTGATCCTGCTTAGTCAGCACGGCAATTTAAATATTCACCCATAAAACAACAGGGGTATAAATAAAACAGATTCTGAAGCTGGGAGGGAATTTCACATTAAGGAAAAAATCCAAATAGAATCCTTGGGAGGGGTGAAATTTAACTTACAGGAAACAGATGTACCAGTAAAGGAGCTTGATCTTTAATTATAAAACATATAATGACATGTTTCAGAAACTTGAAATAATTACTGATATTTCACACCTTTGTGAAAACCTGCTGGTTTTTTAGTATTTCAAATTTATGCATTGAAATACGTGCAAATTCTTGCCCACAGTAATTCTTATTCCAACTCACCAACTGCTCTGCTGCTGACCAAAAGCCAGTTTAATCCATGCAGGGATAATCTGTGGACTCTCTCTGACAAGGAGGAGCCCTGAGAGGCCCAGGTGAGCTCCTGGACATGAGGAAGAGCAAAGGTGGAATTAACAGAAAGTTCAATAATGATCCTCAGCCTTACCCTGGGAGGGGAAAAGAAGATTAACTTCTGCAGAACCAAAGGGATGGATCTCAGATCTGTAGAGTGAAGACATTCCTATATAAAATTTGAAGATGGTTTGCTGTCACAGATTTAAGTAGTGTGGCTTGATGGTGTAAATTAGTTAAAATCCGTGTCCTGAAAATGTCAGATTATGTACACTCTACACCCTGCAAATCTTGTCACTGCCTGCTTTTCCCCCATCTGATGCAAAGCCTTAAAAATATGGATATGCTGAAACGCACAGACATATCTTAAACCTACACAGAACTTGTACCAAACAAGGGTCCCAGAGTCTGGAAGGGAAAACCGTGGCAGGTTTTCTTAATCTGTTTTGATGTTTCTGTATCAACCCAATTAATTCACAAAGGAAGGGCTCACACAGCACATGTGAGCAACCTGCACTCTAAACATCTCCCCCAGAAGGAGCTGCCTCAGAACTGCTTTGGAAACAGCGGTTTTAAGACACTTTGGGTTGTTTTTTTTACAAATTATATAAGAATATGGGACCATAAACAATCTCTAGTGAATACTAGTTGGAGATTTATTAAATATAATGAATAAGCTGCTTAAGAATTATTTTTTGTCTCCCAGCTGAGTTGCAATGTAGTGATTCCTTCTGACTTCTGCTTTCTTGTGAAGAGCAGCAAAGCAAAGAGGAGCAATTAACACTGTGAGGAGCAGAAATTACAAAAGCTGGCCTTTTGTGAGTTCATGCATCACTCCTGATTTATTCTGCTCCCTCACATCTACAGCCCATCCCTTTTTAATTCCTCAAGCTCCAGCTGCCTCGTTCCCCTCTCTCCTTTTTCCTGCACTCCCATCCCGTTCCACGTGTACAAACAATTTGGTTTTCTCCTGCTGAGCGGCATCTGCTCTGCTTTGGTTTGCAGCTCCACGCACGGGGAGGGTTCAGCTGCTGCTGCTCAGGAGTGGCACCAGGACATTTTCTGAACAATCCCTTCGCCAGGATTTTCCTCCTGAGAAGCTGAGAAGCCTCAGAAAAGAAATGCAAACAATAATTATCTGATTGCTTGGAATGCGGTCTGGGGGTTGTTTTAGCAACAGGTGCATCTTTAATTGGTTCCATGTGAATTGTTTTTGATTAATGGCCAATCCCAGTCCAGCTGTGTCAGACTCTGGTCAGTCACAAGTTTTTATGATCATTCTTGTCTAGCCTTCTGATGTCTCCTTGCTCTTTCTTTAGTATAGTTTTATAAAATAATAAATATAATAAATATAATATAATAAATATAATAAAATATAATATAATTAATATAAAACAATATCATTAATACAATATAATATAATTAATATACTATAATATACTATAATATACTATACTATAATGTACTGTAATGTAATGTAATATAATATAATATAATATAATATTATGCAGTCTTCTAAGAACTTGGAGTCAGATTCTCACCTCTCACCTCATCCTGGAGACCCTCACAACACCACAGCACAGGAGAGGCAGCAGCTCCCGACTGATGACCAGGAGCACAAACAGCCTTGGGACAGTTCGTGGATTAAAAGGGATGAGGAACAAATAACAGCGATCAGGAAGCTCTGGAAAAGGTTGTATTATACGTAAAAAAAAAAAAATCAAGATAAAACACTGATTCTCTTTTAGACAGCACGCCTCTAGTGACTGACTCACAGTGACATAAACGCACTCAGGCATGGGCTAGAAGAGGATGAAGAGAAAAGCACTCCTTGCTGTTTGTTTTCCTGCATTCATTTTATCCATGATTCTCCACACTTCCGAGTGACTGAATGGAAAGGAAGCTCCCCCTCTGCTTCCAGCCAAGGGTTTGGGTTTAACCTCAATTCCCTTCCGCTGTGATACTCACTCGAGTCACACAAGCAGGGCTGGAGCACTCACTGAAAGGGACAATTCCAGCTGAAATATGGCATTCTCTAAGCCAGGATGACATTCCCAGTGGTTCCCTGGGTTGATACTTTGGTCAGAGAGTAGAAACCTTGAAGCCCAATAAAATAAAATATCAGCCCTGAAATAAAAGTAATGAGGTATTTGAAATCTGGAGAACGTTTTCCCTTGACTTGTAGGTAGTTCAATGTTTACAAATTCACTTTGAGTTGTATTTTCAGAGAGAATTATATAGATAATCCATTTTTCTTCATGCTTATATTCTTGATAGGGGTTTTCAACTGAAGTTACAATCAAATCCAATAGACTACCTACCTTATAAAAGCCACTTATTTTCCACATTTTCAGAACTAGGAATTCTGTCTGAATACCAGATGCAAAATCAGTAGAAATGCCTCTTTAATGATTGCCAATTGAGATGTGTTCAAAGTGGTTTCAATCTCTCATCTGCAGCCTGGCTGCTCATTCTGTTTGATACTAGCACTGCATGACTAAAATTTACAGCAGGTTGCTATTCAGTGGAATTCTAGCAGCATTTTATTGCTCTTGAACTCGATCAGAATTAACACCCACTTGTGCTATTAAACTTCAGAGACAGAAACATTATCTTGCCTTAAAGTCAGTGAGAATTAAATAATACACAAACAAACAACCTGCCATTTGAATACCGGAATAACATTTGAATATTTTCTTGCTGCTGAGCAGAGCTAGAGGAATTGTGCTTGGGTTAAAAGAATTTTGGTGCATGCAGGGGGGACAAGGACTCATTTTCTTGCTGGTGCTGCCTCACTGAACGAGGGCAGGACAGAAAAGTGGAAATTATCCCAGATTTGCTGTGGCTGCCCCTGGATCCCTGGAACTGTCCCAGACCAGGCTGGATGGGCTTGGAGCAGCCTGGGACAAAAATGGGAGGTGTCCCTGCCATGGCAGGGTGGCACTGATGTGGTTATCTTGGACTGATGGATTTCCTGCTTCTTTTTATTCTTAGCTCTTGCTTGCTGCACGTCCTTAGCAGAGGCACATTAGGGTAAATGTTCTACAAAGATTGCTGCATTTATACAGCCTTGTGAAATGATGTCTTACAGTTTTCCCATTTGTA
>JAXCLO010000242.1:4286116-4338892 GCA_035583995.1 Arremon aurantiirostris | reverse complement strand
TGGCCATTAATTAGAAACAACCACATGAGACCAATCCCAGATGCACCTGTTGCATCCCACAGCAGCAGATAACCATTTTGTTCCTGAGGCCTCTTGGCTTCTCAGGAAGAAAAAAATCCCAAGAAAAGGATTTTCCATGAAAAGATGTCTGCGACATTTCCCATTCCACCCAAGGGCAGAGCAGCCAAATTCAGGTGCCAGCCCCACCTGTGCCAGGTAAAACCCCCAGAGCAGCAGGGCTGTCCCAGCAGGGCAGCAATCCCATCTCCCAGCCGCAGATCCCCAGATTTCTCCCTCCTGCTTTGGTTTCCCACGCCCACCTCATCTGCCCAGGGATATCACAACAGAAGCAATCACATATGTGCTCCTCAAAAATGATTTTTGAAGGAGGCTCACTGCAGATAAACCAGATCAGCACCAAGGCCTCCTGTCCCTTACATCTGTTATCTGTGATGGGAGGAAAGGCTCCTCTAAAGATTAACAAATGCTTTCAAACAATAAGGTACCAAAATACTTATATGAGCAGTTTTATCACATATTCTACAAATGGGAAAACTGTAAGACATCATTTCACAAGGCTGTATAAATGCAGCAATCTTTGTAGAACATTTACCCTAAGTGCCTCTGCTAAGGACATGCAGCAAGCAAGAACTAAGAATAAAAAGAAGCAGAAAATCCATCAGTTTAAAATAACCACATCAAAGAAATATTTTATATTAGTCCCCACCAAATTGCAATTTCTGGAAAAAGTGGGAGCATCAAACTGAAATAATTGGTATTGGTTCAAAAACGTTACTGGAAGGAGAAGCAACAACAACAAAAATTGGTTTGGAACTGCTCAAACATCCAAATTATCTGGGTTCTTTTCCTGTTAGGAAACCTTAAAAATTCAGGTAATTTCCTTTAATTGGTAGAGTCCTCCAAAATAAGCAGTAACTGAGATTCTAAAATTGTAAAACCTAAATTCCAAAACCTGTGGAGGGAAGGCACAGGCAGAGTATTACAATGGAGTTCAGCTGGGACTTGTGCTCTGTGAACAAACATTCACCAAATCTTTTCTAAATTATTTCCATCTCCTGTGGAAGGCTGTGTCCTAAACCAGCATCCCTCATTTCACTACATTCAAGTGGCAATGCCAGAATTCTCCTTTTCTGCAGCAAAACCTACTCCCTTCAGAGGAATGGAAGAGGAAAAACAGCAAAGGATTTCATTCAGCAGAAATCTTTAATGCAAGTGCTACAAAACATGACCTGTACATCAACACTTCAGCATTAATAGTGGAACAGTTTCTTAATCTGACCTTGAAAATACTCCACTTCTTCAAAGTTAATAAGAAGCAAATGATATTTTGGGAGTTTCTGTAACTTGTGAAAGTTTTTATACTCTGCACTTTAAGCAAAATTTAAAAAAATAAAGACACAGTAACAGAAAAATACACCTGAAAATGTCTCTCAGAGCTTTGCTAATAACTGTTCTAGAGTAAATTAACTGACTTTTTCCTATGTATTTAACAGCTTCTAACTCAATCTGTATCAGTTTCTTCTGTTCTCTCAAGGCAGATTGGTGTAGAAGGGAGTTAATTAGCTATAAATACCAAACAGCACCCAAATAAAAGGGATCATTATTAACACCCAGGGAACAGCTGGGCCATTTGATAAATTCCTTTTGTTTCTAGCAGTGCTCCCATCCATTCCCTAGGTTGGAGAGGGCTTTTCCCTTTACAGCTGTCCCTGAATTCTGAACCTGTACCACACAGAGGGGCCAAAAAGGAAATGAGATGTATTTTTGTAAGAATGGATAAAGTTTGTGTTATATTTCATCAATAATAATTTATTCACTAACAACAACACAAGTACTAATAGAGATGAAAGAGTAAGTGTAGGAATCACTAGGTTATAATGGGGCTGAAATGGTGCTTGATGATTTTTTACTTATCATCATCACAATTTTAAAAATATGACCTTATTTACCTTACTGACTAAATTTAGAGCTATAGAAAAATAGTAGAGAAGTTTCTGCAGAGGGTAAAACTCTCATAATCTGTTTGAGGCGTGGTAATCTTGAAGTAGAAGAGATTGTATGAAAAAGCAAAACTTGAGAATTGAGTTTCCCAAGAATACCACACAGCAGTCTACCCTTCATTTTCACAAGTGATTGATCATGTAGAAATCTGATGCTAACCTACAATTATTAAAAAACAAACTGTCCCATCAATAAAAAAGTGGAAGCTTAAATCAACATAAAAGAAGTTATCAGAGTTTTAATTTCCTATGCTCACCGATACCCATCGTGGATATTTTATGTATGAGATCCAGCACACACTCCTGAAATTGCACTCCAGATCCAGATGTTGTATAGGAAATCACATTAGAAGTTATTTAAAAATACACAGAAGTCATAGATCCAATTAACTGCCAGATGTTCTGAGTCATCACCACCATCAGAACTTACTAAAGATTAATTTAATTCCTATTTGATAAGCGGATGGAAGACTGGTTTCTGCTGGCTTGGGCATCAAACTGAGGGGGGAATTTCAGATGATCTCACCCAGCCAGGAGCAGATTTTGAATTCTTTGCTGGCCTGAGCTGTGGAACTGAGCTGCAGGAACCTCTGTGCTGTGGAGCCAAATTTCCATGACACCCATCACAACGTTTGCTGTCCTCGGTGCCAAACTGACTCTGTGCCTTTGGCAGAGGGAGTCCTGAATAAAGGGTTGTTAATTCCAAGCTACAATTTCAGCAGAGAACACAATGATTTACCTGGATCGCTCAGGGAACGCGAGCAGTTTGGTCACACAGTGCAATCCCCTCACACAGAATCACTGATGTGCGAAGCAAAGCTTCCCAAAGTCCCAGCAAAGAGGATCCTGCAAGGCTTTGCCAGGTGGGGCTAAACCACAACAAAAACTCAAGCAAAAGAAAAATTCACCGTATTCCCTTGGACTTCAGCTGTCACAACACTTCCAGAATTTGGAATTTGTTCATATGGAACTTTTCTATGTCTTATGTAACAGACTGAGCATTTTCAAGTTACAGGAATTCTTTTCAGGCACAGAAAGCCCTCGTTGCTGGATTTGTTCTCAGCAAAATTTGGCATTTAAAAGTCTCCTCCATTCATATAAATACAAAGGTGAAAATTAGAGCCTCTTATGCCTTTTGTCCCTCTGGAATTTGTAATAAACATGGATATGTGAATATGAGGAGAGAATTTCAGTGTAATAGAGATCTCACTTAGCAGTGAAGTGCATCAAACACTAGGAATTGTCACAAGGAGACCTTTGATGGAGTTTCTATCGGCAAAGATCCCATCATTCCATTGTTATTCCCAGTTTATGCCCAGAGCTCTCCCTTGTGCCACTGAAGGAATTCACTAAGGTCAAGGTTAACAGAGCCATTTGTGGGGATTTACTGTAATGTCCTTACAACAACACCCTGTGCAGGCCACACCAACCAAACAGGACCTGTAAACAGCACCTTGGGTTGTCCTTCCAGCAAAAAAAATCCCATACAGGTATTGGAGGGGAGAAAAGAGGGGAAAATATCCCAAAAAAATCAGTTTTAAGGAATCCCATCAAACTTTCAAACCCTTACACTGTGCCACTGCAGAGTCAAACACACTGCAGCAATCCTGAGGATATAATATTTTTAAAGTGCTCTCTTCTTTTTGGTACCTTCAAGATTTTCATAATGAAGATGTAATTTTCATCCCATGTTGTTCCCATTATTATATCTTATCTGGATGAAATATTGAATGGTAGGACATGGCATTTATTTCCCTTTATCAACATCAACGTTTTTCTAGACACTCCAACCTGTAGAGAACGACTGTGGAGATGACTGAGTGTGATTGCACTCACTCCTGAAATCATTTCACATACAATTGGAAATGCTAGTTTTCATTCCAAAGTGAGCTATAAAATTATCCTATTCTTAGGTTGGTATTTGATTTTTGAAACCTAACAGAGGAAAAAAATAGCTTGCTAATAAATAACCTTTCCCTTTCTAACAATCTGCAAAACCTGAGCAGACTCAGCCCACGGTGTGAGGTTCACCTTTTAATTCACATGTTTAATTACTCATTATATTATTACTCAACTTTCAGAGCTGTAGACTTGAAATATAGTTCCTAAAGGGGTTTAATCAAGCTGTAGCTCTTTCCTTGCAGCTCCAGTGAAAGGTGCTGGAGTTTGGATTTGGGATTTCAGGATTTCGGTCCCTGCCCCAAGGCCGTGCTGACAGGGAAATCAGGACATCAGGAGTCACTGGGAAAACCCCAAATAGGTGGGGGGGCTTTAATTCCTTGACCCCCCAACTCACTTTATTCTTTGGCATTTTGTAAGCACAACATATTAACCAGAAACTAAGGGGAAAAAAAATTTTGCCTGAGGCAAAAACAATTTAAAAGCTCGGAAAGCAAAAGGAAAATCAAAATTTTTCTGCCTCCCTAGTCATAATTATTGAAAGACAGAGTTGGGTAACAGGAGAAATAAAATGTGTCTGCTGGTGGGGCACAGCATCAAAATCCATCCTGTGTCCTACATGTCATGATAGCATCAGCTTTGACTCAGTTTTTCAGTCCAACCCACTCTCCTGATGTGTCCAAAGTAACTCTCCATCTACTGGCATTTCAGAATAAACCAATGTACTTCGAAGTCTAAAGCTCAATAAATATTCTTAGAGTGGTTATATTCAGCTAATTGTGGAAGAAAAACTGCACACCCCCCACCTATTCCCGCTACATTTATTTCCTTTACACTTTTACACCTATTTACATCTTTATATCTATTTACACCTTTACATCTCTTCCCTTTTTGAAACATCGCTGACTTTGTTGCTCAAAATTTGTGCTGTCTGAAATGTGTTCTCTCTGAACACAGAGTGGGGCCAGAGCAAAACTGTCACCCTGATTTTTTAAGATTTTCTAAACTATCTGATGTTTACATTATTATAACAAATTTTTAACACACTTTCTGTAAATGACTTATTGTTTTGCAGTCTTTTATGGAGGAGGAGAAATTTGATGGACTGTTGGCGTGTCCAGTGTCATTGGAGAGGTGGCCACTGTCACTTTTGGAAATCTATCAGAAAATAAACTTCCCTTTTTTACCTTGAAAACAGCAGTGTGCATGTTGTGTTATTTCCTATGATGACACAAAACTCCTGCAGAAATAAAAAACTCCCCAAAAAGAAACAAACACAAAGGATTTGATAGGAACACCTGAGGATTGATGCTCCTTCCTCCCCAGCCCTTCCTGCACTGAAGGGAACACAGTTTTATGGCATCTTCTTGCCAGTCTCTTTATTTTCCCCTCACTAATTCAGTGATTAATTTGAATCCATTAGCTCATTATATGTTTTCTGTTGCAGCAGCCCCTTGCAGACTCTGCACAATCGTGTTTTGTTCTGTGTCATTATAAAAATGTCTATACAATTATCAATAACTTAGCAGCAAATGGCACGTCAAGTATTTAATAGATAAAGAGGCACTTAGATAAGAAAGCAAGCACAAAAATCTATTACATTTATTTGCTTTAAAAAATGCCACCTTGAAGTGGAAGCTCCATCTTTCTATGAAATTAAAGCTATTTATTATGTTTAAATGTGTAAATGGTCAGACATTACAGCAGTAAATGCATTAAGAAAAATATAAGGAAAATATATTTGATGTTGTCATTATCTGTTTTTCAGTTGGTATAGAGGGAATTTGGAGAATAATTTTTTAAAGTCTACTCCATTTGCATTATGGGTCATTATTAGCAGCTAAGAATGCTACATAGCCTTTTAATTGACACAGAACAGTGTTTTATTTACTATTTCTTTATCATAATAATGCCCAATTTCCCTGATTTTCCAACTCTAAATTAAGTAATATATCAAAAATTATTTCAATTAATCCCTAATTTGAAGTCTCCAGGTAGCACTATTATGAGATTAACGTGATTAATTGAAATCTCCCTGTTGTTAAAAATCCTCATTTCCACAAGGAACAAAGATTTTGTGTTTCTCCTGGTGGACTCTGCAGGTTTAGGCTGTTCCTGAGACCTCTGGAGATTCCTTCCCACCCAAATCCTCCTCTGGCTTTGTGTTAAATGTGGCAATGAGAGGTGTCTGGGAAAATGCCAATATATTAAATTCAGAGTCAGCAAACAGAAGGATGCAAGGAGAAATGGGAACTCCAGGAGAGCTGAAACTCAGACAGGAGGAAAACCCAAAGAGTGAAGTGTGTAAGAATGCCAGAATTATGAGATGACAAAACTTAAACTGTTCACATTTCTATAAAGCTCTGTGTGCATTTTGCAAATCTGACATTTACAAAGTGATAAGGAACTGGAGGCAGGCTAAACTAAATTACAGAGAGAAATGTCAGACCTTGCAAAAGGGAACCCCCAAAGAACCCAAAGAGGCTCTGCCTGAAGGGAGCTGAGGAAGGGTTAAATTGGCAGGATTGGGTGGCAAAAATGAACAATTCTTGCTTACTGGAGTGATATAAGGCTGACCATTTTTAATAACACTCTATGAAATAAAATGTAAATAAAATGTATAGCAATATGAGGGAAAATTCCCTGTTCATAGAGGCTTGTGTTCATTTCTTCTGAGATTGTCACAAGAACGAGGGAAATTCAGGTGGATCTCAAAAGCCACTTCAGGGAAAATGTTCAGGTTCTTCTGGAAATATAAACCACGTTCAGAATGCAATGTAATGCAGTAGAAATGCATTAGAAAATACATTAGAAAATCTCTAATGATGAAACAAATAAGAAGAAAATAGAGGTTATCACAAGGAGAGATGCTGAGATATTCCCCTTCAAAGAACCAGCATTTCTTTCTGGAAAATTACAAAACTTCTTCAAACTTTTGCTCTTTTCAGGGTTTCCTTCTGGATTTTTTTATTAAAAAAGTAGTATTTAAAAAAAAAGTATTAAAAAAAAAAGTAGTATTTAAAAAAAAAGTCGTATTAAAAAAAAAGTAGTATTTAAAAAAAAAAAGTATATTACTTTTACTAAAATATTTCTTTTATTTTTTGGTATCTGAATAAAACCCTTAAAACTGGTGCTTGAGTAGTTTTTTGTTTTATGAGGAATATCCTGAAATTCTTTAAAATAACTTTGCAGCTTAAGACAGTGATGGTATATATGTCCATTTTTTCATAAAACAATGCTTTTAGGAAAAAATGGAATTGCACAGACAAAAGAAAGGGCATCCTCCAGTGGAATGAACAAACAATAAATTAAAATCTTTTTACAAGTCATTCTCTTCATATTTTATTTCTCATTCAGTAAATCAGCAACCCATGGATTTTCACCTGTGAAATACTGCTGCAGAAAATTGCTCAATATGAATTATAAAGAGAACAGTTTAGTTAATTAAAAGTTTGAGTAAGTAACAAGTTACTTAGACAACTAAATCCCAATTTGAAGATAATTTATCCACTTTGCCCGTCTCATGAAAAATTAATGGAAAAAGACTCATAGAGACTTTAAATCACTCCTGCAGATATGCTTTGGGTGGGTTTAAATGTGCTTTACCAAAACCCATTTCTAAAACTGAATAATGCTGTATTTCCTATGTCACCATATCCTGAACTGCTGCATTTGTGCTGCCAGGCTGTGGCAAGAGGCAGCAGCCTAATGACAGCAGCTAATTAATGCTGAGTGCCCAGAATCCTGTCAAACACAGCACAGGCCTGCATCTCTGCTATTGTGGATTTAATTACAATTATCTGTTTCATGACAATTGCCTATTTAATAACAATTATGTTTAATAACAATTGCCTATTTAATGACAATTATTTTTTCCTAACAATTACCTATTTAATAACAATCATCTGTTTCATAACAATTCCTATTTAATAAAAATCATGTTTAATAACAAGTCCCTATTTAATAACAATTCTCTTTCCATAGCAATTCCCTATTTAATAACAATTCTCTTCCCATAGAATTCCCTATTCCATATCCAGCAGCAGTTTCTCTCTCAGCTCTGGCAGAGCAGGTGCCAGCCAGGACAGAAGTGCTGAGAGCATGGCACAGACCCTTTGAAATGCCAAAAAAAAATCCAATAATGAGATAAATAACACCCAGAGTGCTGCTGTGGAATTAAAATAGCTCCACCCTTCTCTAAGTGTTTTATTCTGCTCTTCTGGCATGTGGGAGCTTTCAGCTGCCTTGTGGAATTGGTCACAAATAAAAACTTCTCCCCAAAAAGGAAAATTCAGGCTTTCCACGCACCAGGAACAAATGGAAAAGAGAACAAATATCATTTGAAGACTGTAAGTGCTGATAATTGTATATGAATATTGGCAAAGCACGCACAGAGCCAAGGAAATTGTCATCTATACAGAGCTGATTGGAACAAATTGGTTTTCTAAAATTAACTTTTAAAGGACTTTCCATCATGACCTTACAAAGTGTAGGGTTTTTCTGAAACATTCATTGGAATGGCACTGGAAATTCAAATTGCATTATTGCAGAGACAGGGCAAAAAGAGAAGCCGGAGAAATAGGACAGAAAGATGAAAAAGACATAAAATTAAGCCAGAGGAAATAGCAAAATGCTATGGAATCTATAAAAACATGCAATGGATATGTTCAATTCCTCCAGTAGGAGGGTTTTTTTGGTTTTTTTGGTGACATACAGCGAAATTTAGCATTTTGTTATGTGAAAAAATAAAGCTTAAACTATTGACTTGTTCCATATCTGGGCAATGCTGCCATAAAAAGAAATTATCTCCATGGTGTCCCACTTTAACTCATTTGTAGCAACCTGGGCTCCACCAGGTTTCGTGAGGAGAACACTAAAATGAGGGAAAACAGCACAAATGTTTTGGAAATAAAAACAAACCCAGATTTTCTCATGCTACATATGACCCTGGGGCTGAGACTCAGACAGAGCCAGGGCTCCCGAAGGTGGGGCACAGAGGAGCAAATGTCCACAAATTCTCCATGGAAATTCTGAGGCTTTTAGTATTTTTTTTTTTCCTTAGGAGTCTAAAATGAGCATAAAGAAAGCATTTCTGCATAGGAAACCTCTCCAAGCAGGAAAAACTTCACATTTTACAGGTCAGCCTTAAAACCATGAGAAGCTCATGGAGGGAACAGGAGAAGCAATCATAGCAGATCTGCACTAGCACCAAAAACCCAAGGTAAAATGAAATCCCCTCTCTCCATCCTTTATGAAATCCTCTATGCCAAGGCCAAAAATACAATTAAACTCAGATTTCATCCCTTGCTTGTCTCCTGACTATTTAAACTTTAAAATGATTATTGTGATTGTCTGTGAGAAAACAATCATCCACTCAAGCTGGCTCTGTGCTGAAAACCTGTTTGGCTTTTGTTTGCCCTGCCCTGAAATCAATGAAAGAGTGCCAAGAATGATCAAAACACATTTCTGTGAACACTGGCATAAATTGAGATTAAATGCCTTTGTTTCAGGAATGTCCTGGATATAATAAAAACATTTGTGCTACAATTACAGTTCAGAAGGACATAAATAATATCTCAGCCACAATTAACTGTTCACCTTTAACAGGTGAAAGGCATTGGCATAAAACCTGCCTTTCTGCCCCAGTTTTGTGTGTTGAAACATCCTGAAACCAGGGAGCACAGCAGAAAGTCCCCTCTCATCCCCCAATGCTATAGATGATTATTGAGAACAGAATTCCAAACCCTCCCTCATTTTTCACTCTGTGCACTGATTCCAACAGAAACCCAACATACTGAACAAGAGACAGATTGCTAACAAGGCACAATCCTCTTTGCCAAATTAGACTCCAAAAAATTAAAGTTAAAAACTAGAGAGTCAGAAATAACCAAATATCCAAATATACTGCTAAAGTGATATGATTAATATTCCTTGTACAAAGTTATTTATTTAAATGTATTTATTTAAAATATTTAACCAGGAAATTACCATCAAGATTAAAAGCATTACACTTAGCCTGCAGCAACAATATGCTAACTTTGCCAGCACTTACAGGCTGATAATTTACATGAGGGACACATCTGAGCACAGCAGATATTAGCAAGGATGTGTGTTGGGAGGAGAACTCACCCAGTGTGATGGAGGTGGGTGAGGAGGACAATTCATCTGCAGGAGCAAAGGCACCGATGGGGAATTGTCCAAACCCACCAGGATACACTGCCCTGGTAGGGGCTGGAAATGGGAGAGGTTTGAGGTCCTTTCCAGCCAAAACATTCTGGAATTCTGGGATTCCATGAATGCAAATCCTTCTGGAGAGTGCCAAATGTCTCTGGAGGGGAAGGTGACACAGGGTGCAGCATCCTGAGTGGGCATGTTGGGGCTTCATCCAATTCCATCTTGGAAAAATGGGTAATTCAGCCTTGGAACAATGGGTAATTCAGCCTTGGAAAACCGGGGCCATCCTGCTTCGGAAACCCTTGGAAAGGAGGGGAATGGAATTCTGAGCGAAGGAGGGTTTGGAATTCTGTTCTCAGCGATCATCCACAGCACTGGGGGATAAGGGGGGACTGTCTGCTGTGCTCCCTGGTTTCAGGGTGTTTTAACTCACCAAGCTGGCAGGAGCTGTGGCGCCCTGCAAGGGCACTGGGGCTCAGCCTGGGGCTGACTCAGTGCTCAGGGCACAGCCAGGGCTGCTCTCTGCAGAAACCCTTCACTCCCACGCTGGCTGGAAGGTGAATCCATCACCTTGAACAGCTCCTGAGTGCTGCGAGGGTTTGCTTACTTCTCACTTTGGAGGGGAGGAGGAAAATTCAGTGTAGGTGTCCTTACATCAAGAGAAAGAAAGTCAATAGCCTTTTGCTGAGGCCCTGAGTTATTCCTTTCCAGGCACATCTGCACTTGTCTGTCCCTGGCCTTGCTGACACACCCTGAATCAGCCAGGAATTCCCTCTTCTCCACGCTCTGTCACTGCTTACCCTGGGCATGGCATCCTTCACTTCCAGGCACTGGAGTGCAGACTGTGCTATTAAACAAAACACAATTTAAATAAAAACATGGAGAGATTCTCATCACAGCCCCTCTATTCACCTCTGTCCTTAAACTAATATCCTGTTAACCATAACATTCTGCAATTTCATGTACAGACTGTGTCCCCTGGAAGATGAAATGTGGACTCTGCCGTTGAATGCTGGTCAAAATCCTTCTGTGACAATTCCTGTGCATTGATATCAAAAGAGTGTCCATGCAGGGAAGTAAATATTTAAATTTAAACGTATTTTTTCACCCAGAAATTTAATTACATTTTGTTTCATAAAAATTTTTATAAAATATTTTTATATTTTATAACATATTTATATTTTATAACATATAACATTTTTTTCAGCCAGAAATTTACAAAAGCTCAGCTCTGGCTCAGGAAATGCCTCAAGAATGAAGGCTGGAGACGTGGAAAATGCTCACAGGGGCCCCTCTGGCTGTGGTCCCCATGTTTTCACTGCTGTCCTTGTAGCAATGTCCTCTACACAATAATATACAACACTGCAGCCACAATAAATGGTGAAGTCTTTGATAAGAAATAGTGTAGACTCAATTGTATCTCCACAGGATCCATATTTTGAAATGACGTTTTTTCCTAGTGGGAATTTTGGTCAATGAGAAGAATGTGAATGTTGTATGAGGCAGAGGAGAGAAAGGAATCCATTAATTTGTGTTGCCAAATGCAAGAATGTGATTTATGGACAGCAGGTAATGAAGGACTCTGAAGTCCTGTGAGCAAGAGAATACTGATAACTCAAAACTTAAAAAATGCAATTCCCCTGGGATATTCCCTATAAACACTTCCATTTTCATAGAAGCAATAAATGAAACAGGAACATAAATGTTCCTGCACCAAACATGTTTTTCTGCCAGTCTCTCATGCTTGCACTTGACTTTCCAGCCACCACCCAAGTTTTCAGTTCTCTGAGAGCAAATGGGATTCTCAGAATAGAAAGGGGGAACCTGGACTCTTTCTGTGCTGTTTTCCTTTAAAAAAATCATTTCAGGAGCAGGTAATAAATTTGACTTATCTCACTATTGAGAAGATCTCTGCTCCATTAAAGTTAAGCTGTGGAAGTGCCATTTGGCAGAGTTTTTCATAACCTCAATTGTGCCCTGAGTCATCTCATCCCTCCCAGCCTGGGGCACGATGAGCAGGCAACACAGCAGACAAATCCCAACTTAAACAGAGATAAATTATTAAATAGCATTTCTATAGGAGACCATTTTCTGAGAGTGCTTCCAAATGATATAAATCACTTATTCCAACAGCACTTTCCCCTCCTGCCAGTTCTGGCTCCTCTGCATGTGTTCATGTGGCCATAACAAAATATTGCATTCAGATGGGTTCAAAAATCCCATTTTTCAGCTCCTACAACAGGTAACACTAATTATGAAAAGAATTGATTTGGCATCTACATTTAACACATTTCTAAGCATAAAACTTAATTATCTTATCTGGGGATACTTGGCATTTATTAATAAATGCAATACAATTTACAATACATCATTCTGGACATGTCTCAGTCTACCTTTAAGAAAAATTTACCTATTTCAATCTTGTAAATTCTGCTTTATCTCCCAATGTCACCCAGCAGAATTGAGAGAGTAGTAAGAAATGGAGTAGGGAGCTCATAAGAACAAATTGGATTTCTAATTTAAAACTAGAATCAAACCCATTATTCAGTGCTATATTATTTTATTCTTTTGGAGAAGGGCAAAACCTTTCAGCTTCTAAGTTTATATATAGTTTTCCACTTCCCCTCCCTACTGACAAATGGATTAGTTGAGGCAATTTCTCTCCATTAAAGGTTTTGCACCTGACACTGTAATGCAGCCACTGCTCGGTTACCCTTCAGGGGAGCCCTTTTTAATCCAAGGGAACAGAAGGATTTGCATTTGTCCCTTCAGCTGGGCACAGCCCTCATTGCTCCCTTCCCTTGGCCCATCTGATCCTGCTCAGCCAAGGAAACAAAACATCCTTGGGGATTTTTTTGATTAGTAAAAGTTAATTTACAAATTTATGCAAAATAAAAAATTACAAAGGCTTTTGAGGTAGAAATCAAAACAAAGAAAAGTAAATTTATTTTGAGGACAAATTAAGGAAAATTCAAATTATATCATAATCACAGAGTAAGGGACATGAAATACGGACAGATAAGCAGGAAAGAGGGAAATTTGGGAAAGCCCCAAAATATCTGACTAAACATTTTATTTTCTCCACAAAGAGACCTATCCAAAGATTCTCCAGATTCTTCCAAAGGGCAGGCCACGTTAAGAGCTGACAAATGCCTTTGTCTCTCACTGAAATCCAAACTCCAAACTCTGCCCACAGAGCTGGCTCCTGGCTCTGTCTCTGCCAGGGGAATCTCATTCCACTTGACATGGGGGTTTATATTCAATAACCATGTCAAGTTTGAATTCTATCTTTGCATTAAATTTGATTTTGTGTGATATTTATTAAATCATGGGATAAATTGCCCCCACAGTACAATAAGCAGGATTGTGCCCTTCATCCCTCAAACCAAACAGATTACAGCGTTGCTTTAGATGAAGTAATAAGGGGAACAAGTTTTGCACCCCCTGAAATGACTCGTGTGGGAGTGCAGTTATTGTAAGAGATGTCACTCCTATCCCACACTGCTCTGTTGTTTACCAGTGCTACTCTGAGATAAGTAAAAGCAGGTACAAAAGGCATTGTAGGAGAAAAAAAAATGCAAATCTGTTACAGTAATTTCATCTACATGGCAGAAAGGAAATACACATTTAAAACACTTGAAGCTCTTCTGGTATGTGCACGGAACTGGGACGGGAACAAGAAAATTTCTTAGAAGAAAATTGCACACTCAGTTATTTTCTAATCGTATTAATAGCTCTCCTTTGTACCTATTGCAGCTTGAAGTGGTTTCTTTTAAAAGACCACAATCAGGATGGTGAATAAAGTTCAGCTGAGTTCATCACAATGTAGATAATAAATTTACAGTGGCAGAATTATCCTGATACCAAACACATCGTGCTATTTAATGCCGAGTTGGAAAAGATCAAATTTTTTTGACGATGAAGGCACAGGAGAACCAAATGGCAGATAAAGGGCACAAAACCTGTAATTATTCACTGCTACATCACCAGCTTTTGGCGAAGTGCATGGGATTTGCAGTCCTGGGCAGGGCTGAGAGGTTCACATCCCTTTAGAGGGCACAAAGATCCCTCAGAGCAGGATTAAAAACCCCCAGAGATGGAACCTCACTTCCTGCCCCTGGGTTTAAAGTTAAAATGCACAATTCCGGACCAAGCCCCTTTAAAGGCAGAGAGGAGCTTTGGAGAGATGAGCCAGCAGGACACAGATGCAGGGAAATGCTGGCAGAAGCAGTGCAGTTCTGGGGGCTAGAGACAGTTTAAACACTCACAGGCCTAATTTTGAGCTCTGCCTTACTGAAAATGGTCCAAACCTTTACATCCCACCTCCCAGGAGAGGCCACTCTCTCCCTCTCACTGATGCAAAGCAAATAGAAGATGCATTTAGACCAAAACAAAAAATAAAATAGCAGCAGTGGAATTTAAGCTCTGCCCCCCTGTGAGCTCTGTGTTTAATTTTTTGGTACCAAGACTTGGATCTCTGAAACCCCAAGGTGCAGCCTAAACCCTGCATTCTCATCCTCCTGTGCTGGGAATCTCAGCTACCAACTGGGTACCACTCAGTGGAAGTCCTGGCTCAGGGAGACTTAATTCTAATAATTGGCAGCATCACAACTGAGTAAGAAGGGATTTCCAACTGCTTTGAGTCAATGAACTTCTCTTCAGCCAATGAAACTTTAAATGCTAAATATTAATAGTAGGAGCAACTTTTTTAATATTATAATGTAAAATTGAATGTACACCTTGGACTTCTGAAATAAGATTTGCAGCCTCAAGAAGAAGAGCAAATAGGAGAGTTCCAGTGAGTTATTAGTGATTAGATCTTTCATTAAAGGCACTCCTAGCAGGGAACAATCCATGGAAATAGCCCAGTCCAAGGTCAGCCAGACCCTCTGTGCTGAGACACCCATACTGTGATGGGATAACTGCAGTCTTTCATTATGGAACATTCATCAAGCATTTTCCAAACCTCTCCCAGTTTAAATTATCCCCATGTGAAAACAAAATATTTTATATCAATAGCAATAAGCCACAAGTCTTGATAATGATGACAGCCAGACAGACAGCAAGCCATAAATACTGGAAACAGCAAAACATTTTAGGAACAACAGAGAAAACAAACAAGCCCCAAAGCCCAGGTTTTTCCAGGAACTGACCCAGAATCTCCAGGCAATCAACAGCAGCACAATGAACAGGATGGGTGATGAGCTGATGGTTGAAGATAACATTTCATTTATTCAAGCACACTGCAGTGATGTTCCTTTCTCCCCATTTCCCTCAGGAACTGCCCAAGGCTGCTCTGATTTTGACCCCAGCCCTGTCACAAAACCCCTGGCACCTCATTTTAAGCAAATTGAGCAAAATGAAATATTACCACCAAACACTAATAGGTAGACACTAATAGATAACGCTACGAGTCAATTACAAAAGAAACACCCCCAAGGAAATTTCATCCATAAAGATTTCTGAGGAACAAATAAGATAATTTCCAAGTGATAAACTTCACTGTTGTTATATTCTTTTGCTAATTGCTTCTGCTTTCTTGTAAATTGTTTTGATTTTTCAATTTCAATTAGTAGCCTCAGCAAGGTGTGAACTCAGACAACCTTGCTATTCTGTTTTTCTGCTCCAACAAGAACATTTCCACATTTTTATTTTGAGAATGCTACTCAAATTAATTACTGGGTTATTCATCTGGAAGGCTGATGGAAGTGATATTTTTTCCCCATATTGACACTGTGAAGTGGCGTAAGCCCATTGAAATGGAAGGAGTGGAGCCTATTTCAACCAGCTGAGAATCTATCTGTGGGAAGCAAAGCAAAATTTTCCCTCTGGGCTCTATCTTTATTGGTAACACAAACTAGTATCTAAAATCTATACTGTGAGAGAAATATTCCCTAGGAATTTTTCATTGAAAAGATCTGCTCCTTCTGCTCAAAGATTCCTCTCCTTATGCCCATCCCAGTTAATGCCAACAAGCCACACTCAGCTCGATCAATCTCAGAAAATAAATGTAGCATATCTCTGCATTAATGGTATGGATCAATAGAAGAAGCACATTATAAATCCAAGAAGAAAATAGAAATAAAGCTTAAATACCATTAAAATCCATAATGCCTTTCTTTTACAAGCCATTTATCAGGAACAGTGGGTGTTACAGCCCGCATGTCAAATTCTACATGGGAAATTTTACAACACGGTGTGCACAACTTCAGGAAATGAAAGAAAAAAATAAAATACAAGCTTAAACAACAACTAGAATTTGAATTATTTTTACTAGAATTTTAATTAATGATCACTGTTTAATCTATGAAGATTTGTAAGCAAGTTTAATGGATTTGGAGAGGCAGAAATATTAACAACTCCTGAATTCTCCTACTGAAAGACATGACAGCTGTGAGAGCAAATTCTCAACCTTTATCTTCAATGAACTGTCTTTAACAGTATCAGGTAATTTCAACTTTGATCAAAAAAATCAAACCCCTGTTCTGACAAGAACAATTTTTAGCTGCAATAGTGACGAGGGTAGACCACAGCTCTTGGTTTTCAGATGAGTTAAACCACAACTGAGCACAAGTTTTGTCGCAATCCAACTTCTCACCTTCCGGTTTTACACCAAATCCTTTCAACCCCCAAATGAACAAATTTCCACCTTTCTGTATAAATGCAGGAAAGCACAGTGCTCTGTACTGATCCCTCCTGAACCCTTTTTGATTTTGATATACTGATTTATATTCTAATACCTGCTGCCATACGGGGTTGGTCTCAGGTATTGAGTAGCAATTTCTGAAACACAATCAAAGGTGACACCTCAAACAAGTAAACAATCCACTTTTCATACCCAGACATATCATCCTGTAAACAAGAGAAGACACTTTCACCAAAACAATCTGCGATTTGCATCGAGAACACCCAAGATCAGATGGGTACTTACGTGAGATTTTGCCGAGGCCAAGGCAAGAGAGAGCGAGTTCCTCCAGTCAAACTGCGCTTCTTGATTTATCTAGAAACCTCTGGCCTGGAAGCTGAGGACAAGATGGAACAATTTTAGTTCTGATAACATTCTTCCTGTGACCTGTGGCTTCAGCTAAGTAATTACAGTGGCCTTGGCAAATATGAGTTAAGCAGTGTTGCCATGCCAACACACGTCCTTCTCCTTTCAAATATTTTACTGCTCCAGACACTCTGGGCTTGGAACACACTTCCCACAAGGCAGACTGCTATAGGAATCTACATTGGACTTCTTCTATTATAGATTTCTATTCTATTAATTAATTAATTCCATTTAGAGACTAGAAATCTATAATAGAAGAAGTCTAATATGGACTCCTATGAAATCCATATTATTCTATTATAGATTTCTATCCTATAAATCTTCTATTATAGATTTCTTTCTATAGAAGAAATTCTGACCTTAAAATTATGTTAAATGTTATGGATTTCACTTCATATGATCAAGCATAAGCATTAATCATCAATGTATTTCTGCCTCTCATAAATTTTTTTCTTGACGAAGAGCACGAAGTAGCAGTTGTGATCAGCTCTGCTGGTATTCAGCAATATAAAATATCCTTATGTACTGATATTCCAGCTGGAGAAAGATCTTTCATTTTTCTGGTCAAAACGTATCAATATTGCATAGCTGATACAAAAGGAGTTTGCACTCAGGTATCTTTTTCCAGATGAAAAATGAAAAACATGTGGAGGTTTTAAATTCTGGATTAAATTTTGCCAGAGTAGCCTTACAGCCAGTTTTAGGAATAAGAGAGAGGAAAACAGCAAGAGTCCAATGGATGTAACCCAAATCTTGTGTACCAACTTCGGATGTAAAGTGGAATTCCACAGCAAGGAATATCAAGTTTTAGAGCATTTTAATATATGGAAAATGGACCAATGCAGAATTTCCCATACCAAAGAGGAAAGTATCAATATCCTAATTGTCAATAGGACACTACTGATTTTCTGTACCCTGTGCTCATACCACAGGTGAAGCTGTTGACATCAGGACCTAGAGGGGTCCTGGAGGTACTGGATTATTTTAACTGTATTCAATTTGCACAATCAGCATCACACAATGATATTTTTAGAGAGTTAGGACTTCAATTGAGATAATAAAATTTCAGCTTCAAGCATGAATTGTGCTTCCTTTTTTTATTCCATTACAGGATTCTGCCTTTGAAATTGATGGAGAATCCCTGCAACACATTCCATAACTTGGATGCAACAAAGTCATAGCACCAGCAAAGGCTATTGATTATTAAAAACCCTCTTAGATAAGCAGAAACTCCAAGCACATATTTTACACAATATGCAGTATAATCTGAGCCTGATCTGCATTTTTAGTCCTTTCCTGTGTTTTATTTATTTATTTATAAAATACCAGCAGGATAGAATTACAGCAGCATAACCAGCATGAGCTGTTGTTTTGGGAAAATGCTGCTTCCTGCAGCTGCATTTGCAGTGCTTTTACCAGCCCCACCAATCATGAAAGGACAACTTTGAAAACAGTTTTTGCAGTCTAAAAATAGATCCTTCTGGATTAGTATTCACCTATACATGTAAATAAGTCAGTCTGATTTTCAGGCAGGCTTTAAGGGAAATGAGATTAACATAACATGAAAATAATTCAATTATTCACAAGAAGATGCAATTATCATACAATCAGTGTTTGGGAATCCAAATAAATCAGCATCTTCATATTTATATTTAAACAAAGAGATCCATCTGCCAATGATAGAAGATTCAAAGACAATTAATTTATTATAGAACAAAAAACCTTGTTCCGACGATTTGAAAGTCAGGTACAAGGAAAGCAACAGAACAGATAATGACTCTAATGCACGCTTTGATTGCTGGAGGTGGAAATTGCACGAGGGAAGGCAAACAGAGCTAAGTGACAGGTTGTTCTACATGCTGGGGCCCACGGGGAGCCAGGCTTGTGTCTGCTGGGAGGGTTTGATCTCAGGTGGGCTCTAAATTAACCCTTTCTGCACGGTGCAGGGCTCTGGCAGCTCTCAGCAGCTCTGTCCTGTGGAGATCTCTGCTTGAAACCACAGATTTCTGTCACCTGCGGGGAAAACAGCATTGCTGTCCTCTACCCAGCTGCTGCTCACTAAACCTGATGGAATCTGATAGATGTAAGGCTGTCGACACTTTTGGGATATTCATCTGTGGACTAAAATGTGAGGGGTGGTTGCAGAAATGCACATGGGTGCCAAAAATGCCAAAACCAACCAAGGAATCAATCAACCAAGGAACCATTCAACCAATTAACCAACCAAAGAACCATTCGACCAGTTAACCAACCAACTAAGGAACCATTCGACCAATTAACCAACCAACCAAGGAACCAACCAACCAACCAAGGAACCAACCAACCAACCAAGGAACCAACCAACCAACCAAGGAACCAACCAACCAACCAACCAAGGAACCAACCAACCGATCAGCCAAGGAACCAACCAACCGATCAGCCAAGGAACCAACCAACCGATCAGCCAACAAACCCACCCAGTCAAACCAATTTTTGGTGAAATAACCAGGTTAAAATGTAAGCAGTTACAGGTTTTGGATGCATTAATTAGGTTTGGTAACTGAATAAGACAATATTCTCCTAGTCTATCCATAGACACTGAATATTTATGAATTATTGAAAGGCAGATGAAGACATCACAAGAGGGACAGTTTGGGGCCTGGAGGCTTTACAGCCGGCCAAGTATGTAATGTACATTATTCCATTGAGAAGTATGGCCAGTGCCATCTCCACATCACTGAACTGACTGGATTAACACCCCAGCAATTCCAACCACACGCTTGTTAGATGTGATTCTCACCACCCATGAAAACTGCACATCTACCAGTCAAAACAGTAGATCAAGTTAATCTGATTAACAAAAATAAGTTCAACTGGATTAGTCCACCATGAGTTTTTCTCTGATTTTTGAATTAGACTTTCTCTTAGCTCTCAGCAGTACCAGTCACCAAGAAAAAGTTAAAAACTCATGCACATATTTGCAAGACCAGGGCCCACAAAAGCCATCTGGCAATCAGACAGAGAAAGTTTTTCCCTTCTTATTTTAAAATTGAAATGCTAATGTTAATTTTTAGTCCATATTTTCTGTATAATTTCAAAGAAAGCTTAAAATATTTGTTTTTCCAATAATAAAATAGAATTTATGTCAACTACTGTAGCTTTTCATGATGTTCTTTAGAAAATATTTAGCATTTTTTGGTCTCCAACAGTCTGATATTTCCAATGGCAATTTTCCTGACAGCTCTGCGTTTCTTTGGGACTGATGTTTGCCCTGAATATTATTAAAACACTTATTAATCAATCCAAAACGCTGAACTAATTCCAGTTAGTGCAAGACAGATGAGAAAAGGCATTTTGCAGGCGACTGGGAGCCAACTCTGGGCACGCAGCTTTTTTCAGCCAGCTGAGTCTGACACCAGGGTATTGCACTGGATTCTCCTGAGAGAGAGAGACCCAGCTGTGCTTCTCCTGCTGCACATCCTGCCAGATGATCCAAAGGCCTGGCAATTCCAGGGAGACTGGAGCCTTCCCTTCTCCTTGACTGGGCAGGGCTAAAACGATGCCAAGCTTGTTCCAGCACAAGGTGTACCTTGTTATTGCCACTTATTTATTATTAGGAAACAATTGAAAAGGAATTAGGAATCAGAAAATTCCCATGGTTTTGTTTGGTTTTACTTTCCTTTCCTCTATTCTAAAGGGTGATTAGAAATGAAAAATAGGCAGGGAGTTCTACTGGCTTCACCACCACAGCATTGCTGAACAGAAGGAACAGACTCCATTCTTCCTCCCTAAAAATTTTCTTATTAAACCCACCAGACACAAAGAACATGGAGTCTTTGGTAATCAGGACAATCCCCATTCAAATTTTCAGCCTTCACTTGCTGTCCTAAAAATAGGTGAGCTTGAGGCCATTCTTTCCAAAGGGTAAACTGATTTTATGCTCCTGTTTCACAGATAAACCGGAGGGGCAACAAATGTTCAGATAAAGTCAAATAAGGAAAAAAAAAAAATCCTGTCAAAGGAGGATTTCAAATGAAAAGAAATTAAATCAATCCAAACTTTCCATCAGAACCTAAATGAAAGAGCAGCTCTGGAGCGCCTGTTTGAAAAGAAATCCCAGTTTGTTATCAAAGGTTGATCAAAGTGCTGTTGGCGGCAGAGTTTGCTGTCCTCTCAGCACTCAGGGGATCCTGCAGGAGTGAGGGGAGCAGGCTCTGCCTGCACTGACCTGAGCTCACATTCTCTCACATTCACATTCCTGCGCAGGCTGCCCTAGGTGGGATATTGATTTATGCTTTTCTTGGTGTCCTACACAGAGTTATTCCACCTGCAGGGATCTTTAGGGCTGCAGAAGAGACTGATAGCTCCCTGCCCCATTTTCCTAGGTGAGTTACCAACCCAGTGACTTATTCCCTCTCTGGCTTGGAGATTATTTCAATATTTTATACAAATGTAATTGCTGGCTCCGGCCATAAAAAATTCAGAAAAATCCGTTTGAAATTACTCACAACTTCTTTAACTGAGTAGTGGAATATACACCTAAAAATCCACTCTGCAGCTGGTTCAGAGAGGGGATTTGGACAAGGATTTCGATAGACAATGACTCTGTATCCTCCTGAGAGCTGGGCTTGAGTCTCTCACATCTTGGTGAGAGCTGCTGATCTCCCAGGGAAATTCTAATAATGCTGTGTCTAAAATAAAAAGGATCCTCCAGAAAGCTGCTTTTCTGAACAATTTCAGAAATTGTTCAGTGATTTTGGCCCAGATAGTTTGGAAGCAATGGAAGGTTAGACTCAAATTTGAAATGTTTCTTCTCAGTTTTAGAAAAAAAAGAAAGATATTTGAGTTAGTTCGTCAATCTAAAGAATCACTAAGATTATCATAAAGTTATCATAAGGTACAGAACTGGACAACATTTTCTAATTTCCTTGGATTCTATTTGCAGCTGCATTCAGGCCCCTGATTCATTCCCTTTCTATCCTTACACCTCAACCCTGACCCCAAAGAACGTGTAAAAGGAAAAAACTGCTGGAAAAACAGCCCAGTGATACCTATTAACAAACCAGGCAATTAAAACCAGATGGTTCAGCACCAAATTTTCATCAGAGCCCAAGCACGTTCCAGAGGAATAACAAAAATAAACAGCTGAATGTAAAACTGTGAAACATATGTTCCCATTAATATTAAAGAAGCACCACTGGTGTGTGTTTGTATAAATACATGAGAGTGGGGATGCTCCTGATATCCTGGCTTATATGTTGGTTATATGAATGGACTTGCAGGCTACTCTGATGCTGGGAAGCCAAACATTCCCTTACCTGCTCTGGCTTTAGGAGCCATATGTTTTCATTTCCAGTCCACTGAGAGCCTCCAAGTTCCATATGTGCGATGGAAATGTGAATTTACATTTGTAAATTGAGTAAGCACACACTTGAGTAATTTAAAGCTGCATATCAGAAGCCCAGAATTCCATTATCCAGAGCAGAACTGCAGGAGTCACAGCCATGGAGGGGAGGCCTGGCCTCAGCCAGCGGCCACAGGTGGATGTGGGAGAGCTGCAGAGCCCCCAGTGTGGATGTGGCCAGAATTGTGGAATTATGGTGTGCCTCCCAAGAAACAGAGATCAAATGGCATCTGCAGCCAGCTATGGGCACTGAGAGGGGGTTTGCTTGTTCCAGGGAGATCTTTTGCTAAGATCATGATGTTTTCTCTCTCAATTCCCCTCAGCTCCATGCCAAAGCAAGATCCAACATATGCTGTGTGCATCCTGTGCCTGCCTGCACACCCCTGCACGTCACTCTGAGTTATCCCAGAGCCTCCTGAGCACTGGGGGAGCAGAGCTTCACTGGGCTGGAAATTCATGCTTCAGCAAATGCATTGTCAATTTGGTGACCATCTGTAACTCGCAGGAGTCTTGTGCTGTGGCAATGAATAGGGCAGGGTTTGGGTTTCGGAGCAGAGCCAGGGATGGTCTGGAAGCCCTGCAGCTCATGGGTTCATAAAGCCCAACAGCTCATGGGTTTATAAAGCCCGAGGATGAAGATCTGGATGCTGGATGAGATCTCTCACTTCAGGGGAGCACATCCCAACACAGCTCCCACACCATTTAATCTGCAGGTGAATATTGCAGACCAGCACAAGGAGTAAGAGAAAGCCAACTTCTAAAAGTTCCAGGGTGAAGCATTAATTACCCTCATATTGCCCTGGAGGAAATCAGATTTTCAGTGGTGGTCAGTAACAGCCAGAGACAGAATTTGCCTGGGTTATTTCCTCTGAGTGCAGATGAAATGTGCCTGAGCAATATACACCACAAACAATTAACTATGCATAAGGAATATCAGCTTTGCAAGTAAAACTTTCAAAGAGCAGTTAGGGATGAGGGAAAATGGTGTTTTTCAGTTGAAAAGCATTTCCAGCATTATGTATAGATTTTCTATCCAGCATTCAGGACATGGACATCCCTGAGCAGCCACCACTGCTGGTGGTTTACTGCAAACACAGAAACTCAGGCAAGCATGACCACCTTATCAGGGCCAATTTAGGAACTGAATTGTTGGCCATGGTTTCCTTTATTAGCAGCAACAGCCATCCTCACTGTCTCGTTGAAACAGAATTTACAAGGAGGCAAAGAGATGCAGTTCACCTGAGCCCTTCCTAAAACAGCTCCAGAAGAGTTTTCTTCCTCCTTGTTCTCTCTAATCTCTGATGAGGAGATGGTGCAATATCAGTGAATTGCATTCATTATTCACCTGTCATCCTGATAAATGATTTTTCAATAGGGGAACCCATCTAATACATCTTTACTACAGCGAATTAGGGAAACCCAGAACAAAGCAGTGTCTCCTTGGCTGCATTTGCAGAACCTGGGGAAATATCTGCTCCTAAATCATTTCTGTTCACTTTCTTATAGCAGGATTTGAACACTGGCATTTGAGAGGGATGCTAATGCATTCCCAGAGGATTAAAATAAAGCTACAGTAAATAGAGTTACCTCTCAGTCACCTCTCTAATGCTTACAACTGTGTGCAGACAGGACCTGAATGGGAATCATTTCCCTCCTCCTCCACAGGTTACTCTGTTGATTTTGGAGGGTTGGCACTGTTCTCGCTGCAGAGGTCCTGGTGAAACACAAAACAAACCTAGAGAACAGTCCGCAGTGGTTTTTTGACTGTTGTCAAACAACAGTGGACTGCTCAAAGCTCCTTGATAGGACAAAACATTCTGCTCTAAAAACTAAACTTAAAAAATACATTCACAAAAATACAATATTCACAAAAATACAATACTGCACACCCTGCTCCTGTTCCCTGAGAGGAGGCTCTTTTTGGTTTCAGGTTTCCTAGCATTGGTTGTCTCAGAAAAGGACACCACTCTTAGAGTACTCCTATTGATGTTCACATCCTCAGCACAGGCACAGAAAATTCCCCATTCAGAGGAGTTAAGGGACGGTGGAACACTTCCAAGGAAATGCAAGGAAATGTTTATTTTGTAACCTGTTTAGCTGAGGTGGAAACAGAGCTCCGTGTCTGGATCAGTGCCACGCTACCCAAATTTACAGCATTTATACATATCTAAATTATGTGATTGCTTTTAGCTGTTTTGCAGCAAGCTGCTTAGAAACTTGGAAATGTTGGCTGCTATTTGTTGCAGCAGGGCAATCTTATAAACCTTATCAGCCTGTAGATAGGATCTTGTGAAAATTTGCCCTATTTTCTGCTATTTGTACAGCATTTTAAAACTTTTTATTCAAACAGACCTATTTTACTGGAGCAGGCTTAAAACTTTCTTAATCAGGTTTAAAACTTTCTTAATCAGGTTTTCTAACCTTATTTTTCTTTAATTTTTTCAGACTTTAAAGTGCTTAGGCTCAGTCACATTTTTTCAGTCAGGAGCCTGGTCTGGCTAACCACTGTTACCAGAAAATATTCCATCCACAAACAAGTCATTTGTTAGATCATAAACTGGACTTAAACAGTTTTCTTTCCTGTTGTGGAGACCTGCACTGTGATATTGAGTTCTGCCTGAAAGATCTGGAAATTAATTTTAAATTATTTTCACACTCCCTGGATTTAAAAACTTCAATCAGCCTGGCATTAGGCTCAAGTACAGCTAAATAGCCTGATAAATGTGGCTTTTGCTGGTATTAGTGGATGGCAGAGGGCTCTGCAGCCTGCTCACTCCTCAGCACTGTGATGCCCCACACAATAGAGGCCTGACAAATATAAAATGCCACAAATTCATTTGGTTTAGATGCAAACTTACAAATGTAAGTGTTGATATTTATCACAGAACTCCTCTATTCACTCAAGGGACATTTATTCACTGTTTCTTCAGGGTGTACAGGAGGTCCAGCTCCCTTTATTCAGGTGGAAAACTCCATTAAAATGAAAAAAACCCCGTGAATTGTAGAAGGTGCAAATCTGGTTCAGCAGTTATTGAAATTAAGCAAATACTTGGCTTTAAAGCTCTCCTCAGGTTTGCCAGCGTAATTACACAGCCCATGGCTAGGCCAGGTGCACATGTTAACATATATGTGAGCAGTTTAACATATATGTGAGCATTTGCATAAGGAAATTCAGCTGTGGCACAGAGTCCAGACAGATCTTTCAGTGCTAACAAGAAACCTGAATTTAAAATCTCTGGATTTTATTGCAAGGCTGCCTTGGTGCTGCTGAGCCACTTTTCTGAATGGACACTCCCATAAGCAGTGGAAATGCTGTTTTCTCTAGTTTATCCCTTACTGTTGCCACTGATTTCTGTATAGCCTTACATTTCTAAGTTGCCCTTATTTCTTTTTTGTTTTTTAACAAGAAATCACCACAGGTATGCAGAAATAAAAAAATCTCAGCATATTAATAGAACCATCAATCTTTACACATAAACATATGCTACATATACTCATATATATCAGTTTGTGAACATCCCAGAAAAAATGGTGAACTGTCATAAGCAACAGCAGAAACCTTAATTGAGCTCTATACTAATAATGAGCATTAATAATGCTACTTAAGTAATCAGAGAATTAACAGTGCTGTGCAAACTACAGCAGTATAACATTTATATTGTTGAACAGGAATTGTAACGTGTTGGGAGGATGCTGAGGAAAGGGAGCAAACCTGATTTTATTCTGCTTTAGCTACAAGACCAAAGTCTACAGCAATTAATAAAAAAATTCCTGTACAGCTCTATTTTTAAAATATTACATCAATGCTGTTATTTCTACTGACACTGAGAAATCCTCATGCAAATGAAAAAAGCATTTCAAACAATTTCTCCTCCCCAACCCTTGTTTCCTTTATGCAAGAGAAACAACTGAAAGGGAAGAAGATAAAGCAGATGAATCTTTCTACATCGGAATTTAAAACTGAACTTGTGGGGTTGTGCCACACAAACCATTTCCAGCAGCACTCCATCAATGTGATAAATGCTGCCATCCCATCACACACAGCTTTGACACTCACAAAAATCAGTTCTGAGCTCCCCTCTCTGGGAAGGTGAGCTTGGTGTGAGAGCAGAGGAAAATCAAAGCTACAGAACAGCTCATTCCTGTACCAGAATTAGCATTTCTTCCTGGCATTGGCAGCACTGCTGAGACTTGTAAATTATTCAGCATCTACAATCAACATGCCAAATTTCAGTGGAAACCTTGGTGCTTTTGTAAGTAAATTCTTATCTTACCTGATCGTGTGTGATGTGTGACTGACTGAGGTGTTTCACAAAGGCATCTCTGCAGCTTGATTGGGAACGCTGCACTTGTGCTTCCTCAAGGAAAAATTAGCTACTTGCATTTGAAATTCATGTCATAAATTCCTCAGTATTCAGGTTTACCATCTCTCTTATAGCCTCATTCTATCTCTGGAATCTTGGGCTTTGATGAAGACAGGACAAACTGCAAGGAGCTACAAGCAGATCTGAAAGGACCGTCCATTTATTAACTTTAATAAAAGTTATCTTGATCCACAAGGCTCAGACACTTAATTGAAGTAAATGGAAAAGATGCAGTAAAAAAAAATCAGAATAAAGTTTAATATTAGATCAGCCTAAGGAAATTCAAGAGAAAACAGAGGGGACTGACAAAGTACCTGATGGATGGGGAAGGATATGATAGTTCAAGGAGAGGGCATGTCATGCAGGATTGTCCCAGCTGGAGTGAAGGCAGAGCCCACAGCTGCTGGGTAATTCATTTACATGCACAGGGCTGCCTGGAATGCCACAGAATGCTCCAGAAAAGCCTGAGATAAATTATTGAAGGGCTGGAGATGCTGCTCACACTTTCCCTGCTCTGGCTCTGGGTTTGCACTCATCCATCTCCCACCAGTTTAAACCAGCAGCTCAGCAAGGAGGGCCAGTGCTGGGGTAGCAGTGATGCCTTAGGATTGAAGCTTTTATAACTTTAATTTATTTGTGATCCTGCAGTTCTTTAGTGTGTAACTCTGAACTCCATGTGCGGTGTGAGCTGCTGCTCTCCCAATTTGGGCAGACACAACAATTCCTGTCCAGGCTGGGCACCAAGGACACCTCCCTGCCTCAGGCCTGAGATGGGAACAAAAGTGAGTTGGGGAAGCAAACTTGGCTTAAATTACCTTCATTATCATGGGGTAAATTACTTCATTAGCTGAAGCTGTAATTTGAAAGTTAACTCTCAATATGCCCAAACTTAAAGTGCGCAAACCCATGACCCATAATCCATTTTTGGGTGTAGCCCCTGGGGCACTTCATTTGCCCTAAATGTACCTGAAGACTCTTCAATTACTAGATCTGCTTTTTAATCTCTTAATTCCATCTGGCCTCTGTTTCTAGGCAGCCCCAAAAGTTCCTGCAGGCTGCAGCTCCCAGCCAGGAGCTGGAATGAGCAGCTGGGGAAGGAGTTTCAGGATTTGTTACCCCTTGGGCACAAATTGGACACAGGTGGCTCCAAAGCACTGAGAATTGTCACTCGCCCCCCTGCAAGCCTGGCTGTTATTCCACTGAGACACTCTCATTGTTGTGATGGGCTTGTCAAGCCTTCACATTCCTAATTTCTCAGTTCTGATGACTAAATCTTTGCTGTAATACTAAGAACAGTGCAGGAAGTGAGTGAAGGACTGACAGTCTTTCATTTTTTGAGACACAAAATAAGTCTTTCCTGTCTACAAGTCAATCCTGTTTTATTCTTAGCTTCTCCGGAGCACACTTCCTCAGACAAGAACTAAACTCTTTTGTCAAAACCATAAATACTGTAGCAACGCTGTTCAAACCCTTCCTTCTTGGCTTGTGGTAGCAGATTGCAGTTTGCCTGGTAGCATTAAAGTTCTAAAAGTTTTTGTTTAAAAAGTTGCCATCAAGTAAAAAAAATAAATTAAAAACCTATAATTTAAATGACATAGAATTCCTGATATTCTTCTGAGGCAATTAATAATCCAAACATAAGCAACAGCTACCACGTAACATTTTCAGCCAACATCAAGTGAGATTAAGATGATATTTCTTAAAACAGTGAAATAGAAAATTACATTTTTACATTGGAGCTTGATTGATGATAAAGAAGAAATATTTTATATTCCTTGCACAAAACAGGCAGAAACACAAATATTAATACCATCTAAGACTTCAGTGTGGCTAAATAATTCATAGAAGTTAATTGAATTTTGTTGGTTGGAAAGGGGCTGAGATTGATTCGGCAGTGAGACAGATGAGATAATCCCCTCAGCCTCTGATCTAAGCGAGGATTGCCCTTTCCTGGGGCCTCCCCCAGTTCGTTCCCTGATTACCCAGGGATGAGGCAGCAAACGCTCCTGGGGACTCCCCACAGCTGCTGGCCCTGAATTCCCTGAGGGTACCACAGGGGACAGCAAAGTCAGCACCAACTGCCGTGGGTAATTTGTAAATTAGTGACAGGCACTTATTCTCAGGTAAATATTTTCCCGAGCCCTCCAACCACCAAGAGCTGTTTAAAATTTTCCTTATGTTTTGCATACTCCAGTTATTTCGCATTGTCCACTTGCATATTAATCTACAATTCACTTTGCCTTGCAATACAGCGTTGCAGAAATACAAAGACAAATGCATGCAAATTTAAAGAAATCTGATGAACAGATCAAATAATGCTCAGTGAGCTGAGAGAAATCAAAACTCCCCCCAGTCTAAAAACCAAAGAAAAAAGAAAATTTGTGTCACTGATGCGAAGAATTTACGCCAGTGCTGGTGTCAGTACCTCCCACCACTCAGACTATGACAGAGAGGTATAAAAGCAACTGAACAGAACTTTCATGCACAATTTCAATGCTACTGATGAAATAAAACTCTGATTTGCAGGAAGAAACTGTAGCAGCGAGAGTTGTTGAGGAAGAACAGAAAATTACAGTCTGGAAACCATGATTATTTAAACTATCTCATCTACAGATTAAGGAAATTTATTTTGGTCCTCTCCTGCCTAAATCCCCAGCCCAAATCCTAAACTGTGATCACTCATTCACTTGGTGAAATACTGCAGCACAGTGAACACTCTAAACCCAGAATATTAAAAAGGTCAAAATAACATTAAATGTGGGGCTTTGCAAAATGAAAAGAGTCTTTCCAAGCAGAGCCTGGGCTGGGCTCCCAGAGCAAGGCAGAGGAATTCCAGGTTTACATTCAGCAGGATTGTGCTCCAGGGGAGTGCTGGTACCACAGCTTGGAACCAAATTTGGTGAGAAGTTATAAATATCATATTTAATATATTACATAATATTCTATATACATATAATATATGCTGTATAGTATAATATGTGTTATATACTCTATAATATATATGCAATATATATTATATAGTATATAACATATATTATACTATATATATAACACAATATATATTATATATTACATAATGTATGTTATATAATACATAGTATATTAAATATATAATATATATTGTATTATAAATATAAAAATTAATACCAGCAAAATTACAAAATAAATATTAATAAATACATATTAATAGATAAAATATTAATTCATATCAGTAAAGACTTAAAAAGCAACACAGAGACCACAGTGAGAAACATCAATCCTCTTTTTGTGGATATGGCCAGGAAAAAAAGAGGAGAGCATTAAGGGCTGTGCTGGGATCCCTGTTCACTGAGAGCACTCAGGGTGGAACAGGGCTCCAGGCCCATCGCTCAGGCAGAATCCCCAGGCCATCCACTTGCCCAGGAATGGGTTATTTTGTTATTTTGGGTTATTTTGTTATTTTGGGTTATTAACCAGCCCTTCTCCATCACTCAGGCACGCAAACACAGGCATGCAGCCTTTAGCTTGGCACAGGTTACTGATCACTGATTTTGAGTCTCCTCTTGCGGCTCTGAGCCAGCAGCACCACAGCAGGGCAGCCTCAGGAGTGCCACTTAGAGATATCCTCAGCAAAGCAGCACAGGCTGCTGTTCTTCACCCAGAACTTCTGAAATATGAACACATTGAACCCAACGTGTTTATTTTATTATGTGTTTAAAAGGCTCCTGGAAGGACAGGAGAACAAATTTACTGGTACAAGGGTGGAAGTTGATAGAGTGACAGGGACTCTGTTAATTCACTTGGGAGACTTTTCAATTTCAAAAACTATGGCCAGAATCAAGCAATTTATAGCTATTATATATTATTATATCGCCAATAACAATTATATAATAAGTAATATAATTATATAATAAAATTAACACATCACATATAATATATATGATTATATACATAATTAATTATACAGGTATAATTAATATATATCTGATTACAGGTTTTTGCCATGGAAGAGTTAAATCTTATTAGATCTGTGTCTCACTCATCCTCTCCTTTTAAATCACAGTAGAGCAACTACACAAAACAAAGACTTCAGGCTGTTTCCAAGGTGATAAATCAAGAGGCAATATCACATGTAGCAATAAGTTCACATTGCAGTTATTCAAGCATTAAAATCTTCTTTGCTAGAGGATCTGCAAACCCCTTCCTTCTCATGCCCTCCCCCATCTTTGTAATTTTTTTTCTCCAAATGAAGGATTATGCAAGGTAAGAAAACACAGGTAGGTATTTGTATTAGCAAGAGTAGAAGAGGCACCTAAATGCACAGACAAACCTCTTTTTTTTACTCAAAAGTACTTTTTATGCTGCTTTATTTTTTTTTCTTTTCTGGCTGCTTATGTCCTGAGCAATTGCTTTTATGAGCACAAAATGCTGTTTTTAGTGGGAGTCTGGAGGGGTCTGCACAAGAACATTAAGCAGGGTTGTGACCCAAGAGACTGAAGCTTTGATCCAGTAATGAGATCATCAGAAATACTCCCAGCAGTGCTGCAGATGTGCTGCACAATAAAACAGAACTAACTACAGCATCAAGAAACGCAGATCTAGAACAGCCACACACACAAAGTGGCTGGGGAACAGAAGGGTGAGGAAATAAAGGCTGCAAAATGACTTTCGCTCCAAGGACTAAATGATTATTGCAATTTCAACTCCAAAAATACAAACTGCATCAGTCATTTGCATTACAAATATTATCTTGATATCTAAGCATCACAAAACACAGATCAGAAGGAAAAATGGAGCTTTCAAAATCCAGGAAGATTAGATGGGATCTAATCACCAATGAATTATATCATGGGGGAAATACAGGTACAGTTTTTACCAGAGAACATATTCATTTCACTCTTAGTTAAGAAAGCCATCAGGCAGCAGGTGAATTGTGCCACACTTGTTGTTTCCACAGGAGGAGGATTTTCAGGCTCTAAGTTGTCTGAAGGATGGAGGAAGGGCTGTCAGTAGAGCTCCTGTTTCCACTGGGACAGTGGGACTGCATTTACTGCATTTACCTGTGCAACAGCTCCTCAGGGACAGCTCCTGTGCCCAGCCACAACTGGGGATCGCTTATTGAACCCTGATTATCCCAAGCTGCACCTCTAGAGATGCTCCTTCTCTGTGTCACCTCATCAATTATCACTTAATAACTAGTGTTACTCCTCTTCAAGTGCTCAGCATGGACAGAGACAAATTCTGACATGAGCATAATGAGGTCTAATATCTCCATAAAGGGCAGGAGTCAATAACTGCCATGTGCTGTATGCAGCCAGTCCTTTCAAACTCCCAGGGGAGACACAGTCAGGGTATTAAAGGGCTCAGAGGTGTTTAAAATGTGTTTAAATTAAAATATACAAGTGAAACAGAGTAATTTAGGTTGCTTTGAAGCCAGGATCTGAATATTGTTTGCTGCCAATTGCTAGTCAGCAGTTCTGCTTCTGATTTTATCTGAAAACTATAAAGAAAGATTTCCATGCTTGGTTCCTCAGAGCTGCTCCCCCTGCACTGTGTGCCAGACAAGCCTTGTCAGGCAGAGCTGTGTTTTACTGGTGTACAGCATCATCTGCTTTATCCACAGCCCAGATTTTTAAAGCCACTTTAATTAGTGCACTTTAACTAAGATTCATCTGTTCTAAAATTGATACCTGAGCTGCTTGCCTCACAGGCTGTCCATAATTACTGAGGCTTTTTTGAAGAGCTGTAACTTCTGTTTCCTATTGTCTGAATTCAAAAGAATAAATGGCTATGTTAGAAACACTAATATTTATGAGCAGGGATGTTTGATGCACATAATAAAAAGTAGCATTACATGAAACACCAGCAGTTAATGCAGATTGCTTCTCTTTAGGGGTGGAAGAAATAAGGGAGTCCCATGCAGACATACATTCAGCAACATTCCAGAAAAGTTCAGTGTGAGATGCCTCTGCTGCTCAGTAAAAGATCACTCACCAAGCACTGGAAAGGGAATAATGAAATGTGGCCTGGCCACAAAACTGTCCCTAAAGCAGCTTGGACACACTCCAGTGTCCAGCCCCAGCCCTGAAATCCATAGCACTTAACAGAGAAATGAGTCCAATTAGCAAATGATGCTTCTTTTCCTCGTTTTCAGCTCTCGTCTGGAGAACCCAGCCAGGAGCTGCTGCAGGAGAACCTGTGCAGGGTCAGGAGCTCCCAGCACAGAGCCAGCCTGGGTAACCCAGGGACCAACAAAAGGTCCCAAGTCATCCTTTCCCTAAAGCCGACATCAGCAACACCAGGTGAGGGGCTTGTAAACCAGAACTAAATGGCTGATAATCTGCTAGCACCCACATTCATTCCAGATCTCTGCACACAGCAGTAAATGGACATGGGAAGCTTTGTTAGAAATTATTACAGCCAACACCTGAAGGGGAGGCAGTGAAAAAATAATGGTGCATGACTGCAAGTTCTGTTTTATTCAGTCGTGTGATCACAACACTCTTGCCTGGCATATCCAGCACCTAGATTTAATTCTTCCTGTAAAAACATTTCAGTTTGGCCCTTCTCCCTCCCAGGAAGCTCTCAAACCAATTCTTTGGTGTTTCCAGTCTAGGAAGAAGAGGAGGAGCTGAAAGCCACCAGAAATCTTTTCTCCAGCATGACTATTTTAGCCATGGAACCAGCACATCATTTATTCATTTTGTCCTTTTAAGCATTTTGCACAAAAACTGAACAGCTCAGCTGAAGGCACTGAAATATTTGCTTCACTGAACATGTGTACAGGAAACTTCCTTGTCCAAAATTTCCTGCTCATTCAACAGAATTGTCTGGAATCCATAAACACAAATGGAGAGAGAGGTACAAAAGTGTTCAGCACCACCTGTAATTGGAGTTTGATTTCAGCTTTAATGTTCAAGTCATGTAGGTGTCTGCCTTCAGCAGTCAGAGTCTAAAGCTTTTATCAAGATAACCAACTCATGAGTTTTGCACTGTGACATCTGAGGAAAACATTATGTCTCATACTTCCTGGAAGAAAAATGATTTCCATTAAGTCAGGTGTACAGTAGTTATAAAAGCACAGTCTAATACTGTTAAAGAAATACTTTGACATCCTGCTGATAAGATCATTCTACCCTTGCAGAATGTCAACAGCTAATCATATTCTTTATCTGCACAGATATTATACTGAGAAATTGACTTTGCCATCTGGCTCTCCAGAATTTTTATCAGGTCTTTTTAATTAGGTTCAAATCATTGATTTCCATTGTTCCCCTGCTCCTGTGTTTTTCAGGCTGAATCCATTTGCAGTGCACTGCAGCGTTCTCAGGTGGAACCTAAAGTGAATGGGATTTCCCCACAGGTTTTCACACTTTACATCTGCTACCAAAAGTCCTGTCATGCTTGCTTAGCAGTGCATATAATTCAATTTTTGTTTTATTAAGATATGAGGATGACCAATCTATTAACAACAAAAAAAAATTAAAAAGTTAAATCAAACAACCTTTAAAACTCCGTATGAGAAATGGGCCCAAGGCTCATAAATTAAAGACATCTGCAAGGAGTCTGGGAGGTTGGCTTGCTGTAATTGTGATGAACATAATGAAACCAGAGTTGTAAAGACTTTCATAGGCCAGGACATATTTCTGTGTTAGATTGGCTTTTCTGGTCTGCTGCAATGCTAAAGGCATTCGTGTGCCATTGCAAGGTGAGGAGAACTTTATAAAATATTGCTGTACACCTGACATGCAGATACTGTAAATTTCAGTTCTCAGAGTAGGAGCCCCTGCAAGACTATTGATTTTTAACCCTACACAAAACAGTAATTAAACTCTAAAATAAATTGGGTAATGTTAATCTGTGAGGGAGACACTCTTCTGGGTAAGAAACGTCTTTAGGAATTTGCGTTCAGAAGGAGAATTGAAGACAAGTCCCAAAATAATTGAAGACTAATTTGATTTTCAAAGTATGCAAAATCCAGATCTGAAATTCCCTCGGAATTTAATGGATGGAAGGGCTTGGACAGAGACCATGACCTTATTTAAAAAAAAAATAGCCAAAGCCAAACCAACACAAGAAGAAAGGAAGCAAACCCACCACACCTTGGTGATCCAATTTACAAGCTGAACAGTGAGGTTTACACCTTCTGCTCATTTCCTTCATTAATTATATAAAAATTTATGTGTTCTAGACATAAAATGCAGCAAGTCCTTTGGGAAGGAGACCAAAGCACTAATTGGGTCCACACAACAAGGCTGTCAAAGGTTGAAGCTAAGATGACAAGAAACAGCAAAACTCCTCCAAATTTCACTCACAGGCACTGAACGCACATTTAAAGCTCAAATATTTCCCAGACTCCCTGGGATTTCTCACTGCTGACCAAAGGAACTTTGGGTGGGATCCTGCCAGGCTGTGTCTCCTCGGGACAAAGCTGTAACTGGAAACATTTAATACTGGAACAACATTATTTCCCTTTTTCCCCCTAAAAGAGAAGGCAAAATATGACACCAGGGATAGCAGGACATGGCTTTCTCTTGATGCAAACAGAACTTTCATTATGGGTACATAAGTCAGCTCAGGTACTGCAGAGCACTTGGAAATTCAGCCTGCAAAATATTCCTGTGCAGAGAGTGTGGAATCAAACAGAGCCTGCCTTCTGTAAGAAATTACAACCCCTGGAAAAACCTCACTCCAAGGCTCTGCTAACCCCTCTCCCTCTTAATAATGTATCAATAGCAGAGTTTACTTCAAAACAAATCGCAGGAGCTGCAGAGCAGCAAACCTGAGGCATGAGGAGCAAAATATGGAGATTTTTGCAATTAAAGCCAAGCAGCACACAGGGCTGGCCATGGGGTTGGAGGGGGAAGCAGAAGGTGCAGGAAACTTTCCCCAAGTTTTAATTATCTTCCACTGATTGGAGCTGTACATCTGGGCACTTCCATTGAGACATTTGCTTGGAGATCAGAGTAAGAAAAGTGGAAAGAAAAGGCAGGAGTAGGTTTGGTTGGCTGTTTTCCCCAAAAATTAAGCTGCCTCACCCATAAAATTATCCTGCTCTTAGACAAAAATCCCAGATACTACTCTCAGCCTTTTGGGGTGGCTTTGTTTGTTGTTTTTTTTTTCTTTTCAAGAAATACTCCTGTAAAATTCAAATATTATTTAGAATTTATAAAACGTGAATTATTCCTTCAAGTCTCTGAACACCAATTACATCATAAGCTTGACACCATGCTAAAACCTCCAGTTCCTCTCTCTCATTGTAAATATTTTTCAAGTGCTTTCTTATGTTTTTTCATAGGGATTCAGACAGAGAAGATATTTGATAGAGTAATATTAATCTTCTACTCGTTCCTCCTATGACATTATTATGAATAAAGGTCTCTCATTTATAATCCCTGTTCACTTAGTTCATTTCACAGCTACAAGTGTGATTTCTTGCTCTGGAGGTTACTCAGCCTCTCAGAAATACTTCAGTGATTTTTTTTTTTTTTTTAATTGATCAGAGACATTTTTGATGATTCATTGTTAAATGACTTTGTGCTTCATGCTGTGGTTTTACATCTGGATTTTCTGTGCTGTGAGGGGCTCCCTTGCAAGGGTTGGCTCTCAGAGAGGGCAGAGCTGTTCTCACATCCCTGAGCTGCAGCAAACTCAGAAGTGATGGGGATTGATGAACTCAGGTGTGTAAAGCTGTGGCAGGTTCCTGCTTTTGCTGCAGAGTTCAGAGAGTCCTACAGGAGCGTGCAGAACATGCCTGGCACATCTGAGCTGCTCTCCCAGGCTGGTAAAGCAGAGCCTCTGCAGCACAGCTCACCTGTCCAGCTCCTCAAACAATCTCCCCCTCCCAGACAATCTGCCTACGTTGGAGTCAAACAGTCAAACCCAGCCCAACAAAGCCCTGGAGGATTTTCACCCAGTTAAACCCAGCCCAACAAAGCTCTTGAAGATCTGTGCCCAGTTAAACCCAGCCAAACAAAGCCCTTGAGGATCTGTACCCAGTTAAACCCAGCCCAACAAAGCCCTCAAGGTTCTGTGCCCAGTTAAACCCAGCCAAACAAAGCCCTTGAATATTTGTACCCAGTTAAACCCAGCCCAACAAAGCCCTGGAGGATTTTCACCCAGTTAAGCCCAGCCCAACAAAGCCCTCAAGGATTTTCACCCAGTCAAACCCAGCCCAACAAAGCCCTTGAGGATTCGTACCCAGTTAAACCCATCCAAACAAAGCCCTCAAGGTTCTGTGCCCAGTTAAATCCAGCCAAACAAAGTCCTCGAGGATTTTCACCCATTTGAGAGCAATAACCAAATGCTCCCCTACAACCACTTTTCCTCGAGGTGGGAGAATGGAGAGCCAGGCTCTCGTCTGCTACAAAGCTTTCCCTGCTGGGAGGAAATCAATAGCAGGGGTGATGACTCCTCAATTATCCCATCCTCAGTTTTCCTGCTTTTACCACAGTTTGCCTTCTCCCTCTTGGCTAAGCCACCACCCAGGTACTCACAGGAAGGAGGAACTTTTCTCTATGATATTTGGAGCAACCCAAAGAGCTCAATTTTAGTGTAAAGAGTTTGTACCATTGAACTACTTGAACTACTAATAATTATAATAAATTACAATTTAAGAACTATACCATGAAAGAACTGTATACTATATACATATTATATAAACAAAAATTATATATAATATATATGTAATTGTATATAATATATATAAAAATAAATAATACATATAATTTATATATAATATATATAAAATTATGTAAATAAATTATATCTCTAAATGGACAAAACTATTGCCTGTGCCAGGGTCCTTTTCTCTTCCCTGTGATGAGAACTGTGCTGCTGATAAAGAGATGAAGCCACAAGCTCAGGGGTAACACACAGCGCCCTTTGCTGCTGAGTCCTGCTGGGCACCAGGAGCAGCCCCAGCCTGGCAGGGCAGGGCTGTGCCAGCCAAAAGCTGTTAACCCCTTCAGGGCAGGCAGAACAGATGGGCCAGATTGGCTGCTAATGGAGCTGTCCATCAATGCCTTTAATTACAGTTTGCTTGTTTTCAAAACAGCCCATATTGATTTTTTATTTTTTTTTAAAGCAGAACGTAAAATAAACTGCCCTGTAAACACAGAATAGACTGATAAACACAAATAGGCCCAGGCAGTTTTGTGCTTTCTTGTCCTGGGAAAGCTCCATGTGAAGATTAATATATAAATTGTATCTGTATAAATTTTATATATTAATAATTATATTTATTTCTATATATTATTATTTTTATTTGTTTTATATTTATTTTATTATTGTTTTATATTTATTTTATTATTATTTATTTCTTATTATTTATATTTATTTAATTATATTTATTTCTATATATAATGTTTTATATATAATATTTTCTAAAATATTATTTATATTTTTATATATCTTTATAATAATGTTTATATTATTTATCTATTTGTATAAATTTATCAAAAAATTATTATAAATACAGGTGAACTTAGGCTGTGTCAAAGGTTTCCCCCTCAACTGAGAGCAACATTTTAATCACCTGTTCCCAGGGCCCATAAATTATGTGCTGCGTAAAAAATTCCATTACAAAAAAATCTTCCTGCTTAGAAAATGCAATTTAAATAAAATGTATCATTTTCTGCTTTGGGAAATAATAGATGTATTTCCATAAAAACCTTATGGATGAAAAATTACCTCTGCCTTTATGTAGTTAGGATATTAGTTTGGTAAACTCTCTGAGGACATTACAGTGAAAGCCATTTCATTTTTATTTTAATTACAGTGAATTACTTGTTCAATGAAAAAATTCTTGCACAGATAACAGCCTCACACACCAAACTTTCCTCCTTCAGGAAGCAGCTGAGAGCCAATCCAGCTTTTTTAAGTCCAAGCCATTTTATGAGCCTGTGCAGCCAATTCCCTCATCAGGTGTGCACTTACTAGACATGAAGTGACATTTTTCTCACTACTCCCAAGTTTCGTGCAGGTAAAAACAAGTGGAAAGACGCATCACAAACCTCCAAGTTCATTTTTCCTTACTATTTGAATACCACAAATTGACAATTTTAAAGACATTACATGGGTTTTTCTAACAAAGGCACTCTGGAATCAGCTGCAAATTAAAACATAAAAAGGGTACTGAAAATGCACACATCCTTGGGAAGATTTATATGCATGAATAAATCAACTGTTTGAACCTGTAACTGTAAAGCATTTTATTTTTATCTGCAAAGAAAAGTTATGTTTGGTGCAATAATTTTCTTTAATACATGATAGTTTAATTCTTATAAATAAGAGTTTCTATTTCTAGAGAAGGAAAGTCTCCAAGAACTCTTTGCCACAACAAACTCCTGAAAACTGCCTCTGTTTTAGGAGAGAGGTTCAGCTTTGCAAGGTGAGCACTGACAAAAAGCAATCATTTTGTGCTCTCTGGTGTTTTCTTTCCCTGATTGCCTGAAATGCCAGCAAGCACCAAGGTTTTACCTCCCCGCAGGTGAGCACTGGTACATGGAATTGTGCCAAGTGCTGTACCATGGGGAGCTCAGGCAGCTCTGCTGAGCATCAGCTGCATTTATCTGCTCAAAAATCACATGGCACCAACCTCAAAACCAAAATTAACAGTGAGTTCATGTTGTCATCTTATTGCAAAAGCTCCATACCTTCTCAGTGAGGTTTCACGAGCAGCTCCTTGCAGCACAAACTCCTTCCTCACAGCAAACAAACTCCAGCCCTCTCCCCACTCAGCTAACCTCCTCTTTTATAGCACCCATCCTTATTAGACACAGCTGTGGCCTGTTCCTAATCTGTGGTGATTAATACAGCTGCACCTCTTCAGGGCTGAGATTGCCTTCTGCACTATCTTCATTTCCTTATATTCTATCCCCCCACAAATTAAAAACTACTTTTCATATCTTTTTCCACGTCACAGTCATCCCCCCAAAGCCTTTGTCCCAAAAAGGAACTTTTTTGTGCGGTTTTTTAAATCAAGAATTCAAATGGTGTTTTACTAATGTTTATCCTTAATAAAGGCAATAAAGCTGCAAGGGAGGAGGAAGGGGAGTAAGGAAAGAGAAGGCAAGGAAGCGGTCTGAGGTGTTCCTGCTGAATTATTTGGGATGTCAGAGTTCAGGAAGGAAAGGCACAGGTAGGAAAACCTGCAGGTGTTTTGCCTCGAGGTCTCCCCTTGGCAAGGCCCAGTGAAAGCAGGAGGGGAAAGAGCAGTGCAAGCAATGGAATGAGAGAAAACACAAAAATCACCCCAGTGCTCTCTGCACACCCACAGCTCCGTGCTGGGGAGCAGGTTTGTGTATAATTGTGTGTTAATCACACCCTTAGCTTGTGCCATGCAGAACTGAACAAATCAGCTCTGTAAATTGTGCCCAGCCAGCCTGAGTGTGGCACAGGGCTGTAAAAATAAAAAGCTGTAAATGTTTAATGGGCATTTGGAGCATTGCAGGAGTGACCTCCCAGGCTGAATTAATGATGGATCACCCAGTCCCAGGGCTCTCCCTGGCATGGCCCCTGAACTTTTTATTCAATGACTGCTCAATTCAGTTGTAATTTATTCTGATGCCTGCAGCTTGCTCCCCGTTTTTGGGGCGTTAAAGCTGCTCTTTGATTAGTGATTAGGGCGTATCTTTATCTATTTGCGAGGAGTGTTTTGCATGAGAGCTCTGTGACAGGCCGTGGTGTCATCCATGGAAAGGGCACTGGCTCCCTGCTGACCCCAGCCAGCGAGGGCTGAAAGTCAGAGCTGCCCAGTGGCTCATTTCATCCTCTGCGTGCAGGGGATTGATGGGCCTGGTCCAGCGCTGCAGTGGATAAATATCCACATCCCAAACCGTCACCAGAGCTGGTGCTGGAATGCCACTCTCAGCAGAAGGTCGAGGGGTGAGCTGGCAGAGAAACTGAGTTGTGTTTGCAAACCTAGGAGGCAAGATAAAAACAGGATAAACACAGCCTGAATGGGGGGCCTGGAAAAATCCCTCCCCATCCCTGGGGCTGATCCAGAGCTGCTGCTGCTCTGAGGTTCCTCACAAACTGTCTTTCCAAAAGAATTCACCACAGGGAGATTTCTGAGACACTGAACTGCTGAGAAATTCAGTATTTACTGGCAGTTATGAAACATACAGATCCAAACATCAAATAATGTCTACACTGATCTCCTCCATCAGTCTGTACTTTGCAAAATCAGCTAATTGAAATTAGCAGATGAAACAGCTGATTTGGCCTTACCTTCCTGCAACCTGCTGCCAGCAGCAGTTTAACCTCTGCTCTGTAATGCCCAAATAATGCCCAAATAATTGCCCACATTCCCACTGAATGATTTTCTTCCAATATTTTCCCTCAGGCTTTGTTTAGAAGCTTTTCTTTAGAATTAGCCAAATTTGAGCTTACAAGATTTGCTGGGAACCATATGCAGCCACTTTTTGAACAGCTGAGATTTCTTCTGCTCCACTTTCTGCTTTTTGAGTGCCATTGGGAAGAAATTCTCTGTCTCAGACCCTCCCCAGAGTTTTGCTGGTTTCCAGGGGAGCTCTGTGGTGCTTGCAGAATGCATTTGCACACCAGGACTGCACCATGGTAGCATTAATGTACAGCAAACACTTCATGTTTAAGAGAACATTTTATTCTTGAATTTGCTCTTTGTGCACAGCTCACCCACAAGGTGCAATTTCTTCCACCTACATGATTGTGGATGGATATTTTCTGGACAAAGGTCCAGAATTACAGTGTTATAGAGTGTTCCTACCTACTTTTACAAATAATTGAAGGTCTTGGTTTTGTTTAGAAGCAAACACTAATGCTGGGGAAGTCAGGGGATAACAGGGCAGTGAGGTTTATGCCCCTGGGAATATCTCCTGATGGTTTTTTAACATTCTGCCAACACAGGGCCCTGCTTGTAGGAGTTAATTCTGCACAAGTGAGAGCTCCTCAGTGGAGCCTGTCTGACACTAAAGGTGGGAACTAAAGAGAACTCCGTTTAATACAGTTTAATAGCACTTTACAGTTTAATAAAGTTTAATAGCAGCTCTGCCTGGGGGAATTCCTGCTCAGGTGCCTCACAGCCCAGCTGGGATGGATGGGGACTCCAGAAAGTTGTGGTTGTCTATAATTCCTCTGAATTATCCTGAAATTGGGGTGATCCAGCAGTGTCCCAACCCTTAATTTGCTGTTCTTGCTCTCCTGAATGCAGTGAAAGGCTCCACACAAAACACCCCAATCCATAGGAATTCTGTTTTAAAAAGCAGGTGGGCAGGGAAAAGTACAAACTCCTCTTCACGCCACGTGGCAAAAGCAAAATAAACCACAAATATGTGGATTTTTCAGGAGAAGGTGCTGATCTTAGAGAGAGAAGGGGTTTCCAAGGGGAGTGAGCTCCACAGGGCGAGTGAACTGAAGCAGCTCAGAAATATCTTGGCAACCACAGGCATTAATATTCAGTGGAATTAATGAAATAATTGCCAAGCTCTTGCACTCGAGTCATTACAGCCAGCAGAAGAGAGCTATTCAGGCTGGCTACTGGCTTGGACAGAAAAACAAAGATAAATAGACAAATTCAAATGTATAACCAAGCTCTCTTTGGAGGGACTGAGTTTATTTTAACAGTGTCAATAAATGTCTGCTCATATGGGTTCAGTGGGAATTAATGTTCACCAGGAGGTTCATTTTAGAAACAAGAGCCAGAGAAAACCTCTATAAACACAAATGGGAAGATTAAATGTGGAGTGAAAATTAAAGCTCTTAGGAATTTCCCCTTAATTTCTATAATTTAATAATTTGGGAAAAGCACTACTTTCAGTTTTGTCACAGGAAAGAAATCCAGTTTTATACAAGATTTGAAAGGTAATCAATTCACTTATTAAAAATATAGGAAACATGAGTGACAGCATTACTGTGTTATTAAAATTTAATTTCAAAATATAATTTGCAGGATGAAAACTGCTCTTTCTTAATCATGCTCACTGCCATGGAACAGCTTTAGTAAAGTATATTATTAGATAATTTTACTTTCCTGTTGAGAAATTAATTCTGAGTATTAAAAATTGCTTGATATAGAATGCATTTTATAGATGGGTATATATATCTATTTAATATAAATAGTTATTTAATATAAATATAAGTGAATATAAGTAAATAAAAGTATTAAAAATTGCTTGATATAGAATGCTTGATATAGATGAGTATATATATCTATTTATTATAAATATCTATTTAATATAAGTAAATATATATCGATTTAATATAAATATCTATTTAATATAAGTAAATATATCTATTTAATATAAATATCTTTTTTCCCTTTTGAGCTTTATGGGCCACAGACTTGATACAGGATGAGCACAGGAGAGAGGGCAGGGTGGGTAAGACATGTCAGCCCAGTGGGGGAAAGGAGCAGGGAAAAGGGAAATATGCAGATCAAGCCATCTTTTCACAGGATGATAAAATGACATTGTTTGTTGAGGCTGATCTTGCCATGAAGAGAATCTAAATCTGCTTGGGATCCAAATCCAGAGTCCTAGGGCTCAGCTGAGGTGAGGATGAATGACCCAGACCTGCTCTCTGCAATCATTTCTCCTTAGCAGGGACATTGCTCCTTCAGTCTCAATGAAAATCTGCTTTTAACAGCAGTGCTTAATTTATTGCCAAATTAAGCAGGCAGGATTTTCAAATAAGAAAAGGACAAAAAGCATGTAATTCAAATGCAGCCGCGCTGTTCTCTTATGAAGATTGGTCTCTGTACACTTTCTAATAAAAGCCAGGGCATAGTCAGGCCTGACAAGTAACATTATCTGACCTCTATTTTTGTTTATGAATATGTGACAGAGTTATTTTAAAGAGAAGGGCTAAGATATTTCAGAGGAGTCACTCTGCATCAGCTCCACACCGTGATTAAGTATTACTGAGAAGTGTCAGCCAGCACAGTGAGCCCACTGAGAAGAGGCAAAAAATAAATTTCTCCCTCTGAAGTGCAATAGTCTGGGCTTTTTTAAGTCTCCTGTAAAGTCAAGAGGACAAGAATCTGACAAACAGGGGTGCCACAGGACTCACAACAGAATTCTGCTGCCTCCTCAATGGTCATGGAAAGTGCACAGGGGTTCACATTGATGTGAGCATTGCTAAATCCCTGATATTCTCAGAATGTTCATTTTCCATGCTAATTGAGGGGATAAAGAGGATGAATTCCCCTGAGGGAGGAGGAGAGGCTGGCTGGGGTTTGCTCTGCCCTCGGTCTGCAGTCAGATGTGGTTGGGGATGGGCTGTGCTAGAGCTCTTCCTCTCCTTTCTCGTTTCAGAGGGTTTATGTGCAGAGCGAGGAGCAGTGTGGTGGGCTGTTCCTAGGAGTGTGATGCTTTATTAATATAAATAGCACTTTCATTAGGGTATTGTGGCAAGGGGGTGCAATTAGAGGCGGGATAATTAACGTGGAACATGTAAATCTTTACTTTCAGGGAATGCTTAATGTAGGATACTGTGGATGTTGTCTGACTGTAGTAACACCTTGGTGCTCTCTTTTAATCCTCATCACTGAAAATGGAATTTATGCCTTCGGGTAATTCAAATCAAACTGCAAATTCTGCAGTGAAAAAAAAAACCAAAAACCCACCACCACAAACACACAACAGCAAAACAATCCAACTGGTAATTCATTCCACTCCTTAAGCAGAAAAGAAAAGCAAAGCTAGCTGCTAATTTTCTCTTTAATAAATTAAGTCTGCTGATAAACTTATTGATAGACAGATATTCTGGCAACAGATTGTCAGAAACATCTCACCAGGCCACACAAGCAACCCCCACTCACTGACAAGCTGTCTGCAAAGTCGGTCTCAGAACCTGTAAAATATCCCAGGTTTGGAGCACAAATATTTTAGTGATGAAGTAAATCCAGAATAAGTTAAGCGCTATTGTTTGCATATTTAAACTAATACAGTTGTTAAATATGCAAAGACCTAAATTTAAGTTCAATATTAATGGATATTTGTTATCTCCAATAACAGAAGACATGCACTCACAGCTCCCCAAGCAGAAACCACACATTACAAATCCAACAGCAAGTGCTGCCCCACGTGCTGCTCTTGGAGCAGCCTTGGACATCTGCTCCTCCACACCAAACGTGGCAGAGCTTGGGGTGAGCTCCTGGTGGAATCCCAGCTGGGATATCTGGGGGGAAGATTTTGCACTGGTTGCTCATCACCAAACTCAACATTTCCCTAAATCTCTTCTGAGAACTTGCTCGGGTTCCACATTGTGCAGGCACTACACGGGATGAAGAAGTTTGTAATCATTTAAAGAGCCCAATTCTGTTTCTTCTGCTCCTCCTAAATCCCTGCTCTGTTCCAGCAGTCATCAGGAAAAATGGGAAGGCCTTGTTAAGCAAACCATGTCCTGCTGAAACCGTAATTGCTTTTTGGTTGTAGCAGCTGTTCAGTCGTGTTAACACCTCCTTAATGATTCTGTGGGGATGCTCAAACCTGAATGGACACAATCCTGAGCAATGGCTCTGTCCAGCCCTGTTTGAGCAGGGTTTGCACTGGGTGCTCTCAAGGGATTTTTGAGAATGTTGGGGGTTTTTTGCAGGTATTTTACCTTCATTTGTATTTACTGCTAGAGAGCCCAAGATGTCAAATGAAAGTTGCACATAAGTCAAAAAGGATCTTTCTGTACCCTCTTGTTTCCAGCTGCTGAACACAAGACCAGGGTGTGTGGTCACTGTGGAAAGGAGCCGGCTAGGAACTTCCCTTTACCTCTAGATGGGATTTCTCTGGTTGAAGAGATGATGGAGCTACTCTTGATCCCCGTTGTTGTTTCCTCCTTCATCCAAGGGGACACGACTGCCTCAGAACTGCTCAGAGCTCCAGCCGAGACTCAGCTGCATTAAGAACACCTGGAGAAAGAGCAGGAAGATGTTCTGCTTAGAAGAGGAAATATTTGCAAAACAGGCACTGGTAGGGATGGTTTTCACACACAGGGAGGGGGGCAGATAGGACAGACACACAAAAAAAAAATTAAAATGTGTTACATGCTCACTCCAGGACTCACATATTACACCAAGAAATACACAGGACGTTCTCCCATTTCTCAAACCCCATGAGTTAATAGGAATGGACAAATCTCTAATGGAACAGGACATAAAATGTCCTGAGCAATGCCTCAGCTCCACGCTGAACTGAAATATGCAGAAGCACAGGCTCAGCATCCCTGAGGCCAGAGACTCCTTCAAATGCAATTTTTGGGAGCTAAAGCAACATTTGCCTACAGCACCTGTCAAGCATCCATTGAGGACTGAGTCTTGTGGTTTCTGAGCACACATCGTGGGCTGCTCCCGAGGTCTGGGGCTGACCTGATGCTGAGTGCTGCAGCAGAACCGGGCTCCAGTTTTGATCAGGAAAAAGAAACTTTGGTCAGGAAAAAGGTACTTTGGTCAGAAAATCTTGGCCACAATGAAAGGAAAGGCAAAGCCAACTCCTAGCAGAGGAGGAGGAGGAGGAGGAGGAGGAGGAGGAGGAGGAGACAGCCCTTCCACACAGGCTCAGGAATTCCAGCTGTTCATGGCATCACCACGATTTCTGAGTCAAAAGCATGAAACTGCTTTTAACTTGGATGTCTGTCTTAAATTCTCTCTTAAACTTACACATCTAGTGGGAAGACACAGTAATAATCATCTACCTATTTTTATTACAGCTAGATATAGAAAATATAAAAATTTATAATTTATAATCTATTTTTACTATATATAAATATAGAAAATATAGAAATTTACATTGTCAGAAAAGAGGTAAATCATGAATATATATTGGTTTATAGTGTTCCATGTTAAAAGAATGCAGCTGTGCTTCATTATCACACTGATAAGAACTAAATGAGATGTGAGTAAGGAGACCTTGGGCTGCACTCCTACCTTGTTCTTGTGCTCCTGTAAAGAACATCCCGAAACTTCTTTCCTGTTCTGGAATTGCAGCTAAAGGGACCCTTTCTGCATTTTGCCTGATACTTCTCTTGTTTAGTTTTCAGATTCCAAATTTAAAAAAAAAAAAAAAAGATAGTTTTCAAAACATGCAAATTGAACATTCATTAGAATGGGATAAGATGCCTTCCAGAATAATTTGAAAAAATCAAGAAAAAAATTAAAGAGAGCCTGCACAGAAATGAAACAATTAAATTAGCAAGGCTGCCTCAAAGTGCAGTTTTATATCCCAGTCTAAGCAAGACATGCAGCGTGCTGCTTCTGCTCTGATACATCAGTGTGAGCATAATTTCACTGAAATTGGCTTAAAAGCCTCCATTTCCAAAGGAAATATTTACACATTTTCATAAATGTTTTCTTTGCATGAGAAGACTTCTTGTTATAAACAACAAACAAAAAGTAGTAGAAGCTGAGTGAGATTGGCTCTAAGAACCAAGACTAGCCTCAGAAATCAAGTTTTCTCCTTAAAGATACTGTTATTCCTTCTGGTACAAAAAAAAAAAGCAACTAGAAAAGTGGATATTACAACAGGAACTAAAAATAGCAAATAACTGTTTGAAAAAAAGTCTCTTCATTTGCCAGAAGAACTTGGTTTTGAAAAGCAATTCTCAAGTGCATCCTCTGTGCTTCCTTCAGTGGCATTATATGGCAAATGAAAAAAAACTCAAGACAAATTTGACACTTCTGTCAAAACGAACACGTTGTTCCTCCGTCAGACCTTCCGTGGTTTGCACAGGAGCAGGACCTTGGTGATCCTAAACCCTTAAAGACTTGTGAAAGACAAAAAATCCCCACAATTTAAACTTGCGGCAGTATTCACCTTTTAAAGGAGGCAGGAAGAGCAAACATCTGTGCGCTGACCCGTGCTGCTGTGGAGAGGATGCCCTGCCTCCTCCCCAGCTGCTCTCAAACATCCTCCCTGTTCGGGGCAGGAGAACACACACACAACCTTGTGCTCAGCCCTCATTTAGGGCTCTTCAAAGCCATAATAGCCAGGGAGGAGGAAGGGAAGGTGATTGTGCCACAGTGCTGCTGGTAAACACTCGCTGATGGGAAGCCAGACCCCAACGTTTTGTATCAGTAAAATGAGCAGGAAGAACCAAAGTCTGAACAGCAGGAGCCTGGAGAATGAGATGAGCTCCCACTCCAGACACAAAGCACTGCAGCCTGCAGCTTCATCTTGTGAGACCCTACAGCACTTACAAAGTAAGTGGAGACTGTAAATTTATATTATTGCCAAGGCCATGTTAATGGAGAAAGCACCCAGACTTCTCTCAGAATAAAAGGCAAAATGGCAAACAAAAATCCAGGGAATCCAAAGCTTCTCTTGGGGCATTGTGACCCTGTGAGACCCTGGAGATTTGGACAATTCCTCTGTGATGTTAATGCCCTGTGTGCCCTGCTGGTCAGCCTGTGTCACAGACACATTTTATGAAAAATCCTTTTTTTAGGATTTTTTTCTCCTGAGAAGCTGAGAGGCCTCAGAAACGAAATGTAAACATTGATTATCTGCTGCTGTGGAATGAAACAGGTGCATCTGTGATTGGCCTCATGTGGTTGTTTCTAATTAATGGCCAATCACAGCTGGCTTGGACTCTCTGGTCAGTCACAAGATTTTATTATCATTCCATTCCATTCCATTCCATTCCATTCCATTCCATTCCATTCCATACCAAAATAATGGTATTTTTCTATTGCTTGCTAGTCTTCTGATGAAATCCTTTTCTCTATTCTGCTAGTATAGTTTTAATATATCATTTTCTTTTAATATAATAGATTTCATAAAATAATAAATCAGCCTTCTGAAACATGGAGCCAAGATTCTCATCTCTTCCCTCGTCCTGGGACCCCTGAGAACACCACCACATTTGGGGATTTTTTTATTTAGTGGAATGGAATGGAAGCCATATCCACACCCAAGAAATGGACTAAACAGGGAAACACAACCATTTTTTGAGACAGCAGTATAGGAATTCTAATGGAAATGGCTGTTCCACAGACATCCCAGGATGTGTGTTTCCATGCTGAAATGATGGGAACCACCTGGATGTCTGACAAACCTTTCCATTTTTCTTCTCCTCTTAAGCCAACCCACCAAGGTCGACACGTTTGCTGCACTGAGAGGAAGCTTTGCAGGAGGAGGAGGAAGGAGCAGCAGACGTGTCTGACAGGTTGTGATTCTCCACTCCATTTTGTTTTATTTTTTTTTTCTTTTTTTATGCCAGTTAAACACCCTGCAGGTGTTCCTGCCCCTGGGGAGGCTGCTCAGAGCAGCTGCTCCTGGGCTGCCCAGCACTGGGGCTGTGTGAGCTCTGAAATGTCAGGGACTGAAAGCAGCAGCTGTTTCTGCAGGGCTCCCGTGGCTGAAAGGAGTTGGCAGAGATTTAAAAACCTGTCTGGCTTCTCAGCCATCCCCTCCCTTGGCCTTTAGGAAGCAGCTCTGGCTCAGGTGAGGTGTTCTTGCAGGTGCTCACACTATAGACAGTACCTGGCCTTTACTCATGTTTATTGGCCTGTAAGTAGAGCCATAGCATCAAAACAAAGATTGGTTTGGGTTCAAAGGGACCTCAAACACCACCCAATTCCCACCTCCTGTCCTGGGCAAGGACACCTTCCCCCAGACCAGGTTGTTGCCCTGCAACTCTTCCATAAAACTCTGGACACCCCTTCTCTCAAATGCCACAGCAAACTTTGCTTCCTATCCCATTTTCACCTTTCCAGCACATCAAATGCAAGGCACAAACAAAGCCTTCATCATTTTTTAATTGATTTCCTAAGGGAAAGGAAGTTTCTCCAACCCTGCTGCATGTCTGCCAGTCCCCACTATTCATCAATTACCTTGGCCAGGTTCAGTCATCATTAGACAAGGGGTGAATGCTTCAAGGATATTAAAGTCTGCTAAGGATGGTTAGGAAGAAAGAGGAGATGGGCAACAGCTGGTGCTGCAATTATAAGAATTGGATATTCAGGATTTTAATCATAATATTTGACACCAGAGAATCTTCAGAATGGAAAATAAACCAGATTTTGCAAATGAAGATCTTTATTCTTTTATTTTTATATCCCCTGGGCAACCAGCACAATCTGGTGAACATTTCTATGGTTAAACTTGTTGTTGTTTTTCGTTTTGTATAAATAAAGTTATTTGTTTAATTACTCTGTTCCCTCAAGTTGTTAAAACCACATCAAGATACTTTTAATTTCTCAGTATATTATATTCCTCATTTCATTAAACTGAAGCAGTTACTTAAAGCTTATAAAGTTCATTCCTCCAGCACAGACACAGAAATCAGAATTACCTCAAAGGTTCTCCTTATTTCTCTAGCTATATAATCTCCTCTTTCTTTACAGTGTAGGGCTAAGTCTTCTATTATTGCTATGGAATATTTAAAACCCATTCAAAATGCTATCAAGGTTGTTTCCAAAAACATTTGGAATGAAAATCATTAAGAAAGCCATTTTCAGTAATTTCATGAACTCCATTTCTTCCCTGAATTTATATTTTAGTGTGAAAGGTAATAGTATGGTCATGTAAGTAAAAATTACCATAAATTTAATTAACTGCATTGCTCAACATAATAAAATCTACCCTCTATTAAACAGAGGCTTTCTTCATTTTAAAAAAAGATGATTGTATATTTTTTGAACTGCTCTTTCCAGTGACAAGAAAGCAGCAAACATTTCACTTGGCTGAATGAGGAAATTAAATGATGAGGGGATTTCTTTCCACCCGTGATTCCTCAGGCCACCACAACCTGTGTGCAGCCTCAAGCAAATGCACAACCAGACTTTAGGCATTTACTCGGTAGATTATCCTTCTTTTTGAACCAGAGTCCCAAATTCTGATCTGCGCTGCAGTTTCCAGCCTCCTCCTGCAGCTGAACTTCAAGCACAAGTTAGAAACCCAACTGGATAATTAGTGTCTCACCAAAGCTTTCATTAAGCAACCTTTTCATGTACAGGGGGTGGATGGGATTTCAAGATCTGATATTTCTCACATGGAGATAAAGGGGGCTAATGGACAAAAATAATCCTCTCCAAGCACAAATGAATAGCTGGGCTGACTGGGATGCAGAATAAAGCAGTGGAGCAGCAAAAGGTTCCCCATGTCACAGGAGAGGGAGGCAGGCACAGATAATTTTGCTCCAGCAGAATTTGCCATATTAAATAAATGAGATTCTTCAGCTTCTTTGCAAAACTGTTGCTGATTCCCTGTGACTGCAAGGACTATAAATTTCAGGTTGCATTTCGCCCCTCGCTGTGCAACACCTTGCAAAAAACTGAATTATCCACTGTCAGTGTTGAACCAGCATGAACCTCAAGGACATTCCCAGCAGAAGGCAGTTCATTTAAGGATCTTTAATTAATTAAAGACAGGAATCAGGGCCTGTCTGTCTTAGAAGCTTCCAGGAGTGTTGTACTCTGAGTCTTGAAAGTCATAAATGCAAGAACTCTTGCAATGCTCAAGACATCAATCTTGGGGCTTAATTTTTTAGGCTCTTCTAAAAAATCCTATGCAAAGAAATTCTAAATAATGTGCTCATTTTCTGTTTAATTACTGCTTTTTTTGGCTTCTGGCTCTGTACAATAATATGGTAAAGAATTTGTCCTGAGGACCAAGAGCTGTTTCATAAAGAGATTAAAAAGCATGGACAAAATTATCATGAGCAATGTGTAGAGTGGACTCAGTCCAACTCCCAAAGGGCTCTAACACTGCATTAGGCAAAATATTTGTACAACTTATAAAGCTGTGAGCATGAATAAAATAACATAAACTCCCTTTGATCTTTCCTAAGGGCAAAGATAAAAGGATATTTACAAAGGGATGTGAAATTTCACCTTTCTGTTGCCAGTACCTCGTAAGTCACAGGTTGTGTCTCCATTTCTCATTCCAGTTGCTGAGTTCTTCATTTCCTGAGCACTCATTTGTAAATAGAGTTTTCTCAAGATAACATTCTAACTTTTTAGATTAATTTTTAAGGATTTTTAACTAATTGTAGATTATTTTATTAATTTTTAATTAATTTTAATTTTTTAAAAAGATTTTTTAGATTTTTCAGCTTAAAATACAGCTCACAGGAAACAGTAGTTCCTCCTCCAAAGTAAAACAAACAAATATCAGCCGATATAATGACTCCATGATTTGCCTGTTCAAGTTCTTTAAAGTTAATACTTTTTTTTTTATTTTCATGACTGTAAGAGATTGATCTGAAATTTGATTACATTGAAGAGCCAGTGAAAGCAGAAATATGAGGTGTAGTATTGTGTTTGTAAAGTAGATATGGGCACATTTTTAGATGTGGCACTTAGAGACATGGGTTAGTGGTTGGACTTGGCAAGGCAAGGTTAATGCCTGGAATCAGTGATCCTGGAGGTTTTTTCCAACTTTTATGACTCCAGGATTCAATGATTCTATACCCAGGTAGAGATGGAAAAACAGGTAAAAATGTATTTTATATTTTCAGGTTGTGTTAATGTATTTTACACTTTCAGATTGCGTTAATGGTTTTATTTTCATAGCATACCAGAGAGACTGGCAGGAAAAATAGCTAATATTTTACTGGAGGTTGTTAAGATAGTTCTATATCACTATATAACTATATAATAGTTTTCTCCTAATCACTATCATCTCAAAATCCTCAATCACAATTATCCCTCCCAAGATGTCCAGGAGAGACCCTGGAGAGACCCTGTCTTGGTTGAAAAGAACGGTGTCTGCTAAGGAAGGCAGAAGCCTCCCTTGAAATAGAAAATGTAAACCTCCTCCCTCTGAATTATTATAATTTTGAAATTAAGGGGCTCTCAGGCAAAGATATGGGAATAGGAATAGTGGTTCTTTATTAGGAAAGAAAATAAAAAAAAATAAAAATGCAGTAATACAGAACAACCCTGCCAGAGTCAGAGCAGTCCCTGCCCCCTGTGTGTCAGGGTGGTGTCCCAGC
>JAXCLO010000242.1:4247393-4282337 GCA_035583995.1 Arremon aurantiirostris | reverse complement strand
CTTTTCTTCTATTCTTTTAGTATATTTTCAATGTAATATGTATCATAAAATAATAAATCAGCCTCCTGAAACATGGAGTCAGATCCTCATCTCTTCCCCAGTCCAAGAACCCCTGTGAACACGGTCACAGGCATCCATGGCCACAAGGATTTCCCTCCAGGTTCCAGAGGTTCTGCCATGGAAACAGTTCTGTGTCACACTGGGGTGTCTGTGGAGCAGCTGTGAGCACAGACACCTCAGCCAGGTGAGAATCCCACCCCGGAACCAACCACAACAACGACAGAGCAGGAGAAACCAGCAAGGGACAAAAGGAAAGGAAGAAGGATCAGGAAACACAAACTGTGCCACAGCTCTTTTGTTCCCAAATTAAACATGACTGTCAATCTGCTGTGGTTTTGCAGGCTGGGTTTACAAACACATTAGCTCACCACACTTCTTTCAGGTTTAATAAAAAAACCAAACTCAACTGGAACGAGTAATAGTCAGGTTTGTTGTCTGATAACAGATTGATAGCCTTAAGCTTTCTCAAAGGAAATTCAATTTGAATAAGGATTAAACTCGACTTTTCAGTGAAGTATCCATCCACAAATACTTATTTCTCACATTCATTCTGAATTCTGGTTGTACTTTGTCTTCCAAAACATCATGGTTTGAAGCCAGGCACAGCTAAATCACACAATATCCATATTAATAAAGATGTTTAATGTAAAAGCATTGCTTTTCTCCCAATCATTCATGTCTCAAAAAGGTCCTTTATAGCACCACAGGTAAAGAAGATGTACCTGTGAGGAGTGTCACAAGTATTGAAGCAAAAATAAACACTGTTTTTTTCTTTTGATATTTTAGGTGAGGCTTTTAAGGTCAGGTAATTAACTCACGGTTTTCTCGTATCCTTCTGCTGCTTCTCCTGTCTTTCTGTCAAAATAGTTTCATTAAAACACTCACAAATTATCATTTTAATGAGTTTCTGACAAGTTAATGTACTCCTTGTAGAGGTGCAGGGTTTGGGTTTGATTCAGTCCCTGGTACATTTGTTGTTTACAGAGCAGGAAAACCACCAGGGGCAATGAGTGGTGCTAAACCAGAATTAAATACATTGAAATCACATTTTTGGCCTTCTAACCACCTTGCCACTCAATATTTAAAATACACATCATTGAGCTGAGCTCACACACCTTTATCCCAGATTTAACAAGAGGAAACCATTGCAAGTGTGGAGTGCACACTTGGCCACGAACAGGAGGAGCTCCAGATCCTCCTGAACAGCCTCTACAGGTCCAAACAAGCTGATGAGGTTTTAAAGAGCCCTCACTGGAGCCAGCTGAGGCTGGAAGGAGATTATCTAATTAATTTATGAGTTTCAGTTCTTTCTATGTTATCTGCCCAGAGTATCTTCTTCAAAGTTGTCCCAAAACCCAGCAAAACAGGGAACAATCAGAGAAAAAAAATCTGCTTTTCGTGTGAGGCAGCAAGGAGAGGAAGACAGAAAAAAATGTGGGTTTGCTTCTCTTGTGTATGAAAAGGAACAGGGGTAGGGTTGCTTTAGACACTCATTCCAAAATATTTTCCACAAATGAGCTAATTTTGAACTCACCTATAATTGAACACACAGATAATTTTAGCTTTGTGCATGAAGTATGGTATTGCAGAAACTGCAAAAAGAGGAAATGGCATGTGATATATTTGTTGGATTTAGAAACAGCAAACTAAGAGGAAAAGTATATTTTTCTCCAAAAACAGATTCTGGCAGTTAGTGCAAACAGTCGTGTCCTAAGCAGGGTAATGAGCAGTAATGCTGCTCTAAACATTACCCTCCACACAAGAAACAAACAGAAAGCAATGAAAAACAGAGCATGGCTGAGGCATTCTTCCTTGAGCCCACTCCATTCAAGGTGATGACTAATTAGGAAAACCTCCAAAACTGAGTTTTTCCTTCTTTAAGTGCACCAGCAAAGATAACATAAATATAACTCAGCCCTATCAACTGATTCTGCTCCTGAAAATAAACTTTTAAGCATATGGTCAGGAAAGCCAATGTATAGGAAGAACAATTCTTGAACAGCATGACAACAGTCTGGAATTACATGCTAGGGCTCACACAAGTGGGTTTGCACAGCCACAATTTCATCAAATGCATTTCAGAGTTTGACAGTCAATCCCACAGAAACACAAGGAGGATTTCCAGGAAATGTTTACATTGTTCCACTCAGCTTTGAACACTGGGATTCATTTCTAGTGGGAGAATTTTCTTTGAAAGTGGGAAAATTTCTTTGTTAAGTAAAATGCGATGGAAATCAAAATCTCAAGTTGCACCACAGGGATCTGTGCACCAAAATGCTCCAGTGATTGTGGCCTGTGACTTATGGACAGGACCAGCAGAGCTGGAACCATCATTCTGCTCTGGTTTCTGAAAACAGAACCATTGGTCCCCTCCTGAGGGTGACTGCCATGAAAGGGTTGGGTCCCACAGTTCCTTTTCATTTTTCTGATGTTCCAATTTATCAACCAGGCTCCTGTTAACAAAAATGGAACAACAGCACCCCCTCCAAGATAAAGCGATTCTTTCTTCAGATTTTCTTGAAAAGAACTATATTGGGTGTATTTGATGCCTACAGAAGCCTTGCTCCCACTAGAAGGGAACTTAAACAAGATTGGATATCCTGCCAGTATTTTGGATGACTAGGTGTTCAGTCACTTGTGATACACATGATCTGAAACTGGAGTATCATAAAATCAGGAATGTAAAAACTGATTTGCGCTCATAGATATTCCCAAAAAAGGAAGATAAAGTGCAGGTGATGACATTGGGAAATTTCCCCTGTAGGAACAAATGTAAATGTTCTATGTGTCATGGAAACCCTGAATCACAAAAGGAAAACGTTGTTTAGAAAATCTTTGCCAGAACTGCAGAAAAGACATCAGCACTTCAACGCTGCTAGGCTTCTTTGCCATAAATATTGTAATTACAATAAATTACAAATGTCCACTAGCATTCAGCAAAATGTGTAAATGTCAAAATCATTTGTCACAAAATCCTCCTCACCATCACCACCTGCTTTTTAAAGGAAACAATAAGAAAAAAATCCAGAATTTGCATAAGGAAGCACTTTAAACATCCTTGTTTGGTTTTCATATTTCACATTAAATTCATTTTCATTTTCAGATTTCAGTGAGGATTGAGTTTATGATCAAGTTGAGTCATAAATTTAGAATTTCTTAATTCAGTCATATTTTACAGCTCCTTTACCCAGTTTGTTGCACAGAGCTGATATCTGGCAGGGAATTTCACCTGCCTTTTCCTTCCAAACAGAGCACAAACAAAGCTGGCATGACTGGGGAAGTTTTGGCTGTCTCTGCACAAATCCATATTTGTTGTGGGAAGAATGCAGAGTGTATTTCAATACCACACCTGCTTGTTTAACTGCATCTTCTGGAAAACTGTACAGAAGAAAAAGAAAATAGGAATAAATCCTCAGAGAAATCTGACTGCTCACCCTCCCTTGCTGTTCTTTTGGTTTTGCTCCTCAGCCTGCAGCTGGCTGAGCGCTTGGTGCTTCCACTGGGAACGGAGAGCTCCAACCTCTACTTATTTAGGATCCATACCCTGTTTATCAATTACGCTGTTTCACACCTCCTTCTCCAGGTAGAGCAAGGCTGGTGCAATAATCCCAGGTCATACATTGGACTAGATGATCTTAAAGGTCTTTTCCAACCTAGTTCATTCTGTGATGCTGTGATTCTGTGATTTAGTGATGCTGTGATTTTTTGTTTTTGTGATTCTGTGATTTATTGATTCTGTGATTTTGTGATGCTGTGATTTTGTGATTTCGTGATTCTGTGGTTTTTTGATTTTGTCGTTCTGTGATTTTGTGGTTCTGAGATGCTGTGATTTTGTGATTCTGTGATTCTGTGATTCTGAGATTCTGTGATGCTATGATTTTTTGGCTCTGTGATTCTGAGATTCTGTGATTTTGTGATGCTGTGATGCTGTGATTTATTGATTCTGTGATTTTGCGATGCTGTAATTTTGTGATTTTGTGATTCTGTGATTTTTTTATTTTGTCGTTCTGTGATTTTGTGATTCTGTGATGCTGCCACAATCTCCTGGTGGAGCTGCTCCTGTGAGCAATCCCAAACCTGTCCCAGCCCCATCATCTGATCAGCAAAATTCCCCTAAGCCTGCTCTGTTTGGCTCATTTGGCTGAGGAGGGCCCAGGTAGGGAAATCCAGCAGGTTATGGGTGGGATTTCATTCCTGGTGCTGTGGAGGGGAAGCAGCAGCAGCTTCCAGCTGGTGGGATGCAGAGAGGAGCACAGATCTGCATCAGGCGAGCCTGGGTGCCCAGGGAAATGAATATTCTGCTTTATCCTTGCACCAGAACCCATCTGACTCCTGTCAGCTGCAGGACAGGCAGCCCCTGACCCAGCAGGAAGTTCAGTTCGTACAAACAGATGATTCTTGATTTAGCACAACGTCTCTGGAGACAGAGCTGCTCCTTCAAAAGCGATCAGAAACATGATCTGGCAGGGACCATTGCTGAGAGCTCAGCAGAATGCCTTATCTGGACTCAGCATTTCTGCTGTGCTCACTGGAGGCACAGTTAACATCCCCTGGAAATGCAGCCCGAGCCCTTCAGACAGACAGGGCTACACCCCTGCTAAATTACAGACATCGAGAAATTAACTCTTGTGTCTGTGTGGAAATACAGCAGGGCCAAGGAAGTCAGTGATCCTTTTCTCAAGCTTTGCAGATATATAAAAACTCTGCAGAGACTTAAAACAAAATTTAAACAAAGGTAGAGAGTAACTGAATTGACATTATATCTGATTTAGGTGACAATTAATGCTGGACAGAAGATTTTTGGATACTTTCAACGATTATTAGGCTCAAACTGCTTCTTTCCTCAGCATGCTATTTTTAATCTCTATATTAAATATTATCTATTTCCCTATTGTACCTATCACACTTATTAGCACAGCCATTTACAGTTAGCAACAAAAATTATGGTTCTTTGTGCTAAGACTGTGAGAAACATAGAAGTGTTCACTGCAGCTGCTGTGCCTTGCACGCCCTCCCAGTGTTCTGATTTACTGCGCAATTTTCCTCAGAGGATCCCTTAGCATGAGAGTAAGCAATTTTGCAGCATACCTATGTCATGTTTTGTTGAATCCACATCAAGATGCCAATGCCCTGCAGCACCTGGAAATGTGCACTGATCTTCTGCAACACCAGTCTGAGCTCCTCAAGACCGAAATTGATTTTTCTCAGAGTGGCATGTGAAGGCACAAAGTGCAGCCAGTGATCCATGGCCCAAATGAGTGCAACAACACCAGTCCCACTCGCTGAAGGAGCAGCAACTTTTTAAGTCTTTGCAAGCAACAGTGCAAGAAAAAACAGAGTGTAGTGAGGAATTTATCTTGTAAAATGCCAGGCAGTCAAGTTGTTTTACTGCTGCTGCAGGCTATTGTCAGAGCTGCTAAGTAAATGGTAGGAATGGTTTTCTTTAATTGGAAAGAGCTGGGATGCCATGGTGATGTGCTTTTTATAGCATCCCTACACAAACAGATAAACCAGCGTTTCCAAACTCGGATTCTATCAGATCTGAACCTGGTTCTGTGGTGGGAAAGGCTCAGGTGGGCTCTCACCTGCAAAGCCCCTCACCTGACAGCTAAGACAAAATTAAGACGCTTAAAAATTATTATTACATTATATTTATATATAATATAATAATATATTAAAAATATTTTTAAAATAATATTTTAAAACAATAATTTAAAATATTATTTAAGAAGCATAATAATATTATTATACACCTGTGACTTGTTCTGGACTTTCACAGTTTCCCTGAAGAGTGTATGAACAAGAAAGTTTTTACTGCTGCAATGCCCTGAAATAAACACCTGAATATTAAACCAATTAATGTTTCTACCTGCACTGGCTCCTGCAGAGTCCAGGGCTTTAAAAAGCCTGTTTGCTTCTCATTAAATGTGTGTGACTGTAGGAGAATTTTCACAAGCCCAAGGAGAGGTGGCACCTCAGTGAATAAAAGAATTTTGACATTGCAACACCTGAGATAACAGATCTTTGCAGCTACAAGTAAGAAGTGACCTTTGCAATTTTAGTTCCCGTTTTCCTCTCATGGAATGTGATATTTCTGTCTTTTTTCTCCTACTTGCAAAGAGGGATTGTGAAAAGTCAGGGTTTGACTTTCTGGAACAGTTCTTAGAAGGCCATTCAAGGTGAACAGGTGCAGATGCTTGGCTTTTTTAAAATTCAAATATAAACAAGGAGGGATGTGTGAGGTCTGGCAGGTCCTGGGTGCAATTCCTGCTCTGAGGAAAGGACCTGAGGTGCTGTGCTCAGGGATTAACCCGAGCCAGGCCAGAGGAACAACCATTCCATCTCACAACTCTTCAATGTCCAAGCGTGTTTTGTTCCCTTTGCATTCACCTGTGGCAGTGGCAGGATCTGTGCTCAGCATCAGTGGGAATTGTTCCTCCCCTGCTCAAAGCTGGCTATAAAATACTGAGAGTTAAATGGAAAATTTGCGTGAAATCTGAGAAAATCTGTGTCATTCTTACAGACAGGAGAGCTGCACAAACTGAGCCCAGCTTTGAAGGCTCAGGCTGCGTCAACACCAACTTTGTGCTGTTCTGACAAAATTGTATGGAAATGAGTGTTAGTAAATTACAAAGATTTCAGCTAAGATCTCATTTCTTTAAAACTTTAATGGCAGGTGTAGTTTTAAAGAAGAGATGATGCTAATTCTATCTCTTGCTTGCAGTCACCTTTTCAAACAATGCAGCTTCTGCTGATGGCAATTTCAGAGTGGCTGTTGGGGGAATGGCTCCAGTTTTGGGTGGGATTCCTGAGTCCTCCAAGCAGCTCCTGATCCAGTCACAGAAAGAGCAAATGAGGATTAGGGTCAGTAATTTGCCCTTGCTCTGGCTGTGATTGGGGCAATATTGAGCAGGTATTAGTTTAATATTCAGGGGGTTCCTGGGCATGGAGGGAGCTCTGTGCCATTCCCTGGGATGGGGAGAATTGCCTGGAAAAGGACATGGCAAAAACACCCAGTGCACCCTCAATGCAGAGATATTCACAGGCTGCTTCACTCTGACTAAAAGCAGAGCTGGGAACACAGTCCTTCTTTTAAATTATGGCTCGTTAGGCCTATTTCTTAATGTGATTAATGACACATCAGTGCTCAGAGCACGGGGCATTCATCAGCAGGGCCGGTGCCCTTAGCACAGGTGTGGAGGGAATTCCAGAACATTGCAGCACCAAATTCTGCTGTGTCCACGAGGGGCTGAAGTGACAAATCACCAAAGAACAGGAGCCATTACAGTCCTGAAACAGGAATTAATTGGTGTGTACTTAGTGAGAAGTGTTTTCCTCTGGTGTTACAAGGATTCCATACACCTGTATGTGTAGGGCATGGGGCTGTGGAGGTAAATGTGAGCTCAGGAAAAGCTAGAGAGTGAGAAATAATTCAGATTTAAACATTTTCCAGTGCAGAATGTCAGACAACAGGAAAATAATCTTTCTTGAAGATAGAAACTAGCTTTGGTCAAGGTTTTCTCAATGGAAGAAACATGCTTTGAATCTTGAGTTAGCAATTTAGAGAGAGAGCTGACAGTCATGTAGAATGCTGACCAAGGGCATATTCTAGATATAATTTAAAAAAATAATACAACTTCCCTCTCAGCATCTCTGTAATTAGAGAATGAAAGATCAGTTCTCAAAATCAGTCACGAATTACACAAAACACCCAAATAAATAAATGACTGTCCACAGAGAACATTACTGACAAAACTGAGAAGCAGACCAGGTGAGCCAATGACCCTGAGGACAAAACCCTCAAAATTCTGAGAGAAATGGAAAATAACCTGAAATACCAACAGAGGCAGGGAGTCTCAGTCCCTAAAATGTAAAGATGGCTGTGAAATTAGTTAATTAATTAGAAATAATGCAAGCAGATCTTAGTTCTTTCTGTAACATCTGTGCACGAATCTCAGAGCATTTTTGATCAAATATCACACTCTCACATTTGTGTCTTGTTTTACCAGGAGTCATGAGTGGCTCTTGTTTCCTGCCTAGTTCTGTTCAGTTTTTTATCTTCCTTTTCTTCCCCAACCTTGATTGTCTGCCTTGCTCTGTTATTTCATCTTCTCTTTCATGTATACTGTAAATTCTCTGGAGCACTTGTTTCTTTGTTATAGGTCTGCAGAGAGCCCTGAATAACCCAGCCATGATCTAAACATGAGAGGATCTGAGTGATAGCATACATACAAACGAATAAAATGTGTTTATTGCACTTGTCTAATAGAAAGAGATGATTAATGCATAATAAACACTGATTTTATTAATTTAGAAAAAACAATAAAGGGAAAATCTTGTTAGTAAGCAAGTCTTGGAAAAAGTATTTCCACACAATCTGTTGTAGCTCTCCTCAGAAAAACTTCCTGCTTCTGCCTTCAAAAGCAGAGCTATTCTGAAAGAATGAAATATTAGGGAAAAAAAAAAAAAAAGGAAAAAAAGAAGAAGAAGCTAATAATCAGTGCTGTCTATCAAAGAACCTGTGAATTATGCAGTGCTCCAGTGCCCCGACCACAGTGGGAGATTGAAGATTGACTCTCTGGAATTGAAATTAAAGAGGAGTTGCAATATCTGACATAAACCCCATTTTTCATGGCTCCAGCTCCCTCAGAACTGGCCATTACCAAATGGACATTGACATCACAATGCAGAGTTTTGTAAAACCTGCTGGGGCTGCTCTGGGGAGGGTCTGAGCATCCCCCTGGGACTCCAGCTGGAGCCAGAGCCTGCCTGGACAGCAGGACAGGGACAGAGCTCAGGCCTGGGCTGGGCTGCAGCAGAGAGGGCTTGGAGCTCCTCACACAGACGCTTGTCTTTGGCTGAATTAAAAAAAAAAAAAAAAAAGAAAAATTAAAAGTTAATTTGCCAAAATTAAAGTACACTTCTACTTTAACAGTAATAAAAGAAAATAACAAAAAAAACTCCATCAAAATATAATATATGCTATATCAAAATATATATCAAATATATTTATATTTTATATTTATATATCAAACATAAATATGTTTGAGATATAAAAATAAATATGTTTATAGATATCAAATATATGTATATGTACTTTATAAAAAAACTCAAAACATATACAAATACTTTACACAACCCAACACGTACAAAAAAATACAACTATAAAAACACATCTACAAAAATTAAAAAATAAAATTTAAAAAATCACAAAAAAAAACAAAAAAAAAGCTTTCTCCAAATCTCAACAATACAAATCAAAGATTCCAATACCAAACAGAGACATCTTAGAAACAAAGAACAAATACACCCCGTGAGCTGAGCTATAATTCTTCCTACATAATTATAAAAAGTAATTTAAAAAATTGAATTAAAAAATCTACTACAACTCTAACACAACAAATACATAAATTAAAAACCAAAGGAACTCTGAGAAGCCTCAGAGAAAAATGAAAACAATAATTATCTGATTTGCTTCTCCTGTATTTTGCTGCTTTGAGATTGTTTATCCAACTTGTGAATTGTTTTTACTCATTGGCCAATCAGGGCCAAGCCGTGTAAGACTGAAGAGAGTCACAAGTTTTTCATTATTATCTTTTTGACTTTCTGTAAGTATCCTTGCTGTATTCTTTAGTATGGTATTCTTTAATACAATATAGATCATAAAACAATAAATTAGCCTTCTGAGAACATGGGGTCAGGTTCACCATTCCTCCCCTCAATGGGGCCTCAGAAAATCCCACACCTGCCCACCTGGGTTTGGCCCCCATTTAGGAACACTTTGGCGTCCTGCATTCCCAGTCTCAGGAAAAGAAAACCCCAAAACAACCTGGAATTCATAAAAAATTAAATAAAATAAAAAAGCAGGCAGCAAAGGAAGACTCTGGAGTGCAAGTGCAGGGCAGCCTTGTCTCTGAGGGCTCTGGCAGTGGGGACGCTGCTCCTCTGCCATTGCAGAGCCCAGCGCAGGGGGACCCTGTGGATGGATGTGTGTGGTGACCTTGGCTGCTGCTGGAGGAGGGGGTTTGAGAATGGCTGATGCTCTGCCAAAATAGGGCTGGAAGAGCTCTCAGATGTGACATTTTATTTTTCATATCCGTGCTGCTGCTTCTGTGTGTTTCTAAACCTGACCTCCAGATTTATCCCCTTAAGAATTTCTAAAATAATGGCGTTCCATTAAGAATAATAATTGCTAAAAGTTTCCATGGTTTGTTTTGCCTCCTTAAAAACTACTTACAAAAGTGAAATTTCATCCTTTATCTCACCTCTACCTTTGATGGTTTTTTCTGCTCTTTAGAAATCAACAATCTGCTAATAATAGATACTTCACACAAGACATGTTAAGTGGTGTTTTATAAATGATGTTTCACAGCAATGGATTACTCACAACACTCCAGCCATCTAAATTAGAATATGTGTTAACAAAGAAATGGAAAATCACCTTTTTGGAGTTATTATAAAGTTTTCATTTAACTTTTTGTCTATTTAACTTTATATTTCCATTTTCAGTTAGCAGAACCCTCGACATCTGTACAATCAGAATAAACCTTTACCTGTTTCAGACAAAAAAAAAAAAATTGTTGACTTTAGGTCTATCTATAAAATTTTCATGTCTTCAAGCTACCACCCTCATGCAGAGAAAAGTGAAAGGATAATTACCACAATTTTTTTCTTTAGGTTTCTGCCTTTGATAAGTTAGTTTTATTTGTCATTTGGGAAAAGATAAATATGGGAAAAAACAAATTTGGGAAAAAACAAATTTTGGAAGAAAACAAATTCTTGAAAAAGAATTTGGTTTATTTTTTTCCTCTCCTAGAGCAGAGCTGTGGGCACAGAATTGTCACTGCCTGCCCAACATCTGCACTGTCACTGCCTGCCCAACATCTGCATTGTGTCACTGTGTGCCAACATCTGCACTCTCACTGCCTGCCCAACATCTGCATTGTGTCACTGCCTGCCCAACATCTGCATTGTGTCACTGTGTGCCAACATCTGCACTGTCACTGCCTGCCCAACATCTGCACTGTGTCACTGCCTGCCCAACATCTGCATTGTGTCACTGCCTGCCCAACATCTGCACTGTCACCGTGTGCCCAACATCTGCACTGTCATTGTGTGCCCAACATCTGCATTGTGTCACTGCCTGCCCAACATCTGCACTGTCACTGTGTGCCAACATCTGCACTGTGACCGTGTGCCCAACATCTGCACTGTCACTGCCTGCCCAACATCTGTGCTATGAGAAAAGACTGGAAATGAATCAGGCACGAGGCAGTTTTTATATCCCCATATAAAGCAAACATGGAATAAATCAAATTATTGTTTAATATGCCTGATTGTCCTTTAGTGCCTCTGCAGCCACATGGCATATGTCCTGCAGGGGCCCTGTTTGCTCCTGTGAATGTGTCATGGAGCTCTTAATGAAGAGAGATGGCACAACAAGTTCCTGCCAGAGCCAGAATCCAGGGGAAAAAATGAGCTATGATATAGATTCCTGCTCTAAAGACTGTGTTAGCAGAGGCATAACTCATTTTGAAAAGGTGCATTAATTAGAACTTCCTTTCTCTGAAAACAGGGAGCAATCCCTTTTGCTGATTAATATTTATCTGAGAATCCCTGAGGTGGAAGCTCCTGAGCTCAGCTGCTCCCACCCCTGCTCAGAGCAGGTTCCACTCACGGGCCTTGGGCCAGTCTGGTTTTTGCTTTCCCCAAGAATTCCCTTTCTCAGCCTGTCCCAAACCTATGGCACCACCTTAACTACCAAAAAGTGTTTTTCCTATATTTAAATTAGGTTCCCTGCATCATGGTTTGTGCCCACAGCTGCTCATCCCGTCACTGGGCACCACTGACACCTGACTGTGGGTTTTAAAGGAACTTAAATTAAAGCAACTCAATTCTAATTATTGTTTATATAAAACAAAACCTGTGAAAAAAATATTTGCAGTTCTGAAAAAATACAGAAGGTGCTGCTTAATCCAAAGTGTCTTTTTACAACTGAATCCTGCTCTTGGTAGAGCACTTCATTTTCACAATGTGACAAAGCACCTTGCAGCCATAAATGTAGCAGTAAAAAGGATTTGAAAACCGAAAGAAATTACAAAGATTATTTGTAAGTAATTTAACAGTAATTTCTGGGTGCAGACAAGAATGGGATGTAATCCAAAAGGTTTTGTGGGCTCAGATGCCTGAGATGAGCAGTTTTCTGTCCAAGGGTACAGACTCAGCCATTAACCCTGGATTTAGGGTGTCACTGCTGGGTCCCTCTGCCTGCGTGTTCTGCAGCACCCATTGCTGTACCCACACAGGCACCCAGTAAAACACTGAATTTCTCTGTTTTCACCAAGTCTGAGAGGAGGAACTCTCAGTGCCCACACCACATCCACCTCCCAGTGCAGAATAAAGCCAAACAGGCTCCCCCAGCTCCTGCCCTGCCACCATCCTGGCAGGGAACCCAAACCCTCGGTGGGCTCAGCTCCGCTGCAGCCTGAGAGCATCCCCACACCTCAGAGAACGAGATTCCACCCCTGCTCACCCTGCCAGGCCCCCAAGGGCTCAGGGCTCACCTCTTCAAGCACCAGGGGGAACTTTGTGCCAAGGGTTCCGCTGTAAAATCAGATTAATGCAGGCACTCCAGGGCTCTTGAATTCAAAAGATGATTTTCGCCTCCTCCTTGCTATTCTCAGGGAAACAACCAGCTCCACATGACTCATCGTTTTGTGGGAGTTCAATGCCAAGGCTGCTTGCACACAAAAGAAAATCACGTAATTATACTAAATTTTGAAAATCAAAAACTTCTTTGTAATTGCCTTAAGATTATTTCATATTCCGCTCTCAGAAGATGCTTCCCTGTGTAGCCATTTAGAAGGAACATTTATTACAAAAGTTAATTACAGTTTCTTAAAGAATTAAAGAGGCTTTTTTGATCTTTTGGGGGTTTTTGGTTCCAAAGAATATCTCTCTTACACTCATGTCCAAATTTTGTGGTTATGTGTCAGTTTTGCCCAGATTTTTGACAATCTGATTAAGGAAATGTCATTTAGTTTTCATGTACATTCATCTAATCAGTAAAACATATTTTATTGAAGTAGTGTTGGGCAAAAAATGCCAAACACTGCATCTCTGCTGTTCTTAACAGTCCCTGAACTAATTTTAACTTCAGGAAAATACTTTGAAATTAAAAAGGAAGGGGAAAATACAGAAGCATTTTTAATAACAAATTATTTCAACATACAGATGAAAACAGCCAGGAATTTCAAAACATCACTTAACTGGAGGAAAGAAAAAAATTGATTAAAAAAATAAAAGTTTTTCCAGTTTCTGCCATATTTTTGTGGGGCTTCTTGGAGTCCAACACTGCCAATCCAGCAACCAGCAGCTATTTCTGATGTGTTGTTTCCTAACATAAACACAGTCTGTCACTTGAATCTCTAGAGGAAGTTATTGTCTAGAAAATCTGAACTGGAAAAGGGGGGAAAAGAGCAGAGAAATCCCTTCTAATGACTGCTATATCCATCTGGGGACTGAGCAGGAGCATCAAAAATCTCTCCTTATTCCTTCCAATAGAGTGGAACCAGGGGAAAATCTCAGTTTGAACCCAGCTCTGCCTGGGTCCTGTTTACCAAAAGGAATTTCTGGGCTCCAGGCAAGTGGGGAGAGGCAATAAAGGACTTCCCATAATTTAATAACCAGTCACAGAGTCCTGTTTAGGCAATTCTAATGCTTCAGAAAATTGGATTTGGATGAGGTCTCTGCACCTTAATTTGCTCTCCCTCTGCATTTCCTGCAAAGGGCTGCTCCATAACCCACAGCCCACAGGTGTTTCATTGCCTTTGTGACAGCAGAGCCCTGCTGGTGCTCACCTGAACGGGCACAAATTCTGGGTGCTGGCACTGCCTGGGGTGCTCACCTGAACGGGCACAAATTCTGGGTGCTGGCACTGCCCGGGGTGTTCACCTGAACGGGCACAAATTCTGGGTGCTGGCACTGCCCGGGGTGCTCACCTGAACGGGCACAAATTCTGGGTGCTGGCGCTGCCCGGGGTTTTCTCCCACCTTTGGCACTCCCTGCCTTCCTCTGGATGCTCTGCAAAGCAGCTCCTCCTCTTCCTCAGCTTCCTCCTTGCCTCTGCACCTGGAAGCAGAGCTCAGGGAATTCCCAATGTACCTGGGAACAGAGCACAGGGAATTCTCAGCCCAGCGTCCCTGGAATGCTCAGCCCAATGTTCCTTGAATTCTCAGCCCAATGCTCCTGAAAGCAGAGCTCAGGGAGTTCCCAGCCCAGCGCTCCTGGAATTCTCAGCCCAAAGATCCTGGGAACAGAGCACAGAAAATTCTCAGCCCAATGCCCCTGGAATTCCCAGCTCAATGCTCCTGGAATTCTCAGCCCAATGCCCCTGGAAACAGAGCACAGGGAATTCTTGGTCCAATGCCCCTGGAATTCCCAGCTCAATTCTCCTGAATTCTCATCCCAATGCTCCTGGAAGGAGAGCACACGGAATTCTCAGCCCAATGTACCTGGGAACAGAGCTCAGGGAATCCTCAGCCCAATGCCCCTGGAAGTCTCATCCCAATGCTCCTGAAAGCAGAGCAGAGGGAATTTGCAGTCTAGTGCACCTGGAATTCTCAGCCCAATGCTCCTGGAAGCAGAGAACAGGGAATTCCCAGCCCGCTTCTCTTTTCCCTCTGTTTTGGGGACAACTTTGAGCCCTTCCAAAGGCACCTGGCAGGTTCACAGCTCCTGCCTGCAGCCTGGCTGCATTCCAGCTTCATCATTGCATTCCACCTACCCCAAACTCCCCCTTTAGCTCAGAAATGGGAATTGTTGCCATTTTCTGAGCTCTGATGCTTTGCTTATGAGCTCCCAGTGAAGCTGAGGAGAAAGGCAGGCAGGATTTGGCTGGCTGGTCTAAAACCATTGCCTACAATGCAGCAATCGTCCAGGAGAGCCAGTGAAACCACCAGCAAAGGGCTGGGCTGGAATTCTGAACCAAAAGCTGCTGCAGGCCCCTTTCCAGGCTGGTCTGTGACAGCCCTTCAGCTCCTGTTCTGCTTTATTCAAAGTGCTGGGGAATGGAAATATTTTGATATGGAATCTGGGACCCGCAAGCAAACGCCCAATATAAACTTTAGAATAACATTCCCCCTTTCTGAAAACTATTAAATGGCTCCATTTTTATTTCAGTGGGGAATTAAAGGTTTCCAAAACTTTGTTTTCCAGGAAAAAGAAATGTCAGTCAGTAGTGGAATTTGCTTTTCAGGCCCTAATGTAAATCTAACTCTTGGACTACAGGAATGACCTGAATCTTCCAGAAGTTCTAGCTTTTTTCTCTATTAACACCTTCCAGCCAGGCGAATTTTCATCGAAATATATTTCTAAACATTTGCAGTTCTCTATTTTGTGATTAACAAACTGATCATGAAGTCTAAAGGGAGATAAACAGTCAGAAGGACTGACATTGGGAAGATAAAAGCAGTTTAACATGAGTTAAATATGAACTATTAAGCAGTAACATTTTTGAGACTTCCAAAATCTTTTGGTGTTTAAAATTTAAAGCCAGAACAGAGAAGAATCATTAATAAGAGGAATAAAAGTGGCATCTTGATGTGTATGGGAAGAGCGGGTGTAACCATGCATACAAAAATCTGGTCTTGAAGAAAGATCACCAGAACATGAATAAAATGAGAAAAAATATGTGAGATAGAGTTAAGAGAGACAAAAGGAAGTTAAAAGGAGGACAGTGGAAGAGGAGGTAAATTGACATAATTTTCTGCTCAGCATTTCAATTCTTTTCCTTTAGCACCCCAAAAAATGTCCCCTCTGTGTGAGCCCCATGGCCACACAGAGCACCCCAAAAATGCCATCTCTGTGTGACCCCATGGCCCCACAAACAGCACCCCAAAAATACCATCTCTGTGTGACCCCACAGCCACACACAGCACCCCAAATGTCACCTCTGCCCCTGGTATCAGCCAGGAAAGCTCTGTAGACCATGGGAGTGCTGTGATCAGAGCTGGTGATGGCAACACAAACTGGGAGCCACAAAATCCTGCCTCAGCTCTTTGTGTCCCTACCAACTCTCACACCTCAGGAAAAGTCCCTTAACTCCACTAAAAACCCACTAAAAACTTTAAAACTGCACTTAACTCCACTAAAAGTCCACTTAAAACTTAAAAACTCCACTTAACTCCACTAAAAGACCACTAAAAACTTTAAAACTCCACTTAACTCCACTAAAAGCCCACTGTACCTCCAAAGAAGAAAGTCCAAACCAATATAAACAGGTCTTCCCAAGCAGATTCAGTCTCTGCTGCCCTGAAAATGCAGAAGCAAATAAAACTGGATATCTGGGGTGTGATGTGCTTGAACAAATGAACAAAATGCACATTACAGTCATCTGTGTGAGTGTGTGAATGGTTCTCCTTCTACACCCAGAGCACAAGGGGGCCAAATGCTGATTTTGGGGCAGGTTATCAGCAAGAGGACAATTAGAGTGCTCATCAATGTGCACTGAGTGGATACCATGGAAAATTGCACCCACACTCAGCAGTCAGTAAATCAATAGATTGGAATTTAGTAAATCCATTCAGTTAGAAGTTGGTGGCACCAAACATTTCCCACCAAGCTGGAACTGAGCACTGTCCTTTGACTTTCTCCTGTAGGTTTTTGCACATCTGTTCTGTGTGGCAGCACAGGCACCAAACCCTGTTTTTCCTGGGCATTTTGGGCCTCCTGGAGCAGCCTGGCTCCCTTGCTTCTCATCGATAACATTTGCATCTGCTGCACCTGATTTTCTCTGATCATTCTCCCTGTGCTGATGCTTTACCTCTTCCCTTTGAATTCCTGCAGATGTTTGCTGATTCTATGCAAACTGCCTCTCAAACAACTGCAGATTTGCTCCAGAATGCACTGGACATCAGGGCAGGATTTCACTGGCAGCAGTTTCCCAGCTGATGGAGAGACAGAATGCTCCGAAAAGGAATTTGCTTTTTGCAGGAGGGAGAAGGGCTCTGCTCCTCTGTTTCTCCCTGGGCTTGCAAAGGAAGCTCAGCACACGGGCTGCATGAGGAAAAGCACCATGAATGCCAAGCCAGCCCTGAGCTGCAAAGGAATAAAAAATGCATTGGTTCTAGTTAAAATCAATTTTTGCCTTGGAAGTAAGTATTGGATTCACTTTCTGTCTCTCTCTCCCCAAAACACTTTGGGCAGATGGAAAATATCACTGTAAGTGCTGTACAGTGGAGTGGTAAATAAACAACCAAGCAGCCCAGAAATCATGTTGGGAGTGTCAGGGAGACTCATTCTCATTGTTTCCCTGCAAAAGGGGAAAAGCCTCTGGAATGAATTCAGAGTTCTTCTGTGGTGATCCAAAAAATGAGGGAGGTTCTCCTCCCTCCCCCAGTACCAATGAGCTATAATGGAGCAGAGTAGTTTCCAGAACTGCAGAGTCCCTAGGACTGTGGAATTATCAAAAGAAAAGAGAATAAATGGAACATGAACAAATCCATTTATGTTCTGAGCAGAATTTTGAAAAAGTTTTTCATTCCGCTCTTTAAAAAAACAAGGTCACAAAGGTTTGCATGAAATTATAGAAACAAGGTTTTGTATGCTGAGTAACAAACAAAGCAGCTGCTGGATTCTTCATGCCTCTCTTTAAGATAAAATAAATGCCTGATCTGAGTTTTTTTTGTAATTACTGACTTTAAGTAAAGATTCTGATGAGTGTGGGTGATTTTTGTGCAGCCACAGAGGGACTCAGTGGATATTCAGAGGTGGGAAAAGCTGCAGCCAGAGCTGCTGAATCCTGCAATGGTTACAGGCGGAAAAGCCCTGTAAGATCTTGGTCAGCACAGTCTTGAATTTTCTTGCATCTGCATGCAAATACTGATGAACTGAGGAACTCAGGTTTGTGCATCTGCACTACTACAGGTATTTTTGCATTGTGTCACACCACACTTCCACTGCAATCTGCATTTCCCTTATCATCTGATCAAGCTGCAGTTAATGACCATAACCAACCCCTCATGTCCTGCTCTCAGTGCACCCCTTTTGTGAAATGCACATTTTGCATATCTGCACCAAACTCTGCCATAGCTGAATTCTGAACCTCAGAGCTTCATGCTGTAAAAAATGCCATTCTTCAGGCTGGAATGCATTCTGATAAAATACAGAGATTTCTCTTCCCAGCTCCCCAAAATACATTCTTTTCTCCCAAAAACCTCCAAAGTTTGCTGTAAATTATTCCCTTTGTGGTCACACAGACTCTTTCAGCACAGAGAAAAACCCTTGCTCAAACCAAGAATTAGCTGTGTGCTCTTCTCTTCCCTCCCTGCATCTCACACCTGTGCACACAAACCCCACAGTCCTCCACACTTTTTTGAAATGAAACTGATTTTTCTCTGTTTTGATGTGAGATATTTCAGGAGAATAATGCCTCCAAGAAAGCTGGCTGAAACTTCTTTTGAAAGATTTGCTTTCTCAAGACTGGATTTTCAGTTGGTGGATTTATATTTTTTCCAGAATTGCTGGCACAGAAATGATCAGTTTGCTTTGCCTAGCTGAGCATGGTGAATATTGTCCCTTGGATAAATCTCCTGGGAGAAGATACAGGCATAATGAGACTTATTCATGTACATAAAGTGTATGCAGTTAATACGGAGCCACAAGTACCAGAAACTAAATTCTAAATGCTCCTGTAATAAAAGCACATCTATGAAAGCCTCAGAAAAGGCAGAAAGAGACCTCATAAAGGACAGGACAGTGATCTAACAATGGGAATAAAGGAGAGCTATTGGGGTGTGGGGATTGGGGCTCACAAACCAAGACTTGCATGGTTCTGATGCCCATCCTGCACCCAGATTTTGTGTCTGCAGCACCTGCAGGGCCTACTAAACTCCATGTAAAACAAATTAGTAAATTCATAAACTACAGGTACATTGAGAGTCTAAAGAGCAGTTTTTAAAGCAAATGAAGATCTGTAAGAATCTTTGCTGTCCAGCCCTTTCTCAGTCTGTGAATTCACTTATTTATCAGTTTTTCACTTATTCCTTGCACACAAACATGTTAAAAATCTCTTCCTTTTTACAATAAAAGAGAGGATTTGCCCTCTCTATTCCACTTTTGAATCTCAGAATTCCTCAGCCTGGGACAGGACACCACTTTGTTTTTACTTTGTTGCTTTTTAATGTTTCTTACCATTATAGAAAGTCTGAGATCTCTGCACCATTTTCATAACAAAAAACATTAAAATGAGTGTTTTACCTTGAAAGTTCACTGGGTCTCCACTGGGACTTCTGTTCCACTGCTAAAGGATGTGCTTTAAGGTGTTAATAAAAGCCAAACAATACAAATGTTTCCTTAATCTAGAGCATTTGAAAAATTTATTGGAGAATGTTTTAACAGAGTTTTCCAGTTCTACCTTTTCCTGGCTGAACTAAAATCTAGAATCTAAAAATCTAATCATGAATGTCATCATCATAAATTGACATTTCCATCATTTATTATTGAAAGAATAAAGGTGGAGGGAAAACCCACACATTTTTCTTGTGTCCACATGTGTTTATTTCTTAGTATGTAATATTAGAGTATCCCAAGGTTGTGTATTGAGTACAGCTGTTAGAATTTTACTTCAATCAAGCCATAATTGGGGCAAAACCTCCTTTTCCAAGTCACTTACTGTGTCCTAAAGGTGATAAATTATAGAAGGATGGGAAAGCAGAACAAAGGAAGGCCTCAGAAGGAACTGCCAGGCACCCATTCCCACACATTTCCATCAGAGCAGCTCATGGAGGGCTGATATGGAATTCAGAGCTAAAGCTCAGATTTAACAGAGGTCACACACCCCATGACAGATTTCTTGTAGAACAATCTTTGATAATTTATTCATCAAGATGGTATCAGCTGGGATATGCCAGTGGGGAAGGGAGGCAGAAGCAGGGCAGGATGAGGAGGGATGTGGGAGAATCAGAATAGGCTGTGCAGTTGTCAGAACAGGAGGAAAACACTCCTTATAAAACAAAATTTAAAATGAGAATTAAAAGTAGATAAAATAATATAGTAAAGGAACCTAATACATAATGTCAGGTCTGTATAGTAATTATAGTGTCAAAAACAGGAGTGGAAGCAGAAAGCACTGCAGTTGGAAAAGTAATACAAAAAATAAAGAATAAAGTGAGCTATAAAGCTGTGATTGAAGGGTACACAATAACAAGCACAAAATTAAGGAGACCATAACATACATTTAGGACAAAAGCACTTGAGAAAATCTTCAGTGATTCAGAGGCAGGAAAAGGAAAAATGTCATGTCATTGACATAAAAGTGTTGAATGAAATATCAAATGAGAGGATTATGCTGTAAAAATATATTTGCAGGAGCTAAACAAAGATGAGGAATGAAGATAAGTAATGAGTTCTGTATAAATAAGTGACAAATTAATAGGGTTCTATTACAAAACAGGAAACTGAACAATGCTCAGAAGTAAACAGAAATAAACTACAGGGTAATGTTAGCAGAGAGAAAATTCTTGGGGTCACAAAGAATTAAAGAGCTCCTAAAAATTAAATATGGTACCATCGTCTGTGGAAACAACAAATTAATTACAGACTGACAAAAATGGTGGCATTGTAGTTTTGCTGTACTTCATCTCCCCAGTTAGTAAATTGGGTAAAATAAATTAGTAAAATATAATCTTGTGGCTCTCAAGAATAACTCCTGGCTTACCTGCAGTTAGTCGTGGTGAGTTCAGCTCCCAGGCAGGCTCAAGGTGAGTTTGGAGAGCCAGGATTGCACAGCTTAATTCCTACAGAAATTGCATCAAAAGTAGTGAAATGTGACTGTTGCCTGCCCAGGTTCTGCATAAAATTAATCTGTTAAATATCTGTTGAATACAGATTGAAAACTCCTGAGTGGTGTTTGGTTTTCAGGTGGAAAAAAAAAAAAAGATATAAGTTTGAGAAAAAAACTTTTTTTCCTTGTCAGAAATTGGCCGCTTACAAAAGAGACTCAATCACTTCTATGTCCCAGGATGGAAATTGGTTCTGCTTCTGTCTCGGTGGATTTCATCAGCCACCAAGGGAAGGCAGAAACTGATTCAGCTCCAGTTCCTCGTGCCCCTGTCCCAGCTCTGCTCCCTGGGCTGTGCCGAGTTCTCCACCCCTGACTGGAAGGTCTGGGAGCAGCAAATGGGGAGCTTCAGTTTGGCACAAATGCTGGAAACCCTTGTGGTGTCACCAATCAAGCCCTGCAGAACCTCCCTCCATCGGGGCACCCCAATTAGGCAGGTGCTTAATTGAGTTAGCAGCAAAGCCAAAGGCTGAGGGCAGGAGGGGAGGTCAGAGCTGTGCCAGCCCTGCTGTGTCCCAGGCTGTCCCCTCAAGTGGCAGCACATGCCTGTCCTCCTGGCAGGGAATATAAAATACCTCAGTTCTACTTACAAGAGAGATGCTGGTGTTAAAATTACCTAGAAAAAGAGAATAGATTCAAATGAAAACCTTTCGACAGGAAACCAGTTGGTGAAGCTTTCCTTAGCACAGGCAAGTAAACTCTCAATTAGCAAAGATGTGTTCTCTTTTTTCCCAAAATCAGCCTGCTCCTTAGCACCACATCCCGAGGGAACGCTCTGCCTGTGCCTCCAGAGATGCCCAGCAGGGAAACCAGGTCCTGACTCCTCAGCAGAGGCTCCAGCAGGGAATCCCTGCTCTGTGCAGAGGTGCAATAAGTCTCAGGCAGGATTTTAAGGCCAGAAAGGAATTCTTTCCTGCGTTTTCCTTGCCCACCTGTCCGTGCCTGCCTTTGGCAGATCCTTTCACCCCTTGCCCAGACCCATGGCCCTGGTGAGCAGGGTTGTGCTGCAGGTCACACAGGGCAAAGGGAGAGCACCACGCACCACAGCCAGCAGAGCTCCTCATTTGATCAGGGGAAAAATTCCCTTCAGGAGGAGGCAGAGGCTAAAGCAGTGTGTCTGCACGCTGCCTGCTCGTATTGTGCAGTGTATTAGCAGAAAACATGAAAGAAACGAAGGCACTTCTGGTCTGCAGGGACTGGGACGGTGTAATTGCTCAAGGGACTGCTGGAGTCAGTGATCCAAATCACTCAGCACATTGGAAGTTCCTGGGGAATTCCAGCCCAGGTGCTTCCACGCTTCTTGTTGTTTGAAGTTTTGTACTGATAATGGGAAGGCATTGTGAAGTTGGAGATGAGAGATGAAATCCAAACTTCTGTAAGAAATCAAAACGTTTCAGCTCTGCTCTTTCTCAAAGGCACACCTGAGTATTCTCAAATGAAATGAGCACACAACCAAACCCAGCCCAGCTCTCCGGACAGTGATGTGAGGGACAGGATGGGCAGCTCTGTTTGGAGAGCAGGGTTTGAAACAGAGTTGGAAACACCGGATTTGATGAGAAGATCACAAATTGTCACTGTGGGTTTGGGATGCTGCCAGCTGTGATGGCTCACTCTGCTGACACCCAGAGTGTCCCTGTGCTGGCAGAAAAAGGAATCACTCTGCAGGCAGCAGGTGCCAGGGCTGTGTGGGTAGGGAAAGGAGAAATGTCTCACTTGGGGCTGTTGTTAAATTTGCCAATCCATGTTGTGCCTCTCCCATGGCACGGAGCTTTGCTGCAGAAGCAATCAGAGCCCTGGCCAAAAAGCAGCAGGAATAGAAACAGGGAGAGGCCAGGCTGGGGCTGCATTCCCATTCCCTGAACCTCTGGGGTTTCTATTGTCCAGGAATAGCCTGCTGAATAGGGCCTTTCAGCTAAATGGACAATGCTCTGCTCCTCCTGGCAGCTGAGGGCTGTCCTGCCTTCCCAACCACCCACAGTTTTGTGTCTTGGTGCAAAGAAAATGAGAGCACATCAGGGAATGAGCTCCTGGAGTTCCCCTGCAAATATCAGCAATCATGCACTCTCAACAAAACCAGAAATCCTCCCTGTTTCTGTGCAATCTGCTTTTTCTGTTAAAAAATTCCTGCCCTGGAAACAACTCCAGAAATCCCCAACTGGTTCTGTGAAATCTGCCTTTGCTGTTGGGAAATTGTTTCCCAGGAACAAGTTCAGTGTAAGTCTCCCTCACCCTTATATTCACCCAGATATTTTATCTGCATAAAGGACCTAAAATATACTTGGATTGGTTTTTTTCTGAAATTGAAAAATATTTCATTTGCACTGAAACCAATCATCCTAAATAGCAGTGCAAATCAGTCATCCTGAATAACAGTGCAAAATAAGCTTATTTACTATTACATTAAGCAACAATTTTGCACCTTGTTGAGTGGGACTCCAGTTTTCATTTTTCCCTGACAGGTTGAAATTATTTTCTGGGTTGATAGACAAGAACTCACAAGAAGCCCTGTAATTTAAGTCATCCTTTTGGTTCTCCATTAAATATCCAGAATATGCATGTTGCTCTAACCTTGCAATAACTCACAACTCCAGCTGTAACAGGTCTCCAGCATTCTCCTAAAATAATAATGACCAATAAGAAGAAAATACACATTGGCATCAAAATCAAAAGGATTGAACATTCTTCAAAAGAATCCAAGATTCCCCAGACTTCTCAGCATCTAGGACACCTGAAATCTTTTTTGAGGCTTTCGAAATAATCCAACTGCAAGCAAAGTGACTTTCCCTGTGCCTTTTATCCATTTTTATCTATAGTTTTATAATTCCTTCTCTGCTTCTTTATAGTAACTATGAATAGATCTGTGCTCATACAGAAAGGCATTTTATTGAATTAATGAGATTATGGGGCTTTGGTGTGGAACACTTGTAGTAATTAGACTTAATAAAAGAATTCTCCCAGCTGATCAGAGGTGTGAAAGGCATCTTGTGATGAAGATTTACCTAACAGGACACTGGCAGGGCCTTGAGCTGCACCCTCAGATACCCACAGACATCCAGAGATCACTCTGGCTCCTCTGCAGCCTGCTTGTGAGCTCCCTATTGCAAGGAGAAGGGATGAAAATAACTTGCATTTCTTATAAAAAACATAAAAGTCTAAAAAATATTAAAAACATAAAAATTTAAAAATATTTAAAAATTAAAACTCCAAACTTTTTTTTTTTTTTAAGGTGGCCTCATCACCCAATTTAGCAAAGAGAATTGATCCAGATAACACCTTTGGTATCACCGCCAAAGAGTCTCTTTATCGGTAAATCCAGAGGGCAGCTGGCATTAATTGCTGCCAGATCCTTGCTGATTTTTGACTGGAACCTGCAAGGAGCCTTATCAATTGAGGCTATTGATGAGCTGCTGCTGGATTTGGATCCTGAGGGTTGGACACGCGGAGCAGCACGAGCTGGGCAGCCACGAGCTGTCCCTTGCCAGTGACACCAGCTGTTCATTATGGCATTAATGTCTCTGCAGGTGCCTCTCCCTCTGCAGATCAATGCTGAAGTTTGGGAAGAAACTTGGGGCTGCCCATTTAGGTGAAAAGAGGAACAAGATTTGATTAAGGGTGCCTGAAATGCATTGATTGCTTCATGTGCCATCAGTCACTTCCACACTGGATTTTGAGACTGCATGGACGAGCTTGAACAGTGTGAAACCAAATATTTAAACTCTTCCAGTAATATTTATAGACAAAATGTCATTTTCTTCATAATATTGATTCAGTTTCACCTATTTTTACATGTAGCATAAGTATCCCCAAAGCATGAAATTCCCAGATCTGTGCTCAGCTGTGGAGGTATCAAAATAGAAATGCCTTTCTTGGATCTCCAGTTGCTACTGACAGTGAGTCCTTGCAGCTACAGGGGAGGATACAGACAGGACTTCCAAAATAAGCTCTGAGCTTCCTCCTCACCAAGATCTGAGATTTTAAAGCACAGGTGAGAGTTCTGCTCAGTAACTCTAATTCGGGCTTGTGAGATAACAGAGATGCAAGCTGTGCTATGAGGCCTCTAGTTAACAAAATCCATCTCTAATGACAATGACAGTTACCCAGAAAAGGCAAATCACTCTCATTTATGCTGGAATGGGTGGATTAAAATGCCCCCAAATTCTATTTATTATAATGGAGAAATGACATTTGGAATTTTAAAAAACTAAAGAAAACAAAGCAAACAAAAAAACCCCAACCAATCAACTAAAAATAAGCCCAACCCCAAAAAGGCAAATCCAATAAATCTGTCTCCTTAGCTTCCTTTGGAACACAATAATAGCTATTTTTTCACAGAGGTATAGTGTTTACTAAGAAATCTGCTCCTAGGGTAAGCTGTTATTACTTCAGCAGTCTCCAGGCTCCAAAAGGAATGAAAATAGTTTCAAAAATGCAAGGCATCCCTGGGATGGAGGAATGGCTGATGAATTTGTGCCACTCACCACCTTGGTGGCTGTTTGCCTTTCATCAGCAGGGCCAGGCTGAGGCAGGAGGGGCAAAGCCAGGAGTGGGAACATCTATTATTCATCTGCAGTAATCTGTGGCCTGGCAAGAGCTGATGAATCCAATCCTGGGAGTGTTTTATGGTGAGTTAAGGAATCTGCAAGGGAAAATTGGTAAAAATATTTGTTCCTGTTGTAGAAATAAGGCAAAGCCCTGCCTGGAAACCCACCCTGTGTGATAACCTGAGGTCAACAAGCAGTGGTCAGCGTCTCCCCAAAGCTGGAAAACGGAATGTTGGAGTCATGGCAAAGGTCAGATTGTGCAGGGGAAGCAGAAGAAGGAGTGAAAGGCAGAGGCTCTGATTCACTGCAGGGTCTGGAGCATCCTGAAAGGTCCCAAAAACTGAGAGGGGACAGCACAGGTAAGGTGTGGGGCAAGAAAACACAGAATGCTCAGTAACAGGAGAGAACAAACAGTGTGGGGTCAGAAAACACAGAATGCTCAGTAACAGGAGAGAACAAACAGTGTGAGGTCAGAAAACACAGAATGCTCAGTAACAGGAGAGAACAAACAGTGTGGGGTCAGAAAACACAGAATGCTCAGTCAGAAGAGAACCTTGGTTAAGGAGAACAAGGAACAAGGACACTTCAGGCAGGGCAGGAGGGGTCTGACACAACCTCCAGCACAGCACAGCCAGATTTCTTGGGGCACACTGAGAACAACAGCCCAGAGCTGCTGTCATGATTTGAATTGGCCTCAGTTGGTTGGAGCTGGATCCCTGGAATCAATCCTGGACAATTCCTGCATTTCAGCTGAGCAGCAGCTCCGGCTCAGAGCTGAACCTCATCCCACCAGCAGCACAAACACAGCACAGGCAGCCGCTGCAGCTGCTTCTGGCTGTGTGCCTGCATCCTAAAATCTTGGCTGCCACAGGAAGATTTTCCTAACAAATGGAATTTGTGCGTTGGTCAATGCGCTTGGGAACAGACAGAATTTCTGTTTCATCCACTGGAGCAGAAAGGAGCAAACCAATCTCGATTTTCTCTTTCTTTTCTATGTCATAAGGCTAAAAATAGCACAAATAGTGCTCATAATAAAAATCTGCATTTATTGATTTTGAGAGTGGTGTGATGGTAACTAAATTTAAAAGTTTCGCTCATAAACACTGACTTGTCAAGTAAAGGAACAAATCTTTTTAAAGAAGAAATTAATCACTCTCATAATTGTAAAGTCTAATAAAATAAAAACTCATTTCACTGTTACTCCAACCCCTTATTACGAGCTACAATTTATACTATATTACAAATCCTCCTAAAGGTAATAAATTTGACACTGAAAAAATTATTATAAAATCTAATTACATTTAATTTGATTGAATTAGAATGGATTTTTTTTTTCCTGTAATCTTGTTTAATTCACAACATTTGTAAAACACCAAAATTATTAACAAGGCCTAAAACCCCCACATATAATGTTATAGACTTGAGTAAATGCCTACCTTCCGCTCCAGCACAGGAGATGAGAATGGAAATCTCGTGTTCTGGGCCAAATTCTGCCTCTGTCTGCTCTGCTGACCTCAGTCTGTGTTCTTGGGATCCACAGTTTTAAAGGCAGACAAGAAATCAAACACAGGGAATGCAGAGTATTTCTACAAGTCACTATTTCTCTGAAAATATACAGGAATCTCACTGTTCTCTCTCGGCAAATGAACAAGAATCTCAGTGCTTGTCTCATCACATTTACCCTGAAAGAATTCCTGATTTGCAGGAGTGACCCCTTTTCCTTTTCAGGAAAGGAGTTTGTTCTGGCATGAGCCAGGGTCCCACCCATTGCTGATACCCCTGATTTACACGGAATGGGACAGTCATGGCCATGACATTCTCACTGCCCAGCTAAGGAGTTAAACCTTCCGCCTGATGGAGGAAATCTGCTTTAAACCAGCTCCTCCTGCGCGTTTTTCACAGGGTGTAATTTACGCGAGCTGCAAACCCCAGGTACTCAAACTCAACGCCTTCAACGGAAGGAACTTTTTAAATGCTGGTTTCATAATTTCTCTCCTTTTCAGTGCTGTTTTTCCTCTCTTTTCCCTCAAAGCAGCCCTCTGAGGTCACTGCTGGTGTCTCTCCAAGCAAACTCTGCAGAGTTGTGCTGCTCCTCCTTGCCGCGCTTTGCCGATCGCGCTTTGCCGACTGCACCTTCCAGTTCCGCCAAGGGAAGGAACTTCCTCGTGCCAAAACCTCCTGCACAGGTCCCAGCCATGGATGAGAGGGCAAAAAATCACCAGTGCTTGCTGCTGGCCTCCAGGCAGCTTTTCCAGCTGCCAATTCCCCTTCCCCGTGCAGGTCTGGGGGTTTGTTTGCTGCGGATGAAAGATTGGTGACGCATCTTGGACACCTCCAAGATTGGGTGGCGCATCTTGGACAGAGCCTCCTGAGCAAAGCTCTCCTTTCCTTGCCTTTCTTCCCATCTTTGTGTCCTGCAGAAGTGGCTGTAAAACATCCCCACAACCCAGGAATTAAAAGAAAATGAAATTTCACTCTGAGAGGAACAGCCCCCATTTATATGCCGTGTACAAAAACGAGTTCTATGCAAAAAATATTTAGGCAGATTTTTTAAATTAGCACCTTAGGCTTTCTTAAAGATTGATTCACTTCAGTGACTCAGTATATCATGGTTTTCACTTGATTTTTTTCTGTGCTGTGAAATAAGCTTGGTTTATGTAGCAAAAACATTATGATTTCACATTTAGCAGCATAGAAATTGCCTTCTGTTCGAATTCGTGCTTCTCTGTAAGGTTCCAATACCTTCCAGAGAGCAGGAGTTTATTATCAGAACACAGAAATGCATTCTGTGAGCAAACTGAGCCTTGCCACCACAAGCAGGGGCAAGTTTGTATTAACAAGATGTCAGAACCTAAAGAAATTTTAGCTTTGCATTTGATATTTACTGAATCAAATTGTGACAATCAGTTGAGATCATATCTAAATGATTTTACACAGTTTTGTTCAGTGATTATTAGAATTTTGGAACTTGGATTTATATGTGAGGAAACTCCAGGAAACCAAAGTCTTAAAGTACTTGTACAAAAAAACCTCAATGCTATTGCTCAAGGTATTGTTTGTTGTGTATACAAAATTAAGTTCTGAATGTGTTAGCAAGGTTATATCACATCGTGATTGAGTTTATTGGCAAAATGGAAAAATTCCAGTTAATATTTACTTTGGGTTAGAATGGAATTCAATGTCAGTTTTGCATTTTGAATAAAATGGATGGGAATTTGAGAGAAATCTCAAAATCTTAACAATGTGGAGCTATTAAAATGCTTCCATATTAATAGTCAAGAGATAATAATATTCAAATAGATCACAAAACCATAAAAAAAGCACACAGAAAGCTGGATGAACCAAAATACCTTCTGAAAAGCAAACATTAAACATTGTCAACATTCAAATAAAAATATAAATATCTACAGTATCTGCTTTAGTTTGATTTGGTTAGTTAAAAAGATGAGCACTCCTGCTTTCAGGGAATTGCTTTTTCTGTAAAGGACTTGTCTTTTTAGAAAAAGTTTTGAACAGATTGAAGTTGTGTCTATATATTTGCAGTTACAGCTCTGATACATGTATATAAAATTGTGAATTCTATCATATTCCAGTCTAATATGGAATCTTACTTAACCTCTATTATTAAAAAATAACTCTGTCCTGAGGTTCCCCTCTTTGGATGGCATTTCTATATTACTACTTAACATTATTTCAGTTTTAAAAATGGCCTCCAAACATTCTGCTTAACTGTTATGAATGAAAAAAAACCCTAAACCATATCAGCTGATGCATGTTCAGAAGACAGTTTGCTCTTTGCCATCTTTAAGACAAAAGGTAAAATTCAAATGGCGTTTTCCAGCAACACAAACCCATTTCAGACTCTGGGAATCCTTCCAGAAAACATGGACCATATCTTCCTGCCCATTAAAAATAACATCCTATTTCCACAGATTTCAGAGCGAGCACAGTAATTTATTACAGGGGAAGCTAAATATAAAGCTTGTGCTAAACTCCCTTCATTAAAACTGCATTGTGGAGTAAAGCTGGAGCTTGGGAGCCAGCAGAGGATGAGGAGCCCAAAGGCTGCAGGAGTGTCCCTGTCTGGGATTTTGAGATTAATGGGAGGACGGTGAGTGTGTTGGTTTCAAGGCTGGTCCAGGCCATAATTCAGTGGTTACTTGAGATAGTAATGGTTGTTCCTAGGAGTAGGCCAGAGATGAAGATTGGATTTGCCTGGGGGTTCAGTGCCCCTGCCTGGGGGTCCCTGTCCCTGCCTGGGGGTTCAGTGCCCCTGTCTGGGGGTCCCTGTCCCTGTCTGGGGGTCCCTGTCCCTGTCTGGGGGTTCAATGCCCCTGTTTGGGGGTCCCTGTCCCTGTCTGGGGGGTTCCTGTCCCTGTCTGGGGATCCCTGTCTGTGTCCCTGTCCCTGTCTGGGGCCGCAGAGGGAGCTCCCCCTTCCATTTGCTCTCTGTGTCACCACTCAGTGATGAGCAGCTCCCTCAGCACCTTCCCACAGGGAGATTTGAGCATCCAGACATTCAAAAACAGATGGCAAGGGGGAGAGGAAAAAGCCTCGGTGTGACCAAAATAGTCATTGTCATTTTTTTTTCTTAGGAGTTTCGAGAGCTCTGAACAATCCCTCTCCAGGTCTGACCTAATGGGCTTGAAAGGACCCCCAGCACCAGGCAGGGAAATAAACACATTTTGGGCTGCGTGTTGGAATGCACAGCGACGGGCTGGGATGCTCTGAGGAGAAATATCACAGCCTGGATGAGTTTGCATTTGAGGTTTTATTTATTTGCAATGTAACCTTTACATACTGCAAACTCTTCTGGAGGTGGCAAGCTGCTCGCTTAAGATGTTTCTTTTAATTGAAAGAAAAAAGCCTTAAACCAAATACCAGCAAAGTGAATTCTCTGATTTATTTGCAATAATGTTCTAGCAGCAGAGAAGGGCTGTAAAGAATGTGCTGCTCTTCCCAGCTCATAATCTTTCACAATATTTAAATGTTGTTTAACAACAAGCAAATAAAAGGAACATTTCATATGAAAGCAGCTACTGAACTGATAAACATGGTTCTGAAATTGAAGAATAATTTAACTGTTCTTTTTATTTGTCCATTTTCTCATCTACACCACGATGGCATTATGACCATCTTCAGTAGGGTGGGAAATGGGAAAAGGCAGCACAAGTGCATAAAAATTAAAATAATTAGCATGCACATGCTATCTCTGCCATTTCTGTATAAACCACATCCATTTTTGCTGCTTGCTGGCATTTATTTAGTGCTGAATTTGCACAAGTGGCCATTGCTAAAGTTCATCCTTTGGAACATCCAAGCTTACTGATTGCCAGAGAGGTAAATGCAATAGTTTGACAAATCCCCCCAAACTGCTGAAGAACATTTTGCCTGAACATTTTTTCAATGTCACTTGTGGAGGTTTGCAAAAAAATCATCATGCCAAGGGAGTGTCTCACTGCTTCCTCCCAACTGAAATGGAATTCTGTTAAAAAAAATTACATCAGCATCCATCTTTAAAGCATCAGTCCCTGGCTTGATCTTTAATTTGACTAGTTGAAAATCCCCAAGGTTTAAAGTGAATCCTGTACTTTTGCAGAAACAAAGCACTGCCTGATTGCTGTATTAAACGCAGATGTTGCTGACTTGCACAAAGATCCTGAAGTCACGTTTTGTTTTCCTTGTTCAAAAATTAGTGTGATCTTTAAACAGCTGCTTTGTTGAGTCCACAGGTAGCTGCACTTTATTGGGAGAGGAAAAAATTCTATATATAGCATCCATATGTTTCCTTCCTTTCAAAGGCTTGGTGGGAATTAGGTAAACAAACAAAAAATCCTACCTCAAACTGCAATGTACGGGCAGGCTCAGCTTCTGTAGAGATGCCAGAAGGAATTCTGTGAAGACAAGAATATAAGAATATTGTCAAGTCCAATAGCAGCACAAAGGTGGTAACAGGGGTCAGAAGTCTTTCCATTTACTCGGTGTTGAAGCCAACAGCATTTGGCTGAGTTTAAATCCTGACACCTGGGGAAGAACCTGCAATATTGGGACCCTCAGGTGGGAGTTCAGATTTCCAGGGTGCTCCCAGGTGAGCAGAGAAAATGTGGTAATGAATTGAAGTTGGACTTTTACCTGGCTCACATCTGCATTACAAAAATAACAATAGCTCCTGGACTGTGAACAACACGCATTTGAAGAAATGGGGTCAGGAATCTCATCATCCTGAGGTGGAGATCACCTTCTGTGTTTGTCTCAGCACAGGCTGCCAGACAGTATTTATTTCATTCTTGCACGAGCACAAAAGGGGCTCCTATCAAATCCCTGCACTTCAACTTTCAGCTCCTACAGCATTTGATTTCATTGCTTGCGTTGCTCCTCTGCTTGATTTGATTCTTGTATTTGTGCCTTGTCAGAACACTACAAAAATCTCTTCAGTTTGTGATGTGGGCAAGAAACACTTTGATGCCTCTGATGCTCAATCCCAGCTTAATTTGTAAGTGATAAATTGGAAGGTTTAATCTCAGTGCCCACATGGCACGTCTCAGAACCAGATCACACTTTGGCAGGAGTGGCAGGCTGGGCTCAGCAAAGCCTGGACTGACAGACTGCGCTGGTGCTCCTGGGGAAAGCTGATTCATCTTTTATCATGGTGCAAATATTCACGCTTCAGTTATCTCACATGGAAAAACAGCGTTTCCAAATCAAAGGATTCTCATGGACAGCTATGAAATCAGATTTTTCTTGGAGTCACTGCTCTGTGTGTAAGATTTGTTTTTACCTGAGCCAGTGCTCCAAAGAACAGGGACTGTGTCCAGCCGGCTCTTCTGGGTCCCAGAGGTGGGAAAACAGACTATGGACAGGTGGATGCACACTTCCATGTTCTGTTATTATTATCCATATTGTTATGTTATTAATGTAACATAACAATATTAATAATTAGTAATATAATAAAATACACACAGCATTAGTAACCTAATGCTTCCTCACCATCAGCAGGTTCCACTGCAGACAAAGTCCTCAGTGGTCTTTGTTGCCTTCACCAGGAGGTCAAGAGAACAGAAATTCTTTAATTCCAGCTCTTCAGACAGACGGGTTCAAAGGCAGGACAGCTGGATAGGGAGACAAGATCTGACCTGATCTATCAATATAAACCAGAAAGTGCCAATATGAAATACCTTTAAAGTTAAGAGAAATGTATTTTAATAGACTTTTTCCTGTGTCTTTCTACAAGGAATGAGGCGTTTTATTAAAAAGGGTGTGAGAATTCAGCAGAGAGCCCACAGAGCTGCTGGGCAGCCCTGCCACACCAGCCAGGAAAGGAGAGCTCCCACCCCACCCTGTGCCACCATTGCAGTGCCAGCAGCCTTGATTTGCTCTGATATGGGATTGAAACTGGGGCTGAGGTTTGTACAACATTTTACATTCCTGTTCTAACCTTTGCTCTGGCCCTGTGGCACGTTCAGCGCCTCACTCTGCTCTGCAGAGACTGAATTTTATTCTTGTATTTTTCTCCTACCCTTTCCTTCCAGTTCCTGCTGAATGAAGTGTGATCTTGCCTTGGTGCTGCCTTGAGGCTGTGTCCAGGCACTGCAGAGCTTCCAGGGATTCTGCTCCAGCAGCTGCCCAGCCTGGCACACAGGCACTCACTGATGGAACTTTTCACCTCTCAGCTGCTTCTCACACCAGCCCAGCTCTGCGGAAGGAGATGGAGAAAAGTTATTCCCATGGAAGGTGAAGCAGTGACCGGCTGCCAGGAGCTGCCTCTGCGGATAATGATCATCTCTGGTGTTTCTTCATCATTCCTGGAGAGCACAGCTATCAATCCATGCCTAATCTAGACAATGGACTTCTCCCGTAAAGTCCCCGTGCAGCAGGAAATGACAACTGCAAAAGCTGATTTATCCAAGCTGCTCTGCTAGCTCCTGTTCCATGGCAGAACAGATAATATGCTGACAGACAGACAGCTTAAGGCTGAGCTCTCACTTGCTCTCATTATGTGCCAACTGATGCAAGTTAGGAGCTGAAGTAGTAAATTGTCATGTAGCAAGCAAAACTTTTGTAACAGCTCATAGAAATAGTTTCCAGATAAAGCCAATAAACTTCAATTCTTTTGTTTTCTCGAAAAAGTAGCCTAGACACTGACCTGTGCCACTATAGCTTCTTGTGGAATAATTCCAATGAAAGCTGCTCTATCACAGAAATATTGGAAAGAACAGCACTTTACTAATTTTCATGTATGCTTAAATCGAGAGTAATTAGTGATTGATTGGAGCCAATTGCACCTAGGTCAAAATGTTAAATACAGATGCAGCCATTTACCTGAGCGGAGGTTGGAGTGACATTTATTCCTGTCTGTTGTGCTGAAAACAAGCAGGGAGTGACTCCACTCCCAGGCAAACACAGCAGGGCTGGGGTTTCTGCAGTGGCACCACAGCCTGGCAGAGCTGGGGCTGACAGCACAGGGGCTCAGACTGGGAACCTGGCAGAAGCAGACAAGTAGAAGAGCTCTCTGTCTGAATAATATAGGGCTTTGCCCGTATTTTTAAACTTTCTCAAAATGATACACACAAAAATGTTTGGGTTTACATGAGCCTATTCTGCAGGACTGAATTGACAAGAGCAAATAAAAAAGTAAGAAATCTAACTAGTGTTAATCCTCCAAAATATATAAAATATTTACCTTTATTTTTAACTTGTCCATTTCATTGACTTTGAAAGTCACTCATTTCTGCTGGCTCCATTCTGACACTTCATTAGCTGCTGGGTCACCACCTTTTGCTCCACTGAGTAGTGGTTATTTTTCACGCCAACACAGACAGAGGATTCAGACCTGATTTGTGTTGCAGGTAATAAATGGCAATTATCTGCACCTTCTTCTGATGGGAATCACTGTCTCTGTAGGGGGAACTAAATCTTTGTAACTTTGATGGGAGTGGATTAAAGTAGAAGCAGCCCTTCCCTGGTAACTTACTGGGGCAAACACCCAGAGGTCATGCATTCAATCTGGTGTAATCACTGTCAGTTTAATGATGAGGATGAAGGAAGATAGTGGATACTTAATCAAGCAGATAAGAATATGAAGTTTTGCCTTAAAGATTTAGTGGAACAATAGGCACAGGACTGGGGAATGGACAGTGAGCAAAGCATGGCCCTGAAGTGGCTGCTCTCCTTTGCCCAGAGCACTCAGGACAAATGGTAAATTCTTCTTTTTCCTCCATTCTTTTTCTAGAGGTGTTATGACAAAAGTCAGGGAAAGAGGAGACCAAGCTCAGTTTCAACATCTTGTTAAATTTCACATTTTTCCCATGGATAACAAATGTGAAAGGTGCCAGATTGGATGCCCAAGAGTTTGAAATTCCTGGAATCATGAAAAGGTGGGTGTCGCAGACATCTTTTATGGAAAATCCTGTCTTTAGGATTTTTCCTTCTGAGAAGCTGGGAGGCCTCAGGAACAAAATGCAAACAATGGTTATCTGCTGCTGTGGAATGCAACAGGTGCATCTG
>JAXCLO010000242.1:4223084-4247293 GCA_035583995.1 Arremon aurantiirostris | reverse complement strand
GAGGCCTCAAGAACAAAATGCAAACAATGGTTATCTGCTGCTGTGGAATGCAACAGGTGCATCTGGGATTGGTCTCATGGGGTTGTTTCTGATTAATGACCAATCACAGTCCAACTGTCTGGACTGTCTGAATCAGTCACAAGCCTTGGTTATCATTCCTTTTCTATTCTTAGCTAACCTTCTGGTCAAATACTTTCTTCTATTCTTTTAGTATAGTTTTAATACAATCATTATTTTAATATAATCATTATTTTATATATCACAAAATAATACATCAAGCCTTCTGAAACATGGAGCCAACATTTCTTGTCTCTTCCCTCATCCTGAGACCCCTGTCACCACCATCACAGGGTGGGGTTGATAGGGACCTTAAGATCCCCTGATCCAACCCCCCCTTTTGTGGGCACAGCCACATTCACTGCTCCAAGTTTCTTAACTCCCCACCCAGCCTGGCCTTGAACACTTCCAGACCATTTCTAGATCAGACACAGCATTGCCACAGCGCCATCAGCTTTGTTTGCTCTGACTGCAACAACACCACCAGCAGAAACCAAATCTGTCCTAGCTCATACACTTACAGTTCAAACTTTTATTTTCCCTCCCTTCAAACCCACCGGTGATCGCTGGGCTGTCTGCAGCGTGTAAAACTCCACATTTCCCCACGCTCACAAGGAGCTCCCACCCAAGGCTGCCTCTGTCTGGGCTGAGAGGCTCAGCACAGGCAGCACATCCAAACCCTCTGCTGCTGTCCCTGGGATGCAGCCCTTCCCACTGGGCTTTTCCTGGCCACGCTTTACATGCGTTGTCATGCTCTGCAGGAAACTCAGCAAGCACAGCAGCTTGCCTGAGCAAAAGCACTTGGTTGGGGCCTCTTGTAATACAGCAGTTCAGCAGCTGAAAGGATTGTCTGTGCATTTTGCAGCAAGGAGGGGAAAAAAAATAGGTGTTGAATAAATGTATTCCATGGAGTGGGGAACACAAGCATGAGCTTGGAGCACTCTGAGGAATGCTAACACACAGCCTGGATAATGCTGCCTCCTGCTTCTGGGAAGATTATTTTCCCAGCCTGAGAAAATGATAGGGCCACAAGTTATATGAAAGGAGATAGCAGGAAGCAGAAATACATCTTTTTCAGATGTGTATGAAGAGAAAATAGTAATGATTATTGAGACATCTGACAGAGCAATTCAGCTCCAAGATTCTGATCCGAGATATAAAACCTCAAACCAGGATTAGGCTCCTAAACTCACCAGGAATTTAAGTTTTAATCTACACCCTCCTCTTCATCATTTTCTACTGATGGATGTGGTTGATATCCCAGTTGGATGAAGTCTGTATTAGACCAAAAGGTCAGGACTTCATTGTCACCAAAATTCTGCTCAGACTGATGAACAGAAGGGCCTGAGACACAGTTCTGCCCAGTGCAGCATTTAGAGCAATATTATTTATTTGGTGCATCTGCTTAGAGCCTCTAAAGGCAGTGGGACTGAAATCCCAGGGCCTGCTGAAGGCACACAGTGGAAAGGGACGCTGTGGATTTTCTAACCCTCAGGTAATTGTGAGATGAGCCCCAGTGAAACATCCCAGTGTGCCATTTCTGTTTGGGAATGCAATTGCTCACCTCCTGCCATGCTGGCTCTGTTTACCTGTGCAGCAGCAGCGCTTAAACATCTCCTGCCTGCAACATCTGTTCACAGCTGGAGGGGTTTCAGCTGTGAACTGAGAAACTGATAACCAGACAGAGAGCCTGGCCCAGTGACCCAAAACAAAGGGAGCAATGGAAGTAAAAGGGTAATGCTGGGAGAAAGAAGGGAAGTTCTGAATTAACCTGGGATGATTATGTGTTCTGACAGGATGAAGTAGCTCCTGCTCGCCCTGCTAAAGCTACATGGCAGTAGAATGGAACAGAAACAGATGTAGGCTTTGCAAGCAGTGGGTAATAGAGTCTCTTCTCTCATACATGAGTAAATAGAGCTGCTGGGATAAATTCTGTCAGCAGCCACTAAAAATACAAGTAATTAGACATATATTTAACATGCTAGATTTAATGCATATTCATTTGAGAGGTCCATAAAGCTATAGCATAAAATCCCAGAGGACCATGCACGCTTTCTGTGGGATGTTTTGTGGGGTTTATCTGCAGGATATATTACCCCTATTACAGCGGCTCCTGGTGCAGCCCTGCTCCATCCACATATCACCTCCATTAGGAACTGCATGAGGAAGGGTTTTGTGTGCTTTCATCTCCCTGTGCTCCTGCTGGCTCCTCCAGCTCATACCCCTCATGGCTGGAGGGAGCAGCAACCCAAAACCCTCAAATTCCTGGGTTCCACTGGGCAGGGAGCTCCTGCTTCTCCCACAGGGATGATTCCTTGGCTGCCCTGGATTTCCCATTTCACTGCAGTCTCCTGGCACCATTAAACCATTTTGTATTCCCCTTGTAGCAGCAGCAGCAGCACATTGTGCAAATATCCCCCAGTGCTGCCCAGCTCCTGCCCTCTGACCAGGCTCACCCTGGTGAAATGGAAAGCACGTAAAGAACTCTGCAGCACCAGGAACCTCACCCTGGTGAAATGGAAAGCACGTAAAGAACTCTGCAGCACCAGGAACCTCGCCCTGGTGAAATGGAAAGCACGTAAAGAACTCTGCAGCACCAGGAACCTTACCCTGGTGAAATGGAAAGCACATAAAGAACTCTGCAGCGCCAGGAACCTCACCCTGGTGAAATGGAAAGGACATAAAGAACTCTGCAGCGCCAGGAACCTCACCCTGGTGAAATGGAAAGCACATAAAGAACTCTGCAGCACCAGGAACCTCACCCTGGTGAAATGGAAAGCACATAAAGAACTCTGCAGCACCAGGAGCACAGCCCCAGCCCTTAGAGCATGGGCTGCTGGTGCCACTGCTGCACAGACCCAGCCTGAGAGCAAGGCTCAGCCATGCCAGGGCTCAGTGTCTGCATGGAAAAGCCTTTTCCATGCACCTAAAAGTGCCCAGGAATCGTTTCAGGTCTGTTCTGTCCTTCCAGACTGAGAGTATTCCATCCTCCTTTCAATTTTCTAGTTAATTTTAGTTGTTAGCAACAGTCAGTCCCAGGTAAATATGGTAGCAGAAGTTTTACCTTCTCATGGGGAGAAAAAAGCTCTGCAACCTCCAACACATTTTTCTATTCTTTTCAGGAATTTACTAAAACTAATTTTGAACTATGGGAACTTTTCTGAGTCCTAATTTGAGCCAAGTCTCCTAAAGGACCGCTCTGTTTTATCTAGCTTGGTTTGAGTATTTGAGAGAAGGGAAGTGATGCTTCACTTGGCTGAGCAGTCCTGTGCTGGTATTTCAGGATGATGGTTGAAATTCTGGCCATCACTGGGTCCCAGAGAAATGCTGTCTGAGAATGTCATGGTATTGATTGAGAATGTGGATAGTACCATCATGTTCTGAAAGCCACAACAAGCAAATCAAAAATAATAATTCTCCAAATGCCAGCGTAATAAATAATCCAGGAATCATTTAGAGAGATTGCAATGTAGCCTCTGACAATTTCCTCTTGTGACATTCAAGAGATAGAAAGGTGCTTTTTCTGGGATTATTTTTACAAATACATCTACATAAATATTCTCAGCATCTCTCTCACATCCCTCAAACTGTTTGCTGTCATTCTACTCCAGGACATTTTCTGTTAGCAAGGAATTCCTGAGCTTGCTGGCTCCCTGCAGTGGGGATGGCACCCAGGTGTGTGCCCAAGGAACCTGTGACACAGATGGAAACCTGTCCCATCAGGAGTGTAGTTACACTGCAGGGTTAATGGGGAAGCAGGGCTGTGTTTGCCTGTGTGAGCAGCTCCTTGGGCTCAGCAATTGTTCTCTGCTGCTGCACCCACCAACATCAGATGGATGAGCTGAGCCCTGCTCTCCAGCACAAGGGCGCTGTAGCAGGTAAAATGTTGAGTTAGGCACACACAAATGTTCCTGATGTGAGTTTAGGGGAGGATGTGACTGGCAGGCAGACACAGAGAGGTTTATTTATATAAAAACAGGCAGTGCTGATGGAGGGTCCCTCCTCTGCTGCCACCCCTTCCCCAGTGCCTTATCCCACCCTTGGGATTCCAAAGCCCTACAAGAAGCCACTTAAGAAGAGGGGGACTAAGGCATCAAAACATTAAGAATCTTTACATTTCATCCTCTCAATTTCCTAGGCAGTGAATGTACAATGACAAATGAGCGAAATGTTAAAAATGAATGTCCTTGCCTGGCAAAGTAAATGAATATTTCTGCCCAGCAAAGCAGGAGTACATGAATGTAAATGGTGTGGTTTATATCTCTCTGTTGTCCTAAAATATCTGTCAGTGCTGCTGCAACAAACAGAGCTGAGACACTGCAAAAATTAGAAAGTTGATTTCTTTGACAATTCTTAGAGGTCCTGTCTGCCACCAGCCCTAATGTCTGTTGTTGTTATGTGGTGTTTCTGTGTGGTGCACAAAATGTCTGGCTTGAAGCAAAATATTGCAGTGTGTCAAACAAAACAAATTTAATACCAATCAGCTGCACTAATTGGAATGACAGTGACATTCTGCACCACACTTAGGAGAGGAAATACCTTGCAGACAAGATCCTGACATTTGACTGAGATTCCCTGCTCAGGCTAACAACATTGTCTAGAAATGCTGCAATCACAGCCCAGAATTCAAAATGTATTAACACAGTTACAGTGTTTACTAAATATCTAAGCCTTTGACACAAGAAATTCTGCTTATAGGAGGAATTAGTAGCTCTCTCTTACTCTGTGAAAGGATCTCCTTTTAATTTAATAATGCCAATGCAAAAAAGAGAAAAAAGACCAACCACACTACTGACTTAAAGTTACATGTTTCCTCTGATCCTATATTGAAATTCAGGGTTTGTGGTATTATACCTTATTAGTGCATAAGAATTAACAGCTGACAGTGACAATTAACTGGATTAAAATCTGCTTTGGGATGGAGGCCACTCCCTTTGCCAGGCAGAGCCAAACTCAGAGGCTGAGTGACTCCCAAACACCAGAAAACTCATTCTGGATAAAACAGTGTTTTCAAACGTCAGGACTTTGGGAATAAAGTTCAGGAATTCTTAATGAGCTTGGGGCAGTGATCACAGAGTGCAATCCCAAAGCCAGCTCCAGAACAGGCACCTCAACTGTGACTGCCATGAAAAAATTCAACTTTGGCTTTCCAGAGGGATCCTGTGCTGAGATTCCCCTTAAAACTGAAAACTAAAACCAACACACCTAAAATAAAGATGTTTAAAATTCAGATCTCAATCTTTCTGCATTTTTTTTTCTTTTCCTACCAATTAAATAGGATAAAGTTCAATTAAAAAATGTTTAAGAAAAAGCAACTGCACGGAGCTAGGTACATGAGAAACTTACAGTGCTAAAGAAGCTCAGAGTGCTCCTGCCATGTTAGTTCACTGATGACTAAATTGGTTTAAATATTAGCTATAGTTAGAGCAGTGCAAAATAGACTTTGTTTTTCAGAAATTACACACAACTTTTCAATTTCATAGAATGTTGCACTGTCTCAGTTATGGGCTCCATTTGCAGTGCCGATGAAGTGGCTTTTGCATCAAAAATGCAAATACATACACATTTTGGATGCAAAACACTCCTTGCTTGAACACTCTTACGTCTGCTGTGATACTGGCCTGTTTGAGCTCAACAAATTTTTCTGTTCCTGGAACTTCACAGCACATTATGGGCTCAAACCAGCCCCACATGGGGATAAAGAAAACATCCTTAAAGTTATGCAAAACATTCATAACAAAATGCAAATACTGTTTACAGTTCTCAGCATCTCAGCATAGCAGCTCACATTCTAAATTGCATCCAGCTAGCAGCAATATGGAAAGTTTCTAATCAGCCCCTGTGCTGGGGGTTGGTGCTGCTGTCTTGCAGGAAGGCTGGGCCCAGAGATGGCGGGTTTAGATAAATTTCACTCCGCCACCTGCAGAATGAGATTCATTCCCTCATCTCTCAGGAGGTTTTCTCCTCTGGGGGAGAGGAAACCAGCAATCAACAGATTGGGTTTTAATTCCACCACTGTTAGAATGAATTGGGGCCAAAACAATTATTGCCATCACGGGCAGCTGGGTGGGCACAGATTGATGTATTTACATTTAGCCAGGACAAGCAGAACACAAACCTCTGCCTCCCTCAGCCTTGCAGGGAGGGATGTGGCACTGTAGGACAGGGAAGAACACCAGCTCACATCGCTGCTCTCAAGGTGAAGGAAAAGGGAAGTTTATTTTCTGACTCCAACATTTATAGATTTCCAAAAGAGACAGTGGATTGGAGGGTGACAGTGCCACCTCTCCAATGACACTCGTCAACCCAACAGTCCATCAAATTTCTCCTCCTCCACAAAAGAATGCAAACCAATGAGTTATTTACAGAAAGTGTGTGAGGAAGTTCACTATGAGAATGTCAACATTAGAAAGCTCAGAAAATCTTAAAAACCCAGAGTAACAGGGATGCAGTGCTGGTCGCTGCTCCCTGCCACAGCAGCACAGCTCCCCTCTTCCCCCACCACATTTACCCTGCACTAGGGGAAAATCCTCATTCAGGGCTCAAAATTCCATTTCCCAGCATGTGCATCAATAAACCAATGACATTTCTGTCAGCCCATCCCCTGGTCAGTGCTGCCTCCTCAAGAGAAATCCATGAAGCTGTCTGTCCAGCTCACACTCACCAGGTGATTCTGGAGAGTGGGGAAGAGAAAATTCCATTGCAGAAGAGCCCATGGAGGTGCAGGGTGAGAATCCAGCCTTGCTCAGGTGGGTAGCTCAGCTAAAACCCATTTTCCAAGGGGCAGAGACAAGTGCAGGGTGTTCTAACAGCCCATCCTGGCCCACAGGGCTTGCTTGGGCGAATCCTGCCTGAAGGAGTGAAGTGACTGCCAGGAAAACTGGGAGGATCCACTCTCCCTGCTTCAGTTTGCTGAATTTTGTGTTGTGGAATCCTCTGAACCCTTCCCCCTCAGGGAAATCCTCAGGGCTTTGCCTGGAAGAATTTAGCATTGAGTTTTCCCCACCCAGGTGGACAGAAAGGGCTTCCCCATGAAGTCCTGCACATCTTTAGAAAATTCTCCCACCTGTTCTGTTGGGCATTCCTTGCTTCTCCAGCTGGAAAATGCAGATGCTCACTGGGAACTCCAATTTTCAGCCCCTGGAACAGTGTAGAGAGACACAAACCAACTGAGACAAAACACACAGTGAAAGAATTGGCTTCACAGGTGGAAAAATCCTGAGGTTCAACAGAACCCTCCTGGTTTAAATCAGCCATCAGATTGTGCCTGATCTTTCACACCTGCTCCTCCCCAGGCTCAGGCACCTGCAACTGATCCCCCATGAAAGAAATCTGATGAAAATCAAAATGAAAGAAAATGATGACTGTGTTGGTGCTGGATTGTAACAAAAATTGCAGGCTCTGCCTTCATTAGGAGCAAACAGGGTATTAATGTGGGAAAAGCAGCACACTTTGCATGGAAAACATCTTCGTGATCAAAGATCTGTTTTATGTAATTTGCTTCCTTGATTATACAAGGAACTCCATGCAGAAATATAGTTTTGCTTTACAGGAGAATTTACATTAAAACTTCCCCTGCTCATCTCCTTCAGTTCCCACCTCCCTATCAATGCGCCTCTCCTCAGTGCAAGGGTTCATCACTCTGGCTCCAGCTGAAAGCCAAAAATGGGGGAATTAGTGAGGAACAGCAAAAACCTGAGTGCTGAATAATCCCAGCAGTTTGCAGTACCTACAATTAAACTGGCATAGCTTTTCTATCTGATATCTTAATAATATGCATAAATAGGCTTTATTGGAAGGCCAAAATTTTCCAGCAGTCCAACCAGGCCAAGACATCAGAGCTGGTGTCCAACAGATGCATTTTTGTTGCCCTCCAGGTTCTCTCTACTTTGCATGTGTTTTAAATTTTTTGTTTTAAATGTTGTGTTTTAAATTCTGCCTCCCAGTGCTAAGCCTGACCCCCAGACTGGAGCCTGTGTGCTCACAGATAAATGGCTGCAAGCCTGAATCACAGCTGGGCCACACGGGGGAACAGATCAAGAGACCTTTTATCTGCTGTGTCAGTCCTTTGCCAAACCCAGGAATCAGGAATATTCAGATTTTTACAGGGCAGAACACATGGTGAGCTCAAGGCAAACACAAATGAATGGCAAAAGACAACACTTCCCTGGTAGAGCCCACTGAAACCCAGAGAAATGAAGTTTGTCCTTTTTAAATTGTTCTTTTGTGTAAAAGGGATTATAGCACCTGTGATTATTGCTTCTTTAAATGGCCTCTGCTGTGCAAGTCAGATTACCAAAATGAAATTATTGAGGAAGAAAATACAATGGCAGATGCAAAAAGCCCCCAGAAGCACCTGAAATAGTTTTTGCTGAATTATTTACAGTTATGCTCTTGTCCCCTCTTGTGAATTGTGTCTGCTCCAGTTTATGGCTATCACATTCTGGAAAAAACTCCAAGTGCAAAGAGCACTAAGCCCCTCACTTAGCAGGTATGCAAGTCTTGCAATTAACGCAGAGCTATTGCAGGGCCAAAGCAGCTTCTTCTGAGTCCAGATTATTCAAAATTAGCTATCTAGTTCCACCTTGTAGTCCTTTCTGGCATTGTGTGTTATTCCAAGTGCTGCTTTCCAGCATTTCCCAATGTGTAAATCAGGAATTTCCTTGGGATATTTTTGCCAGCACGACTGAGAGCTCAGACTGACGGGGGATTATCACCGTCCCTTTCCTGCCTCTGTTGGTCCCTCACCATTCAGGATTCAGATGCTTGTCTCCCACTCTGCTCAACTGAGAGCTCTTTTCCACCAGTGTGTGCTTCAAATACCCCATGGAGCAGGACTGCCATCATAATAAAGTGATAATCAAGTTTTGCTGTAGGGAATGCCTGCAGATTACTCACTGCCTGATGTGCAAACATAATGGGGATGGTTCAAAAGACACTCCCGTTGTGCCTGGGGAAATTCACAGGGACTTGGACATACCTGGAAATGTTTTCTCCCAAACAGAACCCGCCCCCAGTTTTGTGAAAAAGAATTTATGAAATAATTTTTAACCATCTGATACCACAATGAATTGTACTTTTGAGTTTCACATAATGAGTATTTAAAGGCAGGGAATCAGCTGCTTACAGGTAATTATGAGAAATCATTAATGTCATAAAGCAACAAATGCTCTATCAGCATGCACAGGGTGCTAAAGACAGCAATGACAATTTTAATAAACCCATACATTGATATTAGCATTATCAAAAAAAACCCACAATTAATAATGCCTCAAAAATCAAAGCTTATATAAAATTTAGTATTTATGTGGGCATTTGCAGAAGGTTTGGGGGAATGTTTTATATATATATACACACATATATATTTATGGTGCCTTTGACCATCCCTGGGCACATCTTTTTTTCCACATATAAAAAGTTATTTAAGGAGAATTGTATTAACATGGCTGCTCATATTCATTAGGATTATATCCAATTAGAATTTTGAGTAAAATTCAAATCTCTCTGTACTGTAGTGCAGTTCAGTCTATTCTGGTGACATCATTAACAGTTTCGAAGGGAAGAGTCTGTCAGGTTTCTGTTCTGATAAGACCATTCTGGGAATGAATTAAATAACTTGGAAAACATCAGCAATAGCTGTCTGACTATTTATCTGCTTAGAAATTCTATGCTGAAATTCAGCCTCTTCAAATAAATATGGACCCACGGGATTTGTCCATTGATTCCCTTTTATTGTTATTTTTGTAAAAATTAAATGGTATCACTGTGATTTAATTGGGTTTTTAAAAATTATGTGATTTTTTTGGGCTATTTGGTTTTTAAAGTCCTCCTTCACTGGAAAAGGCACCTGGTTCCCCAAATTCAAGTCAAATGGAATTGACACCTCAGAGAAAAAAAAAGACAGAAATCCACAAAACGACAGTAAGCTAAAATGGAATGTAATTTCAGCATGACAATTTTATACAGCAAACCCAGGCTTTGAGGTGATGGTACTCAACAGGAAATAATCATGGTAATCAAGTAAAACATTGTGCATCTACCAGAATCATGGTATGTATATCTTTATTACAGTTTTCAGAATACATGGATTAACAATGGCCAGGCTGTGATTTCATCAAATTCCTATTTTAAACATTACATACAAACACAGAGCTGTTTAAAAAATAGAAATGCATGAGTTTTGTCACCTTTTTATATTTTTTTTGATCTTTTTTTTTTTAATTTTTTTTTTTGGCATCAGGAGTCCTATGACTTCCAAAAGGGAAATCAAACGGTGCATGGTAGCAGATTGACTGAAGTGTGATAGGCTATAGTTCACATTCTGTGGCATATGTATCACCTCAAACAGTGCTAAAAGCGCCCCAAGGACAAATCCTTCTCCTCTCCTCTCCCCGTGACACCAGCGGGTGCCTCAGGACTGCAGGATGCTCACACCACTCCCTCCCTGCAGCCCAAAAGCAGCACTGGGACGCCTGGGGACACCTGCAGCTGAGGCATTTGGCTGCATCTGCTTGGATTAATTTATTTTTTCCTTTTTTAAAGTTATTTTTTATTTACATCTCGTGCGCATGCGCGGGCGGGCGCGGAGACACCGCGGGGGAAGAGGTTCCTCACAAGACTTATTTCAAAAATGAGTTTAAACTTGCAAATACAGTATGGCACATCAGAGGCGGGCTGGACACTGCTCAGCACATGTCCTGCCCGACCTTGCAGCACTTGGAAGGCAAACAGCAAAGTAGAACTCAGCCAAGCCTTTGCTGAATGGAAAAAAAAGCAATTTACACACACAGGGGAGTTTGCTCCCACAGAACTATCACCTGTTTGAAATATTCACCAGCTAGATCATTCTCAGGGCAGGAAGGGCTGGAGTCACCCATCAAAGCAGGGCTTGCCTGAGCGATGTGAAAGCTGAAGGCTGCAAAGTTTCCTTAACAAAAGCTAAAGGAGGGTTTCCAGAGCCAAACCTAAAACTCAGCCAGATTCTCAGAGTTTGGTGTGTTGTGGGATGAATTTAAAGTAGGTTGCTAATGAACTGTGGCTTGGATAGAAACCATGAAAATATTATGGTTTGTTACAGCATTTGTCTGAGGTAGTACATATACCACACACAAAAACGCAAAAATATACAGATATTCATGATTATTTGCATATTACAGAAGGGAACTGTGGGAACGCTCTTGTATCTCAATTCTCAAGAAGAACAGATCATTTCAGATCACACTGCTCATATTGACCACAGCCAGCTGAAACCAGAACAAGGGACAACGCTCCTGTTTGCCAGTGCCCTCTGAGCACTGCTCCTGTTCTGGTTTCAGCCAAAAAATCAGATTTACATGAACATCACGGGTGTGCTGGATGGATCCCTGTGGATCCCACACAGACACACAGCACAGGGCAGCTGCACTTGTTCTCTCAGCAAACTGCACAACACTGGAGCAGGAGGAGCCCAGTGCCTGCTCACAGCCAGGAGCTCACACAGATATGGAACATTTGCACAGCACTGAAACCTTCCATTCCCGCGACATTCGGAGGTTGGGTTCCATTCATCGCAAAGGTAAAATTATTTTCCTCGTAAATAAACTAAGAAATGTAAACAGTGTAACATCGTTAAAAAAAACAAACCAAACTCTCTCAGAACTTGTAACCGGCAAAATGTGAATGCAAACAGATGTGCTGGTATATTGTTAACGTCATGTCTCAGAGGACAGAGAGTGAAACATAATTAGCAAGAAATTTATGTATGAACCCTCCAGTGATTTTCTTTCTGGGATTACTTTGAATACAAATATAATTTAACTGATATATTTCATTTTTTTTTAAAATTAGAAAATAAGGCAAGTGCATTTCTGAAAAAGGTGCTACTCTTCTACACTTCTAGATAAACATGTGACACCTCTGAAAATTAGATCAATAATAAAAACATTAAAAATATCTGCAATTTAATATAGACTGAAAAACTATCAAAAGACAAAGTGACCAGCATCAATTTCAGAAAATATTTTAGACTTCATAAATACGAGCACCCTATATTTACATAAATTATCTTCTAAACTAGTTTTCCTTTGAAAGACACTTTCGTTCTAACAGATATGTCCATTAAATTATATAAATGTTTCAAATATGAAAAAAATAGTAGTAAAATAGAAGCATCAGATGATGTTGTTATTTTGGATTTGCCTTTTTTTCCTAAGATTTGGTTCTTGAAAATCTGTAGCCAGCTTTCACAGAGCTTTCAAAAAAAAAAATTATAACCCATGGAAATGAGAAACTTGTGCACTAATAACTACTGCTATCGTATAAAGATTCTGTGGAGAGCTTTTGAGTTTTCACATAGAAAGATTATACCAATACTTGTAAATCCCAGCAAAATGCTAATTTCAAAGTCTGAATTCTAAGACACTATTGATTTTTATAGACATTATGAACCTAATCCTTTAAACTGGCTTTGTACATTAAGCACATTTTTATAAGTGTAAATTTAATAGTTCCATTTCAAGAAGCAGGGCTTCAATACAAGGCTGATGTTGACCTTGCACGAAACAGGATAGAATTCTTTAATTCTTTTCAGCTCTTACTGATAAACAAGGATAAAATCCTGTTGCATGCTTTTTTTTTTCTCTTTTTTTTTTTTTTTTTCCTGAAGTACCATACAACTCTTCAGTTTGTTCCTAAAGCACCCAAACAGTTTAGGGAGAGCATTTAGCTGACAGCAAGCATTTCACTAGGCTTCAGTGGTATTCCTATGTTTACAGCTATGGGCAAACCCCCTGTAGTCTTTGAAAAAAACAAAAGAAATTACAGTTCAATACTAGATTGAAAAGGAGCTGTATCTTTTCTTACAACAACGCAGTTTGTGATTGTGGGAATTTATCCCAAACTAGTCCAATAGTTTTAAGAGGATCTCAGCAGAGAAGCAAAAAGAATCTACTGTACAAAGATGCTTGGCTCAAGCAGTAGTGCAAATGTCCACTGCCCCAGGAGCAAAGTCCCTCCAGAGCAAGGAGTTTGTGCACAGCAACCACTGACACCTCACCTTCCAGACAGCCTTTACAGACACTAAAAAACCCCAAGTGCCCCACAACCCCAGGCAACAAAAGCATCCACAATAAAATTTCATCAATCAGTGATAAGCACTAATAATCTGAGAACAAGTGCCAGCTGCTGCAGAGCATCCTGATCCTTTACAGACATCATAGCTCAGCAACTTTTGCAGTAGTTCCACTGGAATTCCACTCCAAACCCTCCATCCCCTCCAGGATGGGGACAGAGGGGACAGGCAGGGAGGATTTGATTTGCCCAGGATTTGTGCCAGGACAAACAGAGGCAGCTGCTCACTGAGGAACTGCAGGGCAAGGGCCTGGGCACGCAGGGGAGCGGGAGGAGCTTCCCAAAATTCAGCCTGGGTCACTGCTAGGCAGTGCTCCAGCTAGGAAATGTGTTGGTAGCTGCTGAACCCTCAGCACTAAAACCCACCAGTGGAGACCCCCTAGGTGTTTTACCTGAGAAACAGAGGAAAAACTCAGAGGCAGTTCTGAAAAACTTCATGGTGTAGCTTGTCTCTAAAAACCTACACACAGGCATTTTAGCATCATCAAAATAGGACAATCACACGTTCCCCCAAACAGCTTTATAAAGAATATATAAGTGCACAATTAGAAAAATCCCTCCTTAGATACAGTTAAAAACATATTCTGCCCTTGATACAATTTTGGAAAAATCCTATGCTCTGTTTGATTTAATTTTTTTTTTCTTTTTAGCAGTGATAAGTAACTACACCTCATCATATCAGAGGTGTAGATATGTGGTGTATCCCACTGGCAGCTGAATCCACCAGGCTTTACACTGAGATAAGGTTTTCAGCAACCTGACTGGGGCTATGTGTTGCTTTTTTATGGTTACAAAAAAGATTCTGATAATGTAGACCAGCTCATCTCTGAATTTATTAACATACAGTTTTATTCTTTTTCCTTTCATGTTCAAATCAGAACTGCAAATGGAATCCACAGCTGTACTCTTTCAACAGAAGTGTATTTTCCTACCCATATAAAACATAACCTAGAAATCCCCAACTCCTTTCATGTGAGTTGCCAGCTTAAACAAAAAGGGGTGAAAAAAAAGGAAGAACATAAGAAAATAAGATATATACCCTACTGTTTAACACTGTTTACAGATCTTGGTAGTTGGGGTAATAAGATACAGTATGTGGATTTCTTTTAGCAACTGCTTTAAAATTACATATTCTTACACCATCTCATTTAATCAATACCAGTATTCCTTTATGATCATTGCCAATTTGGATGATAAACTCTTCCCAAAGCACATCCATTTCATTGTAAATAAAACAATTCATTAATTCTTTGGCATCAGAAGAATCATACAGCTGCAATTGCTCCGTTGTGTCGAGAACGAGACCTTTCCAAAGTCACTCGTTTGTTATCTGCAACAAAAAGAGAGAAAAAAACAAATCACCACAAGATTTGAAACACGGATAATGCAATGTCAAGAGGTTTTCAAACAGCCCTGAAAATCATTCTGAATGATATGTAAATAAGTAAGAAGGAGACTGGATCAGAGAAGTTTCACACTGCAGCTGCCAGACTGAGTTCAAGAGTTCTGCAATCAGCAATAAATTACTTTCTTGATCAGAGAAGCTGGGTGATAAAAGCATTGGGAGAATCCTGAAACACGGTCCCCTTGGAAACAGCACATAATAAATACAATTCTGGGTAAAAATCCTTCAAATTTTATAAATAATTTATGCAGAGAATCTCTGGAAAAATACATTTCAAGTTTCATGGGAACGCACTGACCAGTGAAAACCTGCCAGATCCTGCAAGCCCAAAAGCCCAAACACCTCTCACTGTAATTTGGTACAGAGTTAAAAATAGAAAAGTTAAATCAGCCACTTCCTAAGGATTTCCTGATTGTGCAACGTGAACAACTTTCAGTATAAAATATTACCCAGTAATTATTGCAATGAATAATAAATATGTCTCTATCACAGGAAAACAATCGCCAAGTACCAGCCACGCTCCTAAATGCCCTTACAATAAAATTTTAAAGCCATGAATACACCCACACACAGAAAGGGGCAGGAGATTAACCCCCACTCAGTGTTCTGCATGTTTACATCTTTCTTTGTGACAATGAGTTCCTGCCATAAACATTTTTCCTTTTTTTCCTCATTAATTTTTTTTGGTGGCAGCTTCCCTTTGGCCTTTCCCCCTCTGTCTGCTCTGCACCATTTCAGTCCCTACATTGCTGCAGCACCAGGATGTCCCAACAGAGGGGCTGGGACCTTTACAGAGAATATCACAATGAGGTTGATGCCTTTTGGGGCTACCTGAACACAGAATTAAGGGAATAAAAAGCAGTTCTATTTATTGAAGGGCCTTCAGGTACATTTGGGGCAGACAAAGAAGTCACCTCTGTGATTGTTCCTGGACAGAGAGCGGAGGCAGCACAATCAGCCTCCCCTTCCCTGCTCTGTGGGGAATTAACGGCTCCTTTAGCAAGATTATTAGTTCTTTTTATAGTTCTGCCTTGCCTCCTTTTCCTAATGAACCTAGCCATGCATAAAGTATTCAAATTACCCTAAGTCAATCTGTTTTGCATGGGCATAAATCTCTGTGCTGGTTGCAGTGTCACACATAAGAGCTGCAATCAAAGCACAGAGGAAGGGAAGTCACCAACTCCGATGTGCTGCTGCTCCTCCAGCAGCAAAGGCTGCACTGATGCTGCTCTCAGTGGCCTCAAACATCAGCCTCAACTCCACAGGTTAAAAACAGATTGAGAGAGTATTAGAAATATTGATTTTTATTTTTTTTTTTTTTTTTTAGATTTTCTCCCTTCATCATGCAGTTGCAAAGCTGGGCTGGGACTTCAGGCAAACATCAAACCACAAAACAAAATTGTTAAAAAAAAATATATATAATTTCCTTCTTCAGATAATAAGAAAGTATTTTCTTAATGCATTATGTCTTAAATTAAAACAAAGGCTTTCTTATGGTTTCATATCTTGATGCCTTGTGAAACTGGGTTGGGCTGGCATTTCAGTACTTGAGCAAGAATTTTGAAAAATCATTAAATTTCTATCACTTTCAATATGCACATTCAGTTATCTCCAACATCTGTATTTACCTTTTTAATGTAACAGACTGTATTGAATACAGCACAAAGCAAGTCTGGCTCACAAACATGACTGACTATTCTGGCATAAAATCAACTATAACATCAATAAATGCTAAAACTCTTTCCTTTTGCAATGGGGGATGGAGAGGGAAAATAAGAGTAAGTTAAAAGTGGTTGAAATGAAATAAGAAATCATTGCCCAGGGCTCAGGTAACTTTGAAAACATGCAAACATGACTAGAAACCATGATCCTGGTTCTGTGGGTGCCAGCCAGGCCTTCCGGAAACCCCACAGGGAGAGAATTGGATTCCTCACTTTAATCTTAGAAGTCCACTTCTTCTAAAAGCAGGGCACACCCACTCTGCTCCCATTACAGACATTATAATCTGTCTCAGAAGTGAGCACACGACCTTCAAAGGGGCCTCTCAACCTGCTGAAAGGATCTTGGAGCAGTGAAAGGTAGAAGAGTGAAGGATTAAAATGGGAAACAAAGCAGATTTTTATATCACAAAATAATCCCCATCTTTTAGCTAGCTGGATCAAATGGAAATGAAGGCAATATAAAATTAAATGCTGAGGAATCAAATCAGCAGCTCCTTTTTAGTACACACAACCCTGGAATGCAATGGTGACCCTGCACAAAACAAATGGACTTTGTTCTAAAAACAATTCCTTGCTCAAGTCCTCTTGCACTCAGCATAGCACCAAGATGGGAATAAACCCTGCAAAATCTATTTTTCCTTTCCTTAATGCTCCTTCATTAGCTCTGTTATTAAAAGAGAAGTCTCAATAGCTGCCACAGATTTATTAACCCAGCAGCTTGTTATCAACACAGAACTCGGTTCTACGAGGAGAAAAATAAATGGTACTTTGCACAACTGCAGCGCTAAGATTAAGTGACTTTTTCATTTCATTTTCCCCTTATCCACTCTTCCAGGTAGTAACTTTATGCACTCCTAATTACAAATCCTATTTTTTATGAGCAATCAATGCCAGTATTAATAGAGATGTTGTGCAGTCCAATGGGCTGGTCATGACACTGAGATATCTGATAATGGAAAGACAGAGTCCATAAAACCATACCTCAAAGGCACCTGATTGGAATTTGCATCATTCTGCAACAAGGAAGAAAAGTTCTCTTCTATCATTATCTCTCAGCCCTGAGATTAAAATTATAAATGTGTTGCAAACTGCTACCCTGGGCTTGGTACCTTGTTTGACTCCTCTTTCCCCTCCTAAATCACCTCCCCAAGGGGGCAGAATTGACCTTTCCACAGCTGACAATAATAATAATAATAATAATAATAATAATAATAAAAACTGTTCCATGCTCAGAGAAACGAGGTCCTGGTTTGACTTGTCTTGAAAATGATCACAGCAAGAAGGTAGAACTCTCAGCAGTTAATAAAATATTTAAAATTTCATCTTTTTGAAATAGTTTTGACTATGCAAAAGAGACAGAACTGCGTGCTGTAAGGGAATTTGTATGGCCCGTGCCTTTGGGAATCAATGAAAGCCTTTACATCAAACATTTATTTCTTCATTCATGTAAAATCTTGTTCACTAGGAAATCCTACTGAAACACATCTTGTTTTCATGAGCAACCAAAGGGAAAATACTCCTGCAGTCCCAAGCACTGCAGCAGTGAAACAGGGAAAACAGCAGGACAAATTCCTACAGGTGGGGAATGATGAAAAAATGAGGAAAGGACTCATTTTAGTAGGTTTAAAATGGATAAAGTGTCACAGTAGAGGAATTCCAAGGATCAAACACCTCATCTGTAAAAACTGGCATTTACTCTATAGGAAAAGGTGAAAACCCGAATTTTGCTTTACAAATATCACTTTTTTCTGATCAGGATCTGATCAGGATAACCAAATATTTTCCAGTGTCACTGATTAAAATGATGACAAATTAAGTGAAATTCAATTCACTTGAGCCTGGGCAGCCTCCAGTTTTCTCCTGGAGCTACCCAAGCACAGGGAAAACTGAAGCCAACTCATCATTTGCTGCAACAGCACATTACCAACTGCTTGAAGGAACAACCCAAGTAAAAATTATTATTATTATTACTATTATTATTATTATTATTATTATTATTATTATTATTATTATTATTATTTAGGTTTTATTTTATTGTTGTTGTTTTTATTTCATTATTCTTATTTTCCTTTACAGACTGCAGGCACCTCCATCACCTTTAGCATCCCACAATGAAAGGTACATTTTTTTGGAACATTTTTTTTTGGAAAATGGGATTGGCAGAACCTCAGGCAGGAGCAGAATTGACTCAGAGTAAACCAGCAGGGAGCTCCATCCCCACCCAGCCCCTCTTTAGCAGCTGAACACTGCCTGTGGTCCTGCCTGGCCCGTCCCTCTGACATTATTGCAGATCCCAGCTGAGAAAAAAGGCCAGGAAAGGAAATTAAGAGCATCAAAACTGCTGTTGCTGTCTGGAGCAAAACCCTTTCTGAGAGAAAATGCTTCTCCTAACCTCAATTCTGTTAAGATTCGGTCCATCTCTGTGAGATTTGATTTCAAATTGATCTTTCAGAATGTATGGCCCATAGAGAAAAAAAATAGCAATAAGGTAAAAATCAGTTATGGGAGAAATAGAGCCGAAATAACACTGCAGAAAAGGGGCTGAAATACCTCTTTTCAAAAGATCCTTATTGCCAGCAGATGAAACAAGCAAATAAAACACTTTTCTAGCTGGGTTAAGGGACACGGTACAGTTAATGTGCTTTCTGTTCATCATTAAGTATTTAAACCACTCTTATTTCAGCCTAAACATGCCTGGCAAAATCTGACCTTGGCCCTTTAAGCCATCCCACCAGGGCTTCTGACATTCACTGGGATTTGATATTTCTGTAACCAAAAAGAGAACAGACCAAGTGATCCAACATCCCTGTTCCCAGCTTTTTGGGGTTTTTATTGCTAAACAGAATCTCAAATTCTTGACAACCAAAGTTAAATGCCAGCTAAAAAGGTTATTTTAGCATCAGTTTCAAAGAAAACACCGAGGTTTCAAACAAACCCTGGAGCTGTAAGGTCAAATTCTATAAATCCTGGTTTATTTTGGTGTAGGTCAAGACTTTCATGTGAAAGCTGAGTGATAACCTGGGTTTATAAATGTTATGATCGAGAAACAGAAACTTACCCTTAGGCCAAAAAGAAAGCAAAATGTTTTTGGTGTTTGCTTTTTTTGTTGGGGTTTTTTTTTTTCTTCTTTTAAAGCCCCCAAATCAAGATAGCACAGCTGAACACATTAATTATAAAGACATCATTTGTTAACAATGTGTTACTGGGATATTTACAAATCCATTGATCTGTGAGGCATTGAGGGGGAAGAAAAGGTTTAAGAAGAAATCAGGAGGAAGAAAAAGCACCAAGGAGAGCTGCAGCACTTAAAAGGATGTGTCTGAGGGCTGAATGGTTCCTCCTCAGGAAAAAAGCAGAAACACATCTCCTGAGTTATCTGCAGGAGGCAGGAGTGTCGTGTTCTGCTCAGAAACACTGCCTTCAAAGCTGTGAAGCCATTTAGGTAACACACAGCACCTTCATTTGAAGGTTTCCAGATTATTCCGTGCGAGCAGTTTCTCATGGAGAAGATATGTGCCTGTTTGGACCCTCTTTAACTTGCTAAATAAATTTGTTAATACCCAGCAGCGCTGTGGCACAGAAGCAGGGCTGAAATGCAGAGAGTTAAAGAATTTAAGCCCTGCCACAAAAGAGTTTTACTCAGATTAAAAGGGAACAAAGCCACGTCTAATCTCTGCGCTGCCACTCAGACCCAGCTTGCTGGGCACTGCTAATTGTAGCCTTTGAGTCCAAGCAAAATGCAGAACATCAGTAGAAAACCCATTTATTTGTGTCCTGTGTGTTAGACACAAAAATGCTTGAAAAGGGAATAATGTGGGAAGTTTTAATGCTAAATGGCATGTGTGATGACATTTACCAGCTCAGCTCAACCCAGCTGTGACCACGGCCAATCCAGCGTGGCGGCACAATGAATGTCACACTGCTGCAGCCCACAGTGAGGATATTGCCCATCTGTATCACAATTCCAATAAAGGAATAAATACTTACCCTATTTAGAGCAGAAGTTCAGTATTTGTAGGATGACAAATGGATTTGTAAACCCTATTTTCAAGTAATCAGTTTAAAGGAAATTTCACTATTGCTTACTCCGGGCCTTAAGATTTCCAAACCACCCGAAAAACAAAGAAAGAACTGGCCCAGTAAGATAAGATTCCTTAAACCTTTAAATGATCTGTTTAATATTTTAATTTGCCTTTGCTTTCTTTGTTAATAGCACCACTTGGGACGTGCAGTGAAAGCTCTTCCACAAGAGTTGCACTGGAAAAGCCTTAGCAGGAGACAACACATGCCTGCCTCAGGGGTTACAAGACAAATCAATCTATTTTTCTCCTTTCCTCCAAGGGTAATTGGCCTTTAAAATTACAGAGAAAAATAGGCCTTCGTGTCAGCACAATGCAGGCACATCTACAGCCATTTTCCATTTCTTTTTCAGCTGGAATTCTCAGCTGAGAGGTAAACTTATAAAGGTGGGAAAATAAAAAGAAGATGAAGAGGAACGATTGCATCAGTTCAAATCCCCTCCAATAACAAGCAGCACTGTGACCAGCATTTGAGGCTGGAATTTACTGAAACCTGCTATGAATAGCTGTCATTTTCCAAAGCAGTATTTTTTTTATTCTTGATTGTGATAAAATTTTCTCAAATTTTTATGACAGCCTGTGCTGCTGGCATTCATGGAGATTTATCACAGAATTTAGTCAGACTGAGGAGTTATAATTATTGCTCCATTTCCCATAAAATCTCACAAAGTAATACTGATTTTTACCTCATTCTTCTGAAATTGCCTTTTTCAAGGAGCAATCATGGCTGTGAATATCCCTAGAATCCTTCTGCTGTGCTGTACACATAATCACCTGCAGACTCACTTTCAGCCTTTGAATACTGGCAAATTGTATACAGTGCATTTAAATTGGCTAATAAATTGTTTGATAGCAGTGAAACTCAGATGATAGTCTTCTCACTTTTCTGATTGCTATTAAATCTGCTTTGCAATACATTAATCACACTCTACTTTTAATAGGAGACTGTCACGTGAAAATATTTCCCTGTGCATAGAGATGAGCAATCAGCTGAGCTACAACTGATACGTAAAAACAAGAACAAAGTTGAAAAAAGTCCAAACAAGTTAGTGTTTTAAATCCAGAACTGATATTCCCTGACCCAGTCCTGGGAGCACTAAACCCCTGATGTGACCTTGCTCCCTGGGAGTGTGAGTACAGGTGTAAAGCAATTATTAGATTTGATATCTGCATGAACTCAGGCTCCCATTAGAGCCTGAATGCTTCAGTGACCCTATTATTTTCCTTCCAGTGCTCCCAGACCTGATCAACTTAATTATTCTGACTAGTGAAACATTTAGGACATGAATGTGGGATTTGTTTGAAGCCAAATGAGACAAATGAAAGTACTTCAGAAAACAACTCCAAGAAAAGAATAAGACATGTGAGAATCGAATGTGTCACATCCAGCAAGGTCAGGACTAAGTAACAGTAACAAAGAAGAAGAGAGGGAGAGATCCTTGGCAATAAAAATACATTTATTCAGATATTTTTTCCCTTGAACTTCTCATTTGTGACCTCTCCCGCATAGTGAAAACATTTAGCTGATGAATCAGAAGGGTAAAACAAGTTCCAGAGAGTAAATTAACTGTCTGCTTCAAGTGCTGAAAGAATCCAAATCTCAAAACATAGAGATTGTGATTCTTCTTTCATGACTACACACACTTTTAGCAGTTGTCCAAAAGCAAAAGCAGAGCCTTTACTCAAAAACCTTCTCATGTCATAGAGGGCAGGTTTGCTGATGTGAAAGCTGTGCTTCCCTGCTTTAATTGTCCCTACTATTTCCCTGCCAAGGAAACGCCTGTGACACTGCAAAACCCATGTACTCCCATTTCAAACAGATCTGTCTGGTGCTAATCCTCTGTTCTCTTCATCAATAATGAAATTTAAAATGTCCCATTGCCAGCTCCCCTGTGAACGCCTCCCCTCCTACCATTTGTACTTGCTCTGGAGGTGAGGTGCCTGGGAGGGCACAAAGCAGGAGAGGGAACACAGACAGGGACAGGTTCTGGATGAGAAATGCACAGGAATGTCAGAGTTTCCATCCCTCATCCCACTGAAACTGTCCTTAAAGGAGTGGGACTGGCACCCCAGGGCTCCCTGCATCCCTCACCCCACTGTCCCTGTCCCTAAAGAAATAAATTTATTTCTTTAAAAGAAATAATTACTTAAACTTACTTTCTTTAAAAGAAACAATTACTTCAAATTACTTTATTTAATATAAATAATTAATTAAGTAATTAAAAATAAAATTACGTTATTCTTCTAAGCTTGTCTGGCCTCTGTTCCAGGCAGCCACTCCAAGGCACCAAGGGCAGGTTTGCCTGGTTGGGAGTGATGCCTTCAGTTTTATCTTTGCTATTTCCCAGCCTGTGCACTGCATTGTTTATAACTCTGAACTCCACACACAGTGCCAGCAGCTCTCCTCACAGCTCAGGCACACACAGCAATCCTTTCCCACCCCAGACCAAGGACAGCACTGCAGCTTCAGCCCAAAAAGTGCAAAAATGGTAAATTGAGGGGAGCAACCTGGCAGGGTGGGGCTGCAGAACCTGGAGCTGGGATTGAACAATGAACCCCAATGTGGAAATGGACAAAACTTATACAAGTGTGAGAACTCATGACTCAGGGTCCATCCTGGGCCTGAAAAGAGATATTTCCTACTGGTAAATGTAAACTGATTTTTCTCCACATCCAGACAATGGCAATATTCCTTGTAGCCTGCAAAAGTCAGTCTTCTGTATTTTTTATGCATCAGAAAAATATTCTCACTCTATATATAAATATATATATATATATAAAACCCACTCTGCAAGAACTTGCAGGCTACAAGTAAAACGAAATATTTTAAATAATACAATAAAGGCAGAATATCCATAATTATTTTTTTTGATTAAATAAAATATCAGCATTTTTTATTCATGGCTAGGTTAACATTTACAATTCAGCATTTTGCAATATTTAAATGGAACTGAATATGCTATGAGAAAACTTAAAACTCCATCACTGCTGCATGGCTGGCTGGCACAGGCCATGGCTGTCTGTGCCCATCTGCATTTTACCACAGGACAGGAAAGAAATCTCCTGTTCCAGCCTGGCAGGATGATCTCACCCGCACCTGACACCTCTCTGCACCCCCAACTGAGAACAACCCCATCCTGAAAGTCACTTTTAATCTCTGTTATTTGCATGTGCAGCCTATGTCAATGTGAAACTGTTGCTTATTAAAATAATTCATACGGGAAAGTAATTTAGACTATACATGGCAGGCTCTGAGGTAAAATATAATAACTTTTAAGAACTTAGGAGTCTAATTTCTTTCTTGGCTGAGCACGGACAACTCCATTATGATTCAGAGTGAGAATCCCGTGCTCACATAAAGCAGAATTTGACCCTTTCTGTTCATATAAAGAATAAAAATATAGAAGCAGTTAATGCTGGGACAGGGCAGCAAGGTGTCCCTGAATAGCTCCAAAAGTGTTTCTATTGATCAACACCTGTACCTGAGGAGGGTCATTTCATGTGCTGCTCCAAATCCACTCAGGTTTTTTCTCTCCAGATGCAGAAGTGCTGAACCAGGCCCCTCCTTCAGCTCCCACAGCAGGTGGGGAAGGAAAGAGTGAATAAAAATACATTGACATTCTCTGGGGCTGCAGGGGAGGCAGCAGCAACCCCTCCAATAGAGGTACCCAGGAGGAGTTTGGGATTTAAATTGTTCTTCATCCTTTTCCAGGCTGGAGTGGGACTGAAGGATGAGGCAAGGGGGGCTTGGTTGTGTCTGGGGCAGCAGAATGGGCTCAGAACGGGCTCAGAACAGCTCAGAACGGGCTCAGAACGGGCTCAGACCGGGCTCAGACCGGG
>JAXCLO010000242.1:4196298-4222984 GCA_035583995.1 Arremon aurantiirostris | reverse complement strand
ACGGGCTCAGAATGGGCTCAGAACGGGCTCAGAACAGCTCAGAACGGGCTCAGAACAGCTCAGAACGGGCTCAGAACAGCTCAGAATGGGCTCAGAACAGGCTCAGAACAGCTCAGAATGGGCTCAGAACGGGCTCAGAACGCGCTCGGAATGGGCTCGGAACGGGCTCAGAACAGCGCAGAACGGGCTCAGAACAGGCTCAGAACAGCTCAGAACAGGCTCAGAACAGGCTCAGAACGGGCTCAGAACGGGCTCAGAACAGGCTCAGAACAGCTCAGAACAGCTCAGAACAGGTCCCTGCTGTGAGAGGACACAGAAATGAGCAATTTGGGAACAATCCCTGGTCTCCAGCACGCCCTGAGCACAGGGAGCCTGCCTGGCTAACCAGGGTGAGCATTGCTGGCTGAGCTTCCCCACTCTCACACGGAGGAGATTCAGGATCCCCCATCACCTCTTCAGTGCCCTGAGACTGGAAAAAGAATGATTTGTGCCACAAAATAATCATTATTTCTCTTTCCAGTTCTGTTCCCATTTAGAGATCTCATTTGCAGCACCACTCCAAAACTGGTTTTACCATACAGATGAAGAAATTCTGAATTTGGGTGAAAGAAAACAGAGAACAGTCAGGAATTTCTCTCTGGGCTGGGAAAGAGTAGGAACTTACACAAATTTTGCTGCTGGATAAAATGATTAGGAAAGTACATCCTTAGTGCCACAAAAACCACATTAATCCATCAGCTGTTTTTTGCCCAAAGCTGGCAATGTCCTTTAGAACGATGTTTTGCTGTATATAAACACTTTTCACTACAAGCTCCTTCCATTCCATCCCAGGGAATATTTTTTCACGCTTGGACTGGTTTCATCTTCAGCAATAACAAAGGCAGAGTGTTAACAGTTCACACCTCTTTGTGACTCACTGGCCTTTATTTTATCCAGCACCCATCCCTGAGCTTTCTCAGAGCTCCCAGTCCAGGGCTCTGATTGCTTTTAATCCATTGTGCACCAGCAAAGCCCATTTTGCTGAATTAAACGTCTGATCAAAGGACTCGTTACCTTTTTTGTTTGTATCCCCTTTAAAGAGATGTTTCAGGCAGGGTTTTCTGTAAAACAGGGCTGAGGCTTGGCTGCACTTTGATGATAACTCCTGCTGCTGCCCAAGTATTTCTTTTTGCACTGGATACTCAAGGAAACAATTATAAAAACTTACAGGGAAAAAAATAAAAAAGAAAAAAAGACATTTTTGATGCTCTTAAATGCTTAATCAGCTGTTTATCATGACGGGGAAAAAAAACCTAAAAAAAGATCAGCAAACTCCTCCAATTTTCCAACCTAATATTCCGATAGAAAATAGCAAAAAGCTGAAATAGTAAATAAAAGAGAGCTTGTATTTCAGCTTAACAACTTGCAATTTTTCAGGCTTTGGATACAGAAAGCCATCTCCAGGGACTTTGCTGTGAGGATGGGGACTTTTTAAAATATGGGGTGGTTTTAATTCTATGAAATTCACAGCTGTGATTTTGGAATTTCCTACTCAGCAGCAGCAGCAAAGCAAACTGTAGATGAAATATTTTCAAAAGGTTTACTACAAAGTTTGTTACAGAGATATTTTTTTTCCCATAAACTATGCAAATCTGACTACTTATATTCCAAGAGTTCTACTGACTCAGTTTAAGGCAAATAACTATTTCATAGAACAGCATGCTTGCAGAGGGCTGGAAATGATATCTCACTCCAGAAGGGAAAAATCCAAGGAAGATAAATACTCTTAACTATGCAAAGTATTTTCAGATGCCTTTTAATTTTCTTATAAGAAAACAGTTAAATACTCTTGGAATGCCAGAAAAAGAGCCAAAGTGCAAACTGCAATTTGATTTATTTGGTTTATTTTGAGATCTTATTCAAACCCAAGCCTCGTGCGTTTCAAGACCAGCCCAGCATGAGAGAGCTTCAATATCTGCAAAGTCCAGCAGGAAGGATTAGAAAATGTCACAACACCTTCAGGGCATGGCAGATCCTTAAAATAGGGAATGATTCAAGAGTTTGAACAGGAAAAGTCCAGCAGGGAGCCTTCAAAAAGCCTGCATCAGGCTGGAAGGTCTGAGAGCCTCCCCTGTTTAAAATATCATCCTTTTTCTGCTGCATTCTCACCCACATGGACAAACCTGGGCACAGGAGGGACCCTCCAAAAAGTTACATAAAACACTCTGGGTAATTTGAATTACGTTTATCTATATGTACATAAATGTATATTTCAGAGGAACACCAATTTGTGCTCTTTGACAGGCAAAGTTTAACTGGAGAATGATAAACAGCTGATGTCCAGCATTTCTGACTTTCCTTTGATATAGGTAACGTCTGGAAATTCAGAAGCTTTGCAATAACTCAGTGAAAATGGATCTCACTCTGTTTCTGGTCACATTTGGGTCTTTGGACTTGGATTAGCAGCTGAAAACAATTATGGGTCTGCAGTTTAAAGACAACACTTAAGACACTACTAAATCTAGTAAATGTTATCATTTTAAACTCACTCTTAGAGCATGTAAAACATCTCTGCCATCTGAAATCTGAGTAGAAAGATAAAGGTCTAAAAATGCTCTCAAACCCAATAAAATTAGTATTAATTGAAGTTCTGATAGACTGACTAAATGAAGAACCAAAATTCTTTCCTTTAAGAAGCAATGAAATGTAATTTTGAACCATTTCAACACTTTCCCCAAAGCATTTTTCAAACAGAGAAGTTAGGTTTAGGATAATTACACAGAGCAATGTGGCTCCAGCACACTCTACATTTTCTGAAAATACATGATTACACGAGGGATTCATTCTTCCTCAGGAAGATTTTTGAGCACTGCCACAATTTCCACTTTTCCCTGGATGCTCCTTGTCCAGGCCATCCCCTGCACACAAGGCAGGGGGATCAGGGAGCATTTTGTGCTGCTGACAACATTAATTCCATTCTCATTCGCCACCACCAGACCTCTCAACTTTAATAAGGCATTAACAGCACGCTGCAGGATTTTATGATGAAATATCTATGTATGTTTACAGATTATTTTGACTTTGTACACCTCAGAGTTGCCTTTTTTCTCAGTTTCTGCTGTGTTTGCTCAGCAGAATGAGCAAATAAAATGATAATAATAAAATAATTAAATAATAAAAAGTAATAAAATGGTTTTTTCAAATAATTTCACTGCCAATGATTTATTTCTGCCTCACAAGATGAAGTGCACAAAAGGTTCAATCTGCTGCTCAGTGTCCCCTCTTTAGGGAGCAATAAGGAAATGTGATATAAAGTTTCAGAATCGTTGTAAAAACAAAGCAAGGCAACGGTAACCACGAGGAGTTCATGATTTTTGTGTGAGTGAGGATATTTAACAGGTTTATCCCAACTGCACTTTGCCAAGAGCTATCTGCTGAGATCCATGACAGAGAGAAAACTGCTTTGCATATTAAATTGTGTCACCAACAACCCATCAGCTTTCTAAAAAAGAAAAAATAAAAAAAAAAGGAGGGTCTTCACACCAATTTGGCACTGAGAAAAATAATTTACACCCACCAAGTCCCACTAATACGTTTGGAAGCCTGTAAGAAATGCAGAGCACTCTTATTTTTGTAAATAAAACATCAGTTAACTCACAGAGCAGCTAAATCCACAGGTACAACCTGATTTTCCCCAAGATGTTTTACAACAATCCAGCCACTGCAGGAAAGAAAATGGAATTTATGGAGGAATAAATGGAGAAACAGACCCAGTGTGGTACTGGATGGAGGGGAGGTGCCAGCGCTGAGAGGGGCAGAGAAGCTGTTCTGAACAAGCAGGAATCCTTCCAAAAGCTCAAATCTTGTCTAAATCATTCAAACAAAGCAGGATGATCTCTGCATCACCCCAAAATTCCCAAAGCCAGCCCCTGACAAGGAGCAGCAATGTCATTTCCAGCCCTATTTCCAGTGTGGCACACGAGGATGGATGAGGGCAGGAGGTTTCCAGCCCTCCCTCACTCTCTCCCAGCGAAAGATGTCTGGCAGAATTATTCCCTGTTCATCTCAGTGGTGCTGAAAATCTCACTAAGTATCTTTGAAAAATCCCAGGTCAAATACAGAGCCAGCATTTGAGCAAAGCACTTAGCCCTGGATGTGCTGGGTCTAATCCTGGCAGTTTAGCCCCAAGTTAAGCTGTCTTTCCTTCCTCCTCCCTGAAAGTGGCTTTATCATCCAGCCTGCCTTGGTGCAATTAAACAGCTGATGGAAGCAGAATTAATGTCAATCCTACAGAATTGACATTTAATCTATGATACTAATATTGCCCATATTCAGATAATTCACTAAAATCACTGATTCTTCTGTCTGCAATCCCATGTCTTTGCAAAATCTGCTTTTCATACAAAATCCTCAAATGAATTCAGGTCATACAGGCTCTGGAAGAAAGGAGGAAAGGAGGAAAGGAAGGAGGAAAGGAGGAAAGGAGGAAAGGAGGAAAGGAAGGAGGAAAGAGGAAGGGAGGAAAGGAGGAAAGGAGGAAAGGAGGAAAGGAGGAAAGGAGGAAAGGAGGAAAGGAAGAAAACTCAATCTATGAAGATGTTTTGTCCTGTTTTTCCTTTCAGGTGAGCTGCAGACAGATCACTGCTCCTGTGGGCTACACAGAGGCTCAAGGACTTGATCTTGGCTCATGTGAAAAGAAGGACTGGGAAAGGACCCAACAACAAAAATCATAAAAATCACAAAACCCGAGTCAAACGTTCTTGGGCACAGCCAGGAGGTAAAACAAGAGCCAGCAGCCCAAACCTTAATTTATAAAAATTCAAGCTTTAATTTATCAAAAACCCCTATTTTACCCAAGGAATGGGGTGCCCAGGAGCTGGGCAGCCCTGCAGGAGATGAATCCCAAATCCTTTCAAACATTCCTCACACCCATCAGCTCACCAGCTCTTGGCAAGCACACGGAGGCATTCAGAAATAATAACTATTACCATTGGTTATTTTGGGCTTGTCATTAGTATTTACATCCACACTCTCAGCAGCTCCAAATGCCAAGGCTCCTGTTCCAGTGATATTTTTCAAAAAGGAAAGGGCTTCTTTTTTTTTTTTGCCAATTTATCATTTCTAATCTGTTCAAAGCTTAAGCCAGAACTCTTCAGTGAGACTTCTCCGTAAATAACTGTACAAAATTAAAATAAATTAACATCTATTATTTGGCTTCATTCTTAAAATAGTTAACATATGCCCATGGGCTAGAGCATACACTGAAAAAATAAACCAAAGTTTTAGAGAGGGGATTTCACCCCTTTCTGAGGACTCAGAAGAAATGGCACAACCAGGATTCCCAAAACTACCAGCAATGGTCAAGAATTTAATAGATGTGAAATATGATGAATAATATTTTCACAACTGCAGCAGCCATGATCAGGGAATGATTTAGAGTTTCCAGAACCCTAAATCAGCTCTCAGGATCATCTTCAGCATTCACCCACAGAGGGAGCTGGGCAAGGGTGGTGAGGGAGGGGGAAGGCAAATGGAAAACTGGGAAAACTTAGTTCTCCTTGCCTCATTTATTAATTAGATTGCTGATGGGCTCCACCACAAGGCTGACAGAATCTGCAAGCAATGACATTCCAAGAAAAGCAGCGAGTTTTGACAAATTCTTGAGATGTCACTGATTTGTGAATGTGTGTAAGAGAGGAAAACGACGTGTAACTGAGAAAAGTCAGCATGGAAAACAGAAGGAAATTCAGAAGTTAACAGAAACCAAAGGGAAAAAAAGCCCATCAGACTGCTTCGTGATGTGGAGGCTGTTTTGGGGTTGTTTTGTTACTTTTTGTGGCCTTATTATAGCAAAGATGGGATGTGCAGGGACTGGAGATTGACAGGTGTCTCTCAAGGGCGCGTAGTCTGAAACATGAAGCACATAAAGCAACTTCAGCTTTGCTTTTTATGACACGGGCTAAAATTGGAAACAAAATAAATTACAGGGCAACTTCAAGGCAGGAATAAACTGGTTGGTATAAATTGGCCTGATCATATTTTGGCTTGAGTTGTGGAATAACTTTCAGCCACCACTGAAAACTGCACCTGCCAAGGGAGACTTTGTTCAGGTGGGATCTTTACCTGAGAGGTAAAATGGGGAAAAAGCCTATAAATCAGCAAAGCATTATTAAAACCAGCTCTTATTCTAGAAAGTAGAAACATTAACTTTTATAGAAAAACTTTGTATAATCAACAGGAAAACAGACTAAGATGAACTAACTCTCATGATAGCAAACCAGACTGATTTTGACCTTCTGATTAAATATTTTCCTGTAGCTCCTGAGTAAACCTGTTTGTTATCCACAAAAGGATTCATTGCCACTTAATGAATGAATTAATTAATGTTATTAGATTTGGAATTTAAGATACTTGTTCAGACTGAATTCACAACACATCTTTGCTTTCAGTTCGTGGCTCTTTGAAGCTGTACTAGAGAAGCTAAAACATGATTTAGATTCAGAAATTCACTGAGAGCTGAATATTGTGTCCTCAAGCTCAGGATAAACACAGAAGGAAGAACAAAATACAGGCAGGAAATGTGATTTACTTTCAAAGGACAGACGGGATGACATATGGGTTCAAAATACTGTAAAGACTCCAAGCCTAGAGCCATAAACACATCCATAATATGTGGAATATATGTCCACTGCTGATGGGTGCACGGATGTACACAAATATATCTGGGAGAAATCCACGGCATTTAGAGGAGCTGATCAGAAATCTGTCACAGCAGGAAAAACTCAGCAGAGAAATTAATTAATTGGGAATAGCAGAGCTGAGGAAAACGTTTTCCTGGAGTGGCAGGGAAGCCATGAAACGCTGAGCAGCAGCACATGTCAGGTAAATAAAACCAGAGTGAAGGAAGCAGAGGATGAGGAGACCTCCTGTGCTGGTCCATCCAGACCAGACCATGTGTGGGGAATGTTCTGTGCCCTCCTGAGCCTGCCCTGGCCACAGGAAAAGCTGTGGGACAAGGTGGGACAAGGTGGCTCAGCCCAGAAAGGCACAAAGCAAGAGCAGACCACAGACACCTCTGAAACGTTGGCAGCTTCACTGGGTTTCCTTTCAGAGCTCCCTGGGACTGCGGTAATGAGTAATTAATGACAGCACAGCCATTTAAAGTAATCACAAAAGAGAATAAGCAGCTCTCAAGGGGCAGTTCCTGGTGAGGCAGCGCCACAATATCAAAGTCTTACCTTCAACTTGAGCCCTCCTTATCTTAAATTGACCAATTCACCCAGAAACCAACTCTTACTTTCCTCCACACAGCTGATTTTTAATACAGCATCATATATGATGCATGCACACAGCTACATAAATTCTGTGCTGGAATGTATATGAAAATATGTCCTAAACACTCAAGCAGCAATCCTCACCCAGCTGTGGGGGGAAAAAATTAAAATATTCAAATGCAAAGGAGGATTTATGAATTGAATTTATTTTTTATCTACCAGTAAGCCTAAGTTGAAATATGAATAACTGATTTAACACTGAAATGGTATTCAAATATTTGACTCCAATCCCCTATTGCTTCTAAATTCATTCAGAAGTCAAGATTATTAATTTTTCCTGACAGAAAATCAAGATTTAATGATCATCTGATAACCCTTAGGAATTACAAAGTAAACTGAGATAATAATTCAAACAAAATAAAATTATTTTAAAAATATAAGGAAAACGTCATGCAGAATATCCATTTAGGCATTTCCTGTGGAGCAGTAACTAATTTCTAAGAAAACACAGAGCAAAAAACTGACTCTGTATGTACAGTAAAAGGTTCAGGAGGTAAAAGGGGCCTTCATTAAAATCTGCAGAGCTTTGACCCCGCGCTTTGATCCAACAGGCAAACTGAGCCCCTCCAGCGCTCCTCCACAAGAGCCTGGGACGGGCAAACCCATGGGAGGATTTTGACCCAGCGGCCCTGTGGAAGCACTGCTGCTCACCGCGAGACAGCGCCGCCCTGCAGGCCCAGGCATCCACCCACCCCGGGCCACCGGGCCAGAACCAGGCATCCAAATATTGTGTTTGTGCAGTTTCACACAGCAACTCATTTCAGCCTGGTAAAAATGATATGCAGTAAATGATTTTTAGGTAAATCTTGAGCTTTCAGGTCATGTCTGCGGGGAAGCAACATTAGAACTAACAGTGGTGTGAAAAATGGGGATGCAGAAGCTCTACAGCCTGTGCATTGATTTTTTTTCTTTTTTCCTTTTTTTTGCCCCAGAGCTGTCTCTGGCAGCAGGAGCAGTGTAAAACCAAGAACGAGCCAATGACATTCTATTTATATACAGAATCATGCAATATTTCAAGTTGGAAGGGACCAGCAAGGACCCCCAAGTGTGACTCCCTGCTCCTTACTGGGCACTAAAACCTGCACTAAGGGTGGCCCAGATTATAATACAATATAATAAATATAATATATTATAATTAATATAATATAATATAATATAATATAATATAATATAATATATAATTAATATAATATAATATAATATAATATAATATAATATAATATAATATAAATCAGCCTTCTGAAACATGGAGTCGAGATTCTCATCTCTTCCCTCATCCTGGGGACCCTCGAACACCACCCCACATCCATTTCTCTGCCATTCCCCTCACATTTACACGATGTAAATGTGTTTAATCCCTGCCATTTTCTGCTCTGTATCAGAGCAGCTCTGAGCTGGCACACAGAGCTCCCATTAAGTGGGCTGCAGAATGCACACTGAGCTAAAGGTGAGTGAGTTGTCCTTCATGCTAACTTTATACCACTCCTGGGCTCCCCAAAGAAGCCATTTTACCCATAAAATCCATTTCTTTGCTATTTTCAACATAAAACTTAAAAGGTGCTGCGAAAAGTGCTGAATCTCTTCAGCGGCAAAGGAGGAACCTGGGATTTGCAGGAAGTAATTAACTTTCCTTTGCCTTCCGAGCCCTCCCCAGCTCAGCCTTCCCATTCTGCTTTGGCAGTTTGGAGGAGCCTTTGGAGGAGCCACCTCACCATTAAAGACAGGCTGGGACCTCAAAGTGCAGCCAGCTCGTGGCAAGAGGGCTGGAAAATGAGCAGGAATCAGTTCTGGTGCTCAGGGTGCTCAGCCCACCCAAGGGAGACAGGGACAACCTCCTCTGGACAAAGCACAGGTGGCACTGCCACCTCTGAGGGGTCACATTGTCACCTTTGAGGGGTAACAGCTCCATCACTGTCACCTCTGAGGGGTCATAGACATCTCATTGTCACCTCTGAGGGGTCACAGCCACTTTATTGTCACCTCTGATGGGTCAAAATGTCACCTTTGAGGGGTCACTGATCTCTTACTATCACCTCTGAGGGGACACAGCCACCTCACTGTCACCTATGCGGGGTCACATCTCACTCACTGTCACCTCTGAGGGACACAGCCCCCTCATTGTCACCTCTGAGAGGTCACAGCTCCCTCAATGTCACCTCTGATGGGTCACGCTGCCACCTTTGAAGGGTCACAGCTCCCTCAATGCCACCTTTGAAGGGTCACAGCTCCCTCAATGTCACCTCTGAGGGGTCACAGCCCCCTCAGAGCCCCCTGGGGCTGCCCCCCTCCCCAGCCCAGTTTGAAATGCCAGAGCTGGCACAGGAGCAACGACAGATGCTGGCACTTGTGCCATCCGTGTCACTGCTGTCCCCATGCAGTGAGAGTGACAAATGATGCCAGCCACGATGCTGTTGTGGTTTAGATGAACCACGCCCCCAAATTTCCCTTCAGATTAATGTTCTCTACAACTTTTATGTTAGACTGGTCCAAAAATCTTCACATCTTGAATATTTTAATTAAAATGTCTGCTCTCCTATTTTAACTTTCTAGGAAATGCACCTACTCCAAGAGCAAAGGCTGAGCTCAATGTTCACAGAACATTTCTGCAGGTGATGAGAAAAGTGGAACTTCCTTTCACTGGAAGCCTTTTCCCATCTCAGCAGAGCAGATAAAGTTCTTTGTTTTGAAGACTGTTAATGAAAACTTTGGATAACTCTAACTCACACCAAGTAATACCTACAATATAGTCCTCAAACACGCTCCCTACAAGTTCTTCAATAAATGTAAATTCCTTTTTCAATTCCTTCCCCTCTGTTCCTCCTTCCCTTGTGCTGTGGTGCTGTTTTGTTGGAGCCTCAGAACATTTAAATCCATCCCCTCACACACAACATCAGCCCCAGGTGTCCATGACCAACAGGCCAACCTCACCTTTCCAAAGCCATTCGTATTTCATGCAAAGTTCTAAATTATGGAATCTTTTCTTTCCAGGAGAACTGTGACCAAACGGAATAGATTCTTCTATTCAGACACATTCTAGATCTATCCATGCAAAAGTGGTACCTAAAACTTCCTTTGGACATTAAAACTTCCTTTGTTCTGCCAGATTTTATCCAGCTGGTGAAAAGCTGATTTTAAATACACATCACTATGAAACGATGCTGAAGTGACTTTTTTCTCCTTCAGAATACAGGCATACCCTTTATGTTTCCAACAGTAAATTATATTTGACATTTAAAAATCAAGTTACCCTAATCCAGAGCTCTACCACAACAACACCGAGAAAGCAATGAATCTTTCCAGAGGAAAAACCCATTTTTTAAAAAATTCAAGATAATTTTAGTCACGAGTAATTGAAAATGTAATTTGGAATTCATTACTTTGCGCGGTTAATTACAGCAGAAGAGTTTCCAAAGATGATGATGATCCAATAAAGTCATAATTTTTTTCTGAAACATGATATCAGAGTAAATAAAAGAATAAAATGTAAATTAATATGGCTATTTGGATGATGCTGAAAACATTAAATGCATATCAATGTGCAACCCAGCCCTGAGGCTGAGGCATTGCACCTGCAATCACCTCCTGGAATTGAGAGAATTGAGAGAATTGAACACTGTAGACAAGTCTCCAAAAGGACACAGAGCTCTTCTGCCAGGCAGCTCTGTATCCTCCATTCAGCATTAGGATAAAATGGTATTTTTCATGACTGTGCCATTATTCCCCAGCTCTTCTGAAGCCCACAATGGATTTCCCACCCTCAACACCTTCAGGACAAAGCCAAGGCTTGATCTCCATTCCCCATGAATCCTGCACTTCTCCTCCAAAGGAAAACAGAGCCTGTGTGTTTAACCAAAATACTTCATTTAGAAAGAGAATAAAGTTCCTTTGCAGTGCCACTCTGCAGCTGCAGAGCAGCAGCACAACCTGTGCCCCCATTCCCGGCTCATCGAGGGCATTAGGCTAAATGAACTCCTTGCCCACGCTCCCAAAAACAAAAGTGTGGCTCTGACCTCGGGGCTCCTGCACAGCCCCTGAGCAGCTCCAGCAGACTGGGAGGTCAGCAGTGGCTGCACGGCCGATGCAATTACAGCTTTCTGAACACTTCTGTCTGCACGTCTTTAGGATAATTTAAGTGCTCTGAGTAGGACTGAGTGAAAAAGGAGCTGTCACGCACGGACCACATCAGAAATTTCCCATGCTGGGGCACGTGGCTGATTTCAAATTGCTGCCGTTGCACCTGGAGTTAAATTGTCTGTTTTGGTAATAGGGGATGTCTTCCTCTGGCCCAAAATATGGATTTTCCTAATAATCTTAATTCTCTCAGGCACAGATCATTTTAAACTCCCAATATCACTCTCCTAAAGCTGTGGGAAGAATGAGGGGGGTGTGTGTATCCAAAGGGCTTTTCCTGATAAATTGTCCCTGACAGTGCTCAGTGAGGACATCACAGACCCCAAATATTGGCCAAATACACACAAATCCCAAATATTGACCAAACACATGACCCCAAATATTGGCCAAACATACAGATCCCAAATATTGGCCAAATACACAAACCCCAAATATTCTCCAAACATACAAACCCCAATATTGGCCAAACATACAAACCCCAAACACACAGACCCCAAATATTGGCCAAATACACACAAATCCCAAATATTGACCAAACACACGACCCCAAATATTGGCCAAACACACAGACCCCAAATATTGGCCAATAAGGTGCAGAGCAAAGGCTGCAAAAGCCAGGATGACACAGAGGTATCCCAACCCAAAGCAGAGGATCAGGAACTTGTGCTGCCACCAGAGCAGCACCAGCAGGGCCCTCAGGAGGAGTTTATTAGGATGCCTTTAAGTGCTCAGCTTTATAAAACATAAATATCACGGGCCTGTCCATTTTCGTTTGTGCATTTCCCAGCGAGGGGATGGCAAAGCCAGGCTGCCCCTGGGATTTTCCTCTCTGAGTCACCTTGACTAGAGCAGCACAGTTCTGCTGAGAGCAGAGCAGGCAGGGCCATGGAACAGCCCCAGCACGGCCAAAATTCTCCTTTCCACCTCTCTCCAGCCCCCAAAAGCCTCAAACCCTTCATTTCAGAAATGCAATTTTCATTTCACTGTGGTCACAATCATACCTTCCTTTAAAATAGCTTTTTCAAGAATCAGACTGGATTTGAAACCCCAACTCATGCGTTTCAATTAATTAATTTTGAGGTTACAACATAACCTCAGCACTGAAAAATCAACACTGCCTTTAAGACAACTCGCTGCCCTTTAGAAAATCTGCTAGAATAAAACGACACACATCACGAGACCACTGTGGCTTTATCTGCATGGAAATCACTTCCAAACTGAGCTTCCTCCAACAGAGCCAGAAATCTGCACCAATTTGCTCTATATTTGGACCATGAATTATGCAACCATAAAAGCTGGACACAGCCTGCAGGGCCAGGGCAAACCCAGCTCCAGAGACTTTGGAAACACAAAAGATCTCAAGCACAATTAGTGCACTTTGATTGCTGTCATGAACTCTGCTTTACCACTGAAAATGTTATGTGAGGAGTTTTTTCTTCACAGATTTACAGACCAATTGTACTACAGCTCTAAAACTCATCATCAACACCTCTGCACCCTCTGCGGCACAGCAAAACACAGCAAAGCACTGAAATGTTATTTGGGCTATTCCTAAACTTGGGAGAAAGATGTAGAGTGACAAATGAAGGGAGAATTCACTTACAATTATCCTTTGTTATTTAGAAAATCCCTGTTTCAATTATGCTTGTGGGAGATATTGAAAATTTGAGAATTTTGAGAATTCATGGTCTGAGATGTGACCAACTATTATTAATTATTCTCAACAAAGCAGCTTCAGCCTTTAGTGGATAAAAATACCTTTTTCAGATACAAATATGTGACTGTAAACAGCAGAAAATTAACAGTAAATAAAAATATCTGTGAAGACCAACAACTCAAATGGCCAACAGGGCTCCCCTGCCAGCCCTGGGATTGTACAGGGGAATTAAAGGTAGCAGAAGTTAAAGCAGCAGAATTAGAATTAGCAGAGCTATACTGGATATGAAAAGGCGTCTGGAGCTGCAAAAATCCTTATTTGCACCTGAGAAAAACCTGTCCTTGGGAGAAACTGGGTTATGCCAAGGAAAGTTTCTTTGAGCCATGTTAGCACCAGAAACAAACACACAAAACAAAAGTAATTTTCCATTCATCTGCACTAGAAATTATCATTAGTTTTGAGTTGTCTAATTTGATTGTTTTTAATTAATTTGCTGTTTCTTAGTTTTTAATATGCATACGATTCAGCAAAAAAATTGACAACAAAGTATCAGAGGATATTTAAAAAGTGAAAATATTTCAGATATTTGCATCTTCTGAGGAAGGAGAAACTCCATTGTACAGACAAATACTGGCAGCATTTTGTCAACTCTCACATCCTTTGCCTTGTCAATAAAAGAGGTGAAGACAAATTGAAATTTGAAATTGAACAACTATGAGTAACCCATTATTCAAGAAAGGTCACTAACTAAAGCTGTGTGAAACTGAACAAAACAGATTTCATGATGATAAATCCATTTTCTTACTTCAGGAATATCTGTTTTTCCCCTGTGCTGTAAAAATGAATATCTCATTACTTTCATATTCAGCTTTTGAAGGGGTTAATTATAGGATAATGATGATTCTTACCACTTTTAAAGGCAGAAGCAGGTGAAGAAAAACAACTTGGATTAACTAGAAATCAAAAGCTGTTTACTGCTAACACTCCTCAGCACAGTTTCACCCATTTTACAGCAACCTGTCACCTGGAAGCTCGCCACAGGAAAAAGGAACATTTTAAAGGTTGCTGTCACCTGCCAAAGCCTTTTGTTGAAATCTGATTTTAGAGGTGAGGTTTGATCCAGGAGCCCAGCAAAGCTCTGACAAGCAGGTATTTAAAATGAAATGTATTTAAAATAAACACCAATTGACAACTCTTTGAGCAACCAATCACATTCCCATTGCTATGGAAATTTTTCCTCTCAATGAGCATTGAGGATTTACCAGTGACATGTCAGGAAAAAGAGAGAATTTCCATCTCTGCACTGCAAATGGGATTGGCCAGCCCAGCACACCTTTAATGCACGCATCAGGATTTATCTTGTACCTGTCCCAGGATATAAACCCCTGCCTTCATAAAAGAAATTAAAACATAGTCAAAAAGAGAAATATTACAACTAGAAGATGTTACCATTACCTTGTCCACTGTGTGGCCAAATTAGAAATAATCCCAACCGAAGAATGGCATTTGGGATGATATTTTCTTGGGGTTTGGTTTATTGTTTTTTATTTTTTTTTAAGGTCACTTCTGTTCTCATTTAAGTCTGGCTAAAGCCCACAAATAACCTGAGATGGAGTTAGATTACCAAGGATGGGAAATAATAACTTGAATGGAAAATGTCACAAATTGAACATTTCAGCTCAGTGAATTTTATGGCCAAAAAGAGAAATAGCAGCAAGAACCTTTTTGTGTAGAAAATGAGGAATAAAAACAAATAGAACTAATATTTAAAGACATAATTATTTTGTAATTTAAACATTTTCTCCAAAGCTTGATGAGAGTCAGAGATAAATGCTGAGGTGACACTAAAACTACAGGCAGTATGGATTATCTTAAAAGGAAAATTTACAAGTCAGCTAAAATAAGTTTATATACTATATGTTAACTTTCTCACAGAAATTATGGGACATCTTAGGTTCTTTCTGCACGCAGAGCCAGTCTTGAACTGTCTGCTTTGAGTCAGTACAAAATTTTATAGCTCCATGAAATATTGGTGCCAGCACAGAATTTTTTACACATGTATTTGTCTATACAGAATCCAACACAGATTCACCCCTGTATAATATAATATCAATATTATGTCTTAATAGCTATACCTATGTTTATCTTTCACCTCTGTGTAATATCCACATATACACAGAGCTTTCGGTCTCGTTTTCTGCACAGCAAAAATGACTCTTCAGGCCTGAAGATTCCCCATACACTGCACCATGAGTGACTGATAAAAAAGACACGGTGCTTTCTGAATGATAAAATGTTTTGACGTTCATGCTAAAAGTGTTTTACCTCTCACATCTTTAATTTGCACCACAGACAGGTTGTCTAAAATACGTTCTTAAATACATCAGCCGTGCTCGGGGAGCGTTTTCCTCAGAGGTTTGTGTGCTCCATCCCCGTGCAGAGCTGTGTGTGTGTGACATGCCACGGAGCATTTCCTCATCGCAGAACCGCTGCAGCCGGGGCAAGGGCACCCTGACAAACACCACGAGCATCAGAGTCACTCTCTCTGATTCTGAGGCAGTCAGCGCCACAGAAAAGGCTTCCAAAAATCCCAAATAATGAAGCTGAAGTGTGGCAGAGAGGAGATGTGACATATGCTCCTCCACGAGGTTCTGTTTCTTTTTGTGCTACCACAAACCTCCCAACTCGGAGCAAACGAATCGATTATTTCATGCTTGACACTGTTCCTGCCGTGCACCTCAGCCACAAACCATGGAGGCTTTCCCTGGATGCCAAACATGCTTTTAATGGGTAAATAATCTGCACAGCTGTGGGGCCACCCTGGGCTGGGGCTCCCAGGGGTACCAAATTCCCATTGTGGGTGTCAGCACAGCTGGGGCACAGCTGGATGTGCCCCCTCCCCACAGCACTGCACACAGGGCTGGGAGAGTGATCTGCTGCAAGGCCAATGCTGCCACTCAATTCTGTATTTTTGCATTGCTTTATAATGAACTTCAGCCTTGGGTTTCGTTGTTATTCTTGTTATTTGAGTTTTGTTTTTTTTTTTTGTCATTTGTTTCCTCTGACTAGGAACCCTAACAGCCCCCTCATCCTAGAAGCAGAGCAGTTTACTTTTGGCTAGTTCTGTTTATAAATTTCTACATTCTACAAAAATGCATTTTTAAGGAGTAAGACAGGTACTGATTCATGAAGCAGTCACTGTAACATTTCTAAATAATTCACAACTGGGCAGAGGCAAAACTTCAAATACTAATTTATACCTTCATCTTCCTTTTCAGACCCGGATTTTTGACTCTTCATCAAGAAGTTTTGAAGCCTGTTGGATTTTATTTTAAATCTGGACGTTTGGGAAGCTTAAATGCTCAATGGATTGGATGTTCTACTAAAATAAACTTAAATAATGCCTTGTGAATGACTGAGTTCTATAAAATTCTGCAGTTTCTCTGGAGTTCCCACCCAAAGAACAGTGCACTCCTCTTCAAACCATCTCTGCAGACAGCACAAGAACTTTACTGCCATTCACTGTCCTGCTTTGATGCATTTATTGTTGATAGATAATTCTGAGCCTGATTTGCTTTTCAAACCCACAGGTGATAATCCAGGTGAATTAATTTGGTTTCACATCACGATGCACTCTGCTGTTGGAACAGCTGTTTGAAACAGCTCACAGGTGAGAGATCCTCTAAGAGCTGAGTACATCAGAACTAATAAAAAGTGAGTGAAAGTAAAGTACATCTCCTAAATTTTGCCCACATAGCTTTGTAAAAGAAACAGAGAGCTCTTTCTCCCTGTGAAAGTGAGTGCATTCACAAAACAAAGCATAAACCCAGGTAAAATATGAACAGAACAAGCCCATACTCTCCATATGTTTTAAGAGATATGGCCCCAAATTTTCAGTGTACTTAAGTTTTATTTCTTGGCAAATGCTTACAAAAACCCACCAGAGCCGTGTGGGAACAAGCAAGGCTGTGTTTTCAGCTGCACTCCCTTGCAAAAAGGGAGAAATTTCGGAAAAGAAGGCTCTGGGGAGAGCTCAGAGCCCTTTGGAGGGGCACCTGTGACCAGAGCAGGAGTGACAGAGCCAGGGAAAGGCTCCAGACTGGCACAGGGGAGGGCTGCCTGGGATTTTGGGGGAAATTCTTCATGGAAAGGGTGCTGAGACAGGGGCTGGAGATGCCCCCAGAGATGGAGATGTCTCCTCCCTTCCTGAGAGTGTCCAAGGCCAGATTAAAAAAAGGATTTGGGCAAAATGGGCTGATGGGAGATGGGACAGAGGGGTTGGGATGGTTCAGGTGATTTTTAAGCTCCCTTACAACCCAAAGCACTCCACAATTCTATGGCTGTACCTTGAAATACGCAGGCTGCTGTTTCCAATATTGGTGATATATCACAGCCCCCAGCCCAGGGAGAAACTCAGCTTTATGACTTGAGAGTTACTGACTTCGGTATTTGCAATGGTGAATGTGCAAAAAAAACTCCTGTAAAATATTATTTCCAGTTAAATTACCAGTGCACTGTTAGCAAGCTAATAAATCCTTATGAAGATCAGACATTGAGGGGGATCTATGATTATATTTCTGATGGAAGGAAATGGCATGCTTAGTGAGGATGACTCTGTCTGCATCTTGAAGACGTGTAAAAAGAAAGTTTCTCTCTTAATTTATGCTGTTTGAAAGCCCTGAACTAGTTTTTCAAAACTTTATCCTTCAAAGGCATTCTTAATATTCAAAAAGACCTTGCTAATTAACTCCTAAAACTACCTGGAGTCCAACCTGCTTTTCCTGCTCCTCAGAAAAGTTCAGATTAAGCACTGGAATTCCAGCTGTCACCTTCCAAAAGCTTTCTCCCTTTTTAAACCAGGTGCTTTTTGTGCTGATCCCTGCCTGGCTTTGAGCAGAGCTCTGGACTGGTTGCTTTTGCATGTGACCATTGGGAATGATGTGACACACATTTAACCACTCACAGGAAGCACATTTAACCACTCACAGAAGGAATATTTAACCACTCACAGAACCTGGAGCTCTCTCCTGACATATTTGGACACCTGGCAATGAGATTGGGCTCAGCCTAACCCTGAGCCAGGACCAGCTGAGCTCCTCATGGTGCTCCCAAAGGAACCAAGCACTGCCACCACCAGGAGGTGACACAAGGCCAGAGGTGCTTCAGGGCGAGCTCCAAACCCACTGTGGCAGCAGTGAAACATCACCAGACAAGTGCTGGGAACTCCTTTACTGAAATACCCTTGGTGGGTGTGCTGGTTCAGGGCAGATTTGGGAGGGTTTGTTCAGCATTAGCAGATAAACTATTCAGGATTGCAGATAAAAACTTCATATATTCAGCCCAGGACAGTGGGGAAGCAGCCCCTGGTGTGTGGCCCCTTTTCCAGCAGGGGTTGGATGAGGTGACCTCGAGGTCCCCTCCAGACCAGACCTTTCCATGATCTGAGAGCACACAAACCACCCCATGGGCAGGGAGATGGCACAGGAGGGGAACTCCAAAGGGTTTCACCTGTGCCACCCTCACTGTGTGAGAAATCACACAGCAGGGTAGAAAATCCCCTCAGTTTGAGAAGGTTCCCCAATTTTTGGGGCCGGGCTCCCCCTCCCAGGGCCAGCAGCTGCAGCTGTGTGCACAGGGGGCAGTGAAATATTCCACATCTCCTGCAATATTCCACATCTCCTGCAATATTCCACGTCTCCTGCAATATTCCAGATCTCCTGCAATATTCCACGTCCCCTGCAATGTTCCACATCGCCTGCAATATTCCACATCTCCTGCAATATTCCACATCTCCTGCAATATTCCACGTCTCCAGCAATATTCCATGTCTCCTGCAATATTCCACATCTCCTGCAATATTCCACATTGCCTCAAATATTCCACATCTCCAGATGGAAGCCCCAGCTCCATTCCCTGGAACCCCTCTGGCCTCAGGCTCTCCTGAGAGGCAGGAGCCTGCACTTGGTGAAGCATGGAGGTGCTGCCCAGTTTGGAAATAGAATAAAAATAATTACTAATCATTGCCACTACAACACAATGGCTCGCACAGAATTCGCAGTCGAAATCTAAATTACCCCAATTATCTTTTAATCAAGGTCTAATAATATTTACTGCAGTGTGCTCAGCTGGAAGCACTTCCCAAGCTCCAGCTCACATGAACTGACCAGGATCTGTGCGCTTGGGAGCTGCAGTAATTTGTCACAAATGTCTCCAAAGCACCCTGAAAGGAAGAACACACCTCCCAACAAACACAGGGGAGAATTCACACATTGAAAATTGATCTGTGTGCAGATCCAGACTGACTCAGCAGGGATGCAGAGTCAGGTTAACCCAGGCATTCTCCTCTTTCCTGCTGCCATTTCAAGGCTCTCCATGAATTCCCACAAACCAGAACTCTCCAAGTGCTCCGTTTATTCCCTTGCTGCCCCACCTGTGACCAAGCATCCCACCTGAACTTCAGCATCACTCCAAACCAAGGCTACTCTGAGTTTTCTTCTGCTGAGATGCACAAAGAGCATTTCCTTCAAACACCTGCCACGTGTGATGCTTCCTACCCATCAATTTAATGGAGTGTTTGGATACTTAAAAAGGAATGTTATAGGTAAGTAGATAGAAAGCAAGGAGAATTCAAAGGAAGAATGGCACACAGGTTATATCACTTTCAGATGTTTAATGGCTTATGGAACTCTGAGCTTCCAATATATAAAAAGGAATTTAAAAAGTCCTAACATACCAGAAAATCTGGTATTTTCCCCTAATAAACAAGTATGTTTTTACAGACTCTTTTCTAAGTGTAGAATATGTTCTGTGCTCACACCAACTATCATCTCCTGAAGGCAGGATGGGTCCTTCAAACCCTGAAAATCAGAGTAATGTTGGAACAGCACAGCCCCAGCCTCCTGCTCCTCCACCAGCTCGGCTTTTCCAGGCTCTCCTGGCACAGTTCAGTTCCTGGATAAAGGATTCAGGATCATGAATACAAAGAGTTCGGCACTTGAGGGATCACACTGGTTTTGCCAGTAAATAAGCATCACTCAAAACACAAACCAGTTGCGATTGCAGCTCTGTGTTTCCATGGCTCAATCTGATCTGGTTTTGTTTGGGTCTTTAAATCGATGAAAGGCTGCTGGCACTTGTGATTAAGAGGTCAAGCACTGAATACAGAAGTTTTTAAATCTCCTTTTCCCCCTCAGTGTCCCGAGTTATTCAGAGCAGCAGGAGGCTGTGGGTGAGCACTGCCCCATGGCCAGAAATGCAGGAAAAGCCTCATTATCACCTAGGCTGGAAGTAAATAAACCCAACGGGAGCTCACTTAATCCAAGCACATCTATTGCCTCTCAAATTCAATAATTGCCTTCGTTTCCCTTCTTCAGAACCATCAATTCCTCTTTGGAAAGCCTAAAAAAATTTAAACATTGTTTTTCGGGTGGTTTTTATTCTGCGTCTGTGTTTTGAGGAAAGGGAGCCTCTTTTGTTGTTGCACAAAAAACAGAAGCAAGAAAGGTACTCCCTTGGACAGAGCCCGTTAAAAATCAGATTATTTCCACAGCATTCTCCTATTATTCACCTGCCAGTAAAATATGTACACTCATTGTCTCTCTCTGAATGCCTATTTTTATCTGACTGAGGCTATATGGTCATTTTTGTACTTATTACTGAGTTACTAAGTTTTTTTTTTTTTCTTTCTTCTTCTAAAGCATGTTTTTCTGTTCTCAAAAACTGGGCCACATGCCTCTGAGGAGAAAGTAGTGCATTATTTCATTCCCACCTTTTCTTCTTTTTTGGCATCTCTGAGGCCTGCTATGCCCAGAAGTGCTTCCACTCAAGCTGGACCATCAAATCAATTATCACAGCAGTCTGCTTCCTAAATATGAATGGCAATGAATGACAACAGGCAAGGCCAACTTTCAGCTTGGATTTGTCATTGGCAATGGAAATTTTTTTGTTTTTTTCTATAGATGTTTGGTAGAGTGGCAATTTGACCAAACTCTTCCCCCTGCTGTCTGCAGCTGCATTCTGTGGGTCCCCACATGAAAATCTCCCCCTTTGCTGCACCAAAGGCAGGAAAAAAGAGAGAAAATAAGACATAAGGAACTGTTCTCACCATAAAAGTTCTCTTTTCTGCTTATCTTTTACCCCAATCATTGCTGGCAATGAAAGAGAGGAAAAGCACAGTGACAAACTGTTTCCTTTCCTTGATGTTCCCAATTTCAAGGTGCAATTATTTTTAGTGCTGTTGCATCATTCCACAAGAGATCCCCACAGTGTCCAGCCAAGTGTCAGGGCTTTGCAGCTGGAGTGAGCACAGCCCTGTGACAGCTCTGAAAGATTAATTATTGTAGGAAAGGATTGTGGACAATACAGCACAATGCAAGCTAGCACAGAAAATTAGAATAAACCAGGAAATCTTACCCCTTACTCACAGTCATAGTTTGGAATTCATGTTTTTCCTAATGAAAAATCATTTATTCTTTTGCTAAGAATAGAAATAAATAAATAAATATATAAATATTTATATAAATGCTAAATATTATACATTTATTATAAATTCTTCATGTGATTCTAAAAAAATCTATTTCTAGAGCTCTCCTTCACTGACACTACTCATTCAAAAAAACCTGCAAAGAATGAAATTTGTATTAAAGCCTGGCTTAATTTTTGGAGAAGTGATTATATCCTCTGAAAGGGGATTTTAGCCAGGAACTGGGACACCAACCCAGAAACTTTGGGGTGAGAGCACTGCAAAGACTGCATCTCACTGCCAGTGCACATAATCCCAGTGGCTATAGAGGAAAGATTGCATTGCCTATTTTAGTAAAAACAATTTCAGCCAAGCAGGCAGCAATTTATTCCTTCCCTCGCAGACACACACACAAAATAACACAAAACCTCTTGGCTTGCATCCTTGTGAGAGGCTTTTTGAGCAGAGTGTGCTGGCAGCAAGGGAGGGGTGATGGTTCCACCTAGTGGCACCCACAGGGCCCCAGTGCAGCACTGGGACAAACTGGGAGCAGCTCCCCGGCCAGAAATTCTGCTGACATCACCTGCACACATCACAGCCCTCCCTGCTTACGGGCCCGCCCAGTATTTAAGGGACAAGCTTTCAGTTTGTACAAGTCAGTCAGTCACTTGCTGAACGTTAATTTTCATTATTTTTTCATTGATTTTCAGCGCAAACCAGAACCCAGACAGGGTTGTTTTCTCCTTAAACCATTAGGGCTCTTCCAGGAGTCCCTCCAATTGATTCATTTGCTAAAACGACAGGATTTCCACAAAGAATCGTCAGGAAATTCTGTGTACAGGACAACATTCGTGGGTCCTTTTGTTGTTTGTCTCTTTTTTAAACAAGTGCTCTCATCTGTGGCCAGGAGCAAGTTCTCCCTGGGTCAGGCTGCTCGAGCAGCTGAGAGCAAAAAGGGTTTTGCTGCTGGGGGCTTTGATGGTGCCTCAGAAAAGCTGCTTTTGTCCAGTGCCCTGCTCAGCCCCCAGCACAGCAACCTGGGCACCACCACCCTGCTCCAATGATGGATTTAAATGGAGATTTCTATGTGCCTGGAACTACAGCAGGAACAGCTCATCGCCTTCCTGCCAATAAAACAACATCCAGAGGTGCCACAGATCAGATAAATAACGGTTGGGGGTTTTGGTTTGGCTGGTGAGGTGTGGACAACTCACTTGTGAAGACATTTCTGAAATTATCTTTTGGAATTGTATAATATCCTGAAAATGCAAAATGTTAAAAATGCTTGCAGAGTCTTATTTATAACGGAGCATTCCTACATGTAAAAATATTTCAGATAAATATAAAGGCATTTCACATAAATATAAATGTATTTTAGATAAATGTAAAGGTATTTCAGATAAATATAAAGGTATTTCAGATAAATATAAAGGTATTTCAGATAAATATAAAGGTATTTCAGAATACACAGGGCAAAGAGAGGGCTTACAGCAACCCAAGTCCCCAAAACACAGCCACGTGAGCTACAGCCACCATCGCCACACCATGTCCTGCTGCATGGAAGAAGGAAAGGAAGGCTGCAGAGGTTTCCCTGGGTGCTCCCCACTCCCCATCTGGCAGCTGTGAGTTCTGCTCCACGAGATAAATAACTAGTCAAGAGTGAAGAGCTGAGCTGAGCTGCTCTGCAGCACATCCCCAGGCCTGACTACCTGTCACATAATGTTGGGAGCAGGGTTATGCCTGGAAAGGTTGACAGAGCACAGATTTATCTCTCCAAATCAAACACTGTGTGTTTAGCTAAACCCAGTGAACTTTAACTAATTAGCCCATCATTACAGTAAATTCATATTGAGTAATTTCCAAAAGGCTGAAGCCAGAGCCCAGAGTATTTACAGGACTGATAGTAACAGTGAGCTATTGGGAGAGATTTCCTCTTAAAAAATACCAAATGCAACCTTCTCATGCCAATTATTCAAGGGAAGCCCTTTCTAAAATAGACATTTAAAAAAATAACTAAAAATATGGAAATGTATCAGAACTGATCAAAGTGAGAGGCCCTGTGCCTGCTCGTGCATTTTGGGACCATTTTGGGACCATTTTAGTTCAAGCTGGGTGCAGCCTTGGCTGGGCTCTTGTGCAGCCCAAGGTGGATCCATGGAGGAGATCCTTTTAATAAATTTAAATGTGGTCACTCAGGGGACAGGGCCAGTCTGACCACAGGTACTCAGGAAGAACCAAAGGTTTTTATTCTTCTCCCTCCCATGACAGAATTTCATCCTCCAGCTCAGTCTCATGGAATTCCAGAGCCCTGCAGACCTTGGACAGCACCTCCTGTCCAAGGATCCTGTCCTGGATTAAGCCTTTTTCTGAGCCAGAGATGGGTTTTAAAAGCTTTTATTCTCTTTTCAGTTTTATGTGAAGGGTGAGATAATACAGATGTTATACTGTAGATGTTGTAATGTAGATGTTGCAATTCGCTCTCCCAAAAGAAAAACAACAACCATCTGTCCCTTCACAGTACAGGAACCCATCACAGTATGAAAGGAAGTTGTGTTGTCCCAATACAATGAAGATATAAAGTTTTTGATAGAAACCACATCAACACCTACTGCTCTAAAGTTATCATAAAAAACCAATCAGCCCATTTAAATAGATCAATAATCTCTTAAACAGAAAAATATAAATACTCTCAAAAAATTAGTAAGTGAACAACTAAAAAAAGCCACATCAAACCTACAAATAGTCCCTAAAATTCCTCACAAATTCATCTCCCACACCTCCCTGCAGTGGGGAGCAATTCCTCCAGAACAATTCCTCCTTTGCGTTGCACTGCCTTGCTTGATGCTCCATCCCTTCACTCCTGTCCCACCAGCGAGGGTTTGGCACAAATCTGATTCCAGCAAAATGCTAAACACGCTTTATAAATGTTCATCCACTCCTGAAACCCTCCCCCCTCAGTGCTACAGAACTTTCTGACTCTTTACCAACACATTTCAAGAGGTTTTCCTGAGAAGTTTAAGGACAGCTCAGAATTGATTCATACCTGTTCACTCAGAATTGATTCATATCTGCTCACTTAGATGATGAGCTGCCACTCCTTTCAAACAAATCATGATTGCCTTCAGTGGAGAGAGATCTTTTGGAAATGAATATTCCTTAGTAATAGTGTCTCTATTATTTTAACAGGAAGTAAATATTCAGAAAACTCCATAAACACAATTCCAGCTTCCTCCTGAGTGGTTATCCATTAGGAGAGGAAAAAAAATGAAACTTCTAGCACATCTCCCTTTAAGGTTTACACTCTGGTAAAGTAGATTTAAAAATAAAATAAGCTTTTGTCAGAAGCATCTTGTAATGAACAGCTTTTACAAGGAAAGAAATTGCCAGTCATCTTTGCAATGTCTGACAGGGATGATAATGTATTTTTTCAGGAGTGAATCATCAGATCTAGGAGGTTTTTCTTGTTCTGGTTTGTTTTTTAGTAGGGTTTTTTTGGGGTGGTTTGTCTTGTTTTGTTCCCTTTGTAAGGAAATAATTTCTAATTTGTTCATTCAAGACCTTGCTGGATTTTAATCAGCCCCCAGTGATGATGGAATTTGCTGCTGTTGTCAGACTCAAACTCTGCTCCATGAAGTCATGAGGACCTTTTGGGTCCTCCCTCCACCCCATTCTGCTTTGGACACAATTTACAGAGCCCAAAGGCAGCTGAGCTGACAATGTAACCTGATCACAGCACAGAAAATGCTGTGGCCCTCCAAGCTGAGTGATTTCTCCCTCTCCTGAGGGAATACTGGCAATAATGGCTTTTTTTTCCTATTACGTTATTTTAGAAACTTGTTCCCTTTAAAATGAAAAAAAATCATCCTCACAATGACTGAACATTTTCCCTGTTTCAGTGTGGTATGTCTATTTTAATTTGTAATTTAAATTTGTAGGCAAAAATGCAGGGAGGCTGACATTCCACTCCAGTAATATATTCATGGAATTACAGACACATAGACAGCATTGTAAAATTTTATATACTCTCCTTATAATTATTTAAATAGAATCTTCTTCACCAACAGAAGAAATACCCAATGCAACAAGAAATGGAAGAAAAAAATACAGAAATCACAGAGAAAATGAGAAGTGAATATAATGGAGATCTAAGGAAGAACTCCAGTATCTCTGTTATTTTTAGAGCTCCATCTGGAAGGCACTATGCAGTGTGTACATAGTTTTTAAATAACAATATTATGACATTATATACTTCCATGAGAGGGTAAAGGAGATGAGCTAATGCACACACTAATAGATATATTAGTGATAATGTTCTTATAAAATCTTATATCAAAGCCTATTATGTCACTTTCCCCTCCAAAAGAGAAATCAGCTGTGCAACATGCAGAGATCTTCCACTGAGAAGATCAACAAACCATATCAAAGGTTCACTTCTGCAGGGTGCTTTGAGCATGGCTAAATAAAACCAACTCTTTCAAGGCTGGTGTCTGGTTTTTACAGAATTAAAGGCAATTCTGTGATTTGAAACTAGTTACTCTGAAATACAGGACTATCAGAATTATTATTAATGCACATCATCAATATCTCACATCTGGATTTAGTCATCATTAAAAATAACTTCACGCTAATTGCAGCACCCTTTAAAAGATAACAGCATTGAAAACTGAAACAACCTAGCAGTGCAAATGTCCTACAATTAACAGCATGGATAGTGCTCAGGATGTGAGAGCAATTTTGGAGCTCCATACATTACAAATGTACCAGCTCAGCTACATTATGCTGAGGCAATAATGTGCAATAATGAGATGAACCACCTGTGCTGCAGTTTCAGAAATGCAATGGTGATACTGACAGGAAATTGGGTTTGAAATGATGATTGACCAGGTCTCAATGATGTTGGTTTTGCTTTTATATTTTCAGATTCTGTGTTTATATTTTCAGCTTTAGTGTTTAGGTTTGGGCTTCACATTCAGGGATGGTGAGCTCTGAGCACAGAGCAGGGAGACAAAACAATTCCTGCTCCAGCTGGGCACCAAGGACAAATGAGCCAAATCTCAGCCCAAGAGCACAAACACCGTGGGCTGGAGAGAGAAAAACAAGCAGGGTGGGACTGCCTGGGCTAAA
>JAXCLO010000242.1:4180106-4196198 GCA_035583995.1 Arremon aurantiirostris | reverse complement strand
AGCAGGGAGACAAAACAATTCCTGCTCCAGCTGGGCACCAAGGACAAATGACCCAAATCTCAGGCCAGGAGCACAAACCCCGTGGGCTGGAGAGAGAAAAACAAGCAGGGTGGGAGCGCCTGGGCTAAAGCTGGGATGGGACAATGAACTGCAAGGTGCAAATGGAGCAGAACTGATCCAAGGGAGATACCCCGTGCCCAGTTGTGCATTTTGGGGCCATTTTGGTTCATTCTGGGTTCATTTTGGGGCCATTTTGGTTCATCTTGATTGCAGCCCTGGCTGGGCTCTGGTGCTGCCCAAGGTGCATGCATGGAGGAGATCCTCTGGATAAATCCTTGCTTTATTCTTTAACCCCATCCAGGCTCTGTTCCATCAACACTCTCCTGAAATCCCATCCTGCCTGCCGCTCTCAGTGCCTGCACCCTGACACAGAGCACTGCAGGCAAAGTCAGCCCTGCAGCCCTCCAAACCCTCTAAACTGTGAATACATGGCCAGAGATGCTTTGTAGAAAGATGCAAAAACAATCTCAGATAAAGCCAGCCAACAACCTGCCAATACACAAATCAGCTCCCTGAAATGATCTTCCCCCAAATTCCTAGAAGCACAAAAGCAATCCAATCGAGGACGAGGTGATATCACAAAATCTATACCACAAAATTGGTAACATTTTGCTCTTGTAATAAGCTGTAAAGACCAAACTCTGTTTTTGGGTAGCACACCTCTGTGAGCACCATAACCCCAGCAGAATTAAGCACAGAATTCAGGTTGCATTGCCATCCCACACGTGGTGCCCTGCTCTGCAGAGCTGCTCCAAAGGCTCTGCTGGCCTCCACCTGCCCCACCTGGGCTGCATCTTTAACTTCTCCTCTTAGAAGGATATGAAACTAAAAACAGCAGGAAAATAAATTTATTTCTTATGAAATAAAAAATTATGAACCTAAACCACCAGGTAAATAAATTCTTATGATTATGAAACTAAAAAAAAATCAGGAAAATAAAATTACTTGAGGCAACTGCAATGCTGGCCTCTCACAGAATGACATAACTGCCTAAGATGGTATCAGTACTCTGTAACTGAGCATTGTTATTTGGGGTTTTTTTCTTGTTTTCTCCTGCTAATGCCACAAGAAAATGAGAAGTTTTGCTGTTACATCACAGCCCATAGGGTAAATATTGCCTTTTCAGGAAGGAAAGAAATGAAGTTCTTACAGTTGAGGTGACAGCCACCGTGAAGGACTCTGGGCCAGTGGCTCCGTGCTGAGGTTGGGGACTCAATTCCGCACCCTGTGCCCTGAACAGGATGGAACAGAAACCCTCCCTACCTACAAAATAATCATTTGGACTGAATGCCACTTCAATTAATCCCTCCCAAGTCATACCCTGCAACAGCGATTTTCATCTCTTCCCTTTCCATTCATTATGTATATATATTAAAATATTAAAGTCAACGTGCTTTACCTCAGTAAACAGAACTGTGGGAGAAAATTTTTCCAATAGAAGTGTTTCACAATAATTGCATGATAACACTGTCAGCACTGACAAAGAAAATTCAAATGGCCAAATGCAAATTAAGTTAGCCTTGCATATCGTTCATTACTACTCATGTAGTTGGTAAATGAATGCATGAATATCCTTTCTCTGCATGGAAAAAAGTTCCTCTAACTTCAGCTACTGCATAAAGATGTAGCCAAAACTCAGCTATCAATCTCTGGGAATGGAGGCCTTCCCATCTAGCAGGACATAGCTCATTAAAATAGAACAGTTTTCAGATTCAGCGTGAATTAAAAAATAAATAAATTCAGAATGGTGAGTGACTTCCAACTCGTACAAAATCCTGCTCTGTGACCTTGGCAGTCTCCTCCTGGATCACTCTTTTTGCTAGGGAAGAATTCCTGCTTCTCAGAAAAGCTTTGTTTTATTTGTAAAAATCTATTTCACAACACAGGACCTTCAAAAAGGCTTTTAGGAGGTTCAGGACAACTGAACCAGAGCAACTCTAAGAGAAAGGAGCTCCACAATAAACACTGTGAGTGACTCCAGGGCTGCTCTGGGTGCCTGCAGACTCCTGTCCCCAAACAGACACAAACAACTTTAAATGAATAAATACAAATAAATACAAATATGTATGGAAATGTAAAATGGAATACAGCACTCAGTTTCAAGGTCTGGAGCAACTGGCCCAGTTGTGCGGGTGTCTGGCACAAGCTCAAGTGTTCTGTGGTAAAGCTGCAGATGAGGAATCCTCAGTGCTCCCATGGAACTCCCATCATCACTCACGGACTGTGGGTTTGTGCTTCAAAAGGCACAAAAATTGAGAATTTCCCATGTTTGCATCTTAGGGCAATTCAGTGAGTAAAGCAGCACCAGTGCTGAGTTTTAAAAATGCTGAAACTTGAAAAATATTCTGAAGCTTCCCAGGGAGAACTTTCCCAGTGCACTGAGTGCATTCTGCAGCACACTAATAAAGGCAAGGGGTACAGAACTCTCCTCAGCCTGGGTGAGTAATTAACTGCTTTAGATGAACAACAAACTGAGGTAATTAGTCACAATTACATAGCACAACAGCTTCCTGAAGGACATTTAGCACAACCTGCACGTGGCCTTGCCACTTGATGGCACATTTTCATTTGTTCAGGAAAATCTCTTGTGTTGGGAAATAAGAATGCATCAAATGGCAAATAACAACTTAGAGAAAGCAGCACAACAGATCTCAAGTCCAGAGCTCACAGCCCCATTTCTCTGTGTGTGTGGAGATCCCCAAATGTTTATAAACACTTGACATGCTCTAGGTCAGCACGTGAACAGTCCCTGCATGCAAAGAACAGAAAATCAATTTAAAGGCAACAAATCAGTCTCCAGCCCTTGCTTCAGAGAAGGTAACACACCCACAGAGGTGAGAGCAATTATGCAAATGTGCAGAATTCCTGAATTTCTGTCTTTCTGTCCAGTCATCCAGTGGTCCTGAGGTGTTTCTGGAGCTTCTTCACTCCCTGCCTGCTCCAGGGAATGTGGTGTGCACCTAAAAACCTGGAGCATCCAGTCTGAGCAGGCTGAATCCTTTTTACTCCCTTTTTGTCCACTCCTTCTCCATCCTGCTTGTCTAAAAACTCACAGAATTCAGGTTTGGGCTGCAAGGAACCTCAAAAATAATTTATTTCCAACCCCCTGCCATGGGCAGAGACACCTCCCCCTGTCAGGTAAATCTCACATCAAAGCTGCTCCTTTGATGCCAGGCCACAGGAAAAATGTATTATCTGAGTACTCCTTTAATTACAAAAGCCAGGAGGCAAAATGCAGATGCAGTAAAAATAGATGATACCACAAATACCTATTTTTAAACAGCTTTGGGACTGTTTATGGAGCTCTCAGGACTCAGGTAACTTGCTGAGATTCAATTTGAACGGTGCCCATATTTATATTTAGAAATACAAAGCAAACTTAAATCTACAATAGTGCCATGATAGCAAAATGAGTAAATTTATTATTGGTGGTCTTGTTCAGCCCTTGCTATTACAGATGTGGGAATTTTGAAGCACTTGGATCTCGTGTGAGTCCCATTAGTGCCCAGCACCTGCCTGTAAGCAAAAATCCTCCATGGCACAACTGCATAGCAAACATGCCTTTAAACACTCAGCTTCTAAAAGCTAAAGTGTTCGAAAAGATGAGGAAGTTAAAAATACAAACTGATTTTTAAACTCAGAACTAAATTTTTATAGCTCATAATGGATATTTCCAAGTTGCTAACAGGTATTTAATGTTAGGGATCTGTTCCTCTGAAAGGCATTTTGTTGAGCACAAATTCAGAGCACCTCCCACCTCCTTGCACTGGAGCATTTATGACATTCTCACCAATTTACAGCTGCAAGCATATCAAAACCCAGCTTATTTAGATAACTGTCACATCCAGAATGACTGACAGGGCTTTCAGGAGAGCAAATCTGCATTGACTGAAGGTTTTTATTTGAATGTGGTTCAGGTAGATGAGGATTGTGCACCCACAAACCCAAACTAACCCTCCAGATTTTATTTAATACAATTAAAATTAGTTTAGCAAGGTAGACAGGCAGAAGTGAGTCTTTAAGCAGAGTTTTATCTCCAAGCAGAAAACACAAGATTGCTAAAACAATAGCCTTCTATTAGAGTTCTGATGCAATGAAAAATATCCACCTACTTAAACAAACCCACATTTTCAATTAAAATGTCTGAATACCACATGAAAATTACAAAACATCATTAAAAATAACAACAATATCACCACAACTCCTGTTTCTGTTGCAAAGGGTTAAACAAGGAGTGGAAGCCCTTCAGATGCTCCCACCAAAGACACAAACCAGATGCTGAGGTTGAACCAGGGAGGTTCAGGGTCTCCTTTCCCTTCTCAGGGTGTGCTCTCAGCATGGAAATGATGACAGGGCAGCAACTGGTATGATTGTGATGCAGGAATTAAACACAAATCCAAAATGTGTGCTGAGAGAGCAGAGGGGATCCTCAAGAAACACAACGAGATCTAAAGCAGGAGAACCTTCATGCAGCACTGAGAGCCACAGAAAAATGGCCCAGGGCACCAGGGAGGCTGCCAGAGTTTGCATTTATGGGAGAGGGGGGCACTGGTTATTAACATTCCTAAAAGAAATTAAATTCCGTGCCAAAAAAACTTAGAAACTTAATAAAAAGAGCCTTAGCAGAATAGTTAGCTCTGTGCAGAAATTTGCTTAAGCTAATTTAGAGAAAAAAATTTTTCCTGAATTGGTCTTCTTTTAATAATTTCACAGCCCAGGGCCAGGAGAAAGGGCAGGGATTATTGTGCAGCAGCAGGGCTGGATGCAGATTTTAATGGCTCCCTGTGATAAATGCCACCTAAAACTGCTCTTTATTACCCCAATATTGGCAAACTTGCAAAATTCAAGGGTATTTTTGGAAGAGGAACCAACATTCCTAGAAGCTGATGTCTAATTATTATTTTGTAGGCTCTCTAAGCAAAGCAATCCTCTGGAAGGACAATCTCTCTCCCTAAAATCTGTGGCTAGAAACAATAAAGGGGAGCCCTGAGCTCAGGAGAGAGGAACCACACAATGGCTTTGCACATTGAGAAATCTGCAGAAGAACAGAAAAAAACAGAGTGAAATGTAAAACCAGAGGAGGGGGGCGGGAATTTATTATTATTACCTCCATGACCTGCTAACAAAACCATTTTTACTGGAAAAGTCTGGGGTTGTAATGCAACCCATTACAGTGTAGCTTTTCATTTCCAGGCTTAGCAAACAAACATAACGCACTGAAACATATTTGAAATGGGTTTTATTTTTCTGAACCTGTCTGTACATTTCACATTTTGATTTTTTCCCAGCAGAAATACTGCAATGTTGAGCAGTGCCTCTCTTCCCTTCTGCACCTCTTACCCAGTCTGAATCTGACTGGAAATTAATTTAAAAGGAATTATTTTAAAGGCTTGACCATGTAAACACAAACATTCTACAAGGTACAGCAGCAACCCCTGTAAAAAAGGCAAACTGAAGAGGTGGAATGGCACTCCTTGTTGTAAGCCTGTAGTAATCGGAGCTCCATTATCCAAATTAATTAATTCTTCCCAGGTCCAGCCCACTCACCCAAAGCCACAGGGAACACACAAGGATTATTTTTTTTTTTTGCTATTTTTTTGGGTTTTTTTCTGCAAAGCTGTGGTGTTTCAGCTAAACTGATCAAAAATCTACAAGTGAAACTACAGTTTGATCCTTCCGAGCTAAATTTCCCTCATGAAACCACTGGAAGCAAACACAACACAAGCTAAATTTCCATGATCTTCTGATTGCAGCCACTGTGAGGGTGTGAAACCTGTCGAGTTTTAATTTGCACCATGAGGAGATGCAAACAGAATAAGCAAGTTTGGAAAAAAGACAGATCTAGAGCACATACATGAAAAATGTACAAAAGTGAATTACTGCAGTGCTGAGTGGTTTTGGGGCAATTTTCTTTGTGGGTTTTTAGGGGTTTGGACAGGGTTTTTTGGCCTTTCTGTAGGGGCCACCTGTTACCAAGGTGTAGCAAAACTACAGAAAGTAAACAAGCAGAAGTTGTTTTTTCTCCTTTCTAAACTCCAACCACCAACTGACACAGGAAAATGAGATTTGTGTCCAAACAGGCAGAAAACTTTTAATGGATTTTCCTCTCAGACCATAATGTGTAACCAAGACAAGCTCAAACCCAAAACTTTGCTGGACAAGTCTAACTTTGGAAATAGCAACACCTTTATTAATTTTTCCCCATGAGTGTCCCAAACCCAAACTCCAGAGCAGTTCAGCTCTAACAATGCTCAGAAAACCCCTGCACTGTTCCCTGCCCACAAACAGAATTATTCCATTTGCCAATCACAACCGCACCACCCAACAAGCCCAGAAATCGCCCAAACTCTTCTTTCCAGGCCTTTTATTTCCATTTTTTTTCCCCTTCCACTGGACCAGAGGAGGCATGGAATTAATTGTTTATCCCAATCTCACTGGCTGGAACTCTGCAGGACAGGGTGGCACCAAGCAGGGAACTGTCACTGCTCCTTTTCTGAAGGAGAGATGTGGAAGGATGTAAATGTGGTCCCAGGATTTTCATGCTGTAGTTCACTGCTCACATTTTAACCACATTTTTACTTTGGTGTGTAGACAAGTTACTCACAAAATGTCACGTACATTTCTAAACCACAGGAGAAAATTTACATGAAAGTTTCAAGGAGATATTTAACTGGTACTGACATTTACTGCATCGTATTCTCAACTCTTAGCTACCCCTGAAAATTTTCCTTTATGGTCTTCTTCTCTTACAGAACACTCACATTTGGCCAGTTTGGAGCTGGAGGAGCCAGTCCTTTTCTCACAGTGAGTTCTCCAAAGTCAAGCAGCTCCTTTTATTTAAAAGCCCCACTGGAATATCACCTGGCTCAGTGCAATTCCAAACACAGAACTCAAAGTAACTACATAAAGCAGAAAATCAGCCAAAGGGATTTTTAATTAGCTCTGTCCCCTGTTTTTGCTGAGGAATCCCTGGTTTTGCCCCAGGTTCAATCATCTTCTGTTTGCTCAGCTGCTGCAGGGTTTGTGCAACCTCCTCTGGTCCCTGGGAAGCTTTGCGTTGTCACCACGTGGTGACAAATGTCTCCTCAAGCCACAACACAGGGAAACCATCTCTCAAAATGATAGTTCTCAAGATAGGGGAAAAACCAAACTTTGATCGCGGATTTCTTTCACGTCTGATCTGAGAGCAGAAACAAGCCCTGAATTAAGAATGATCCTGGAACTGGAGGGGAATCGACTTCAGAGTATGAACAAATCAAGTCACTTATTTGGTTTTTTTTCATAAGATCACGCATATGGCAAATTAAAAATAATTATGCACTACCTTTGCTACTAAAGAGAGTAAACGAATTTGCCTTTGCTCTTCTGTTCCTCTAAAAAGAATCATCAGCCAACACGAACCTAACCCCAGCTCACTGAGGATCAGGTGGATTAACATGGCTTATTCATGACCCTCTTTTGCCAAACATATCCAAACCAAGCTTTTGATTTTATGCCAAATAACTTCAACTGTAGCTTTTTAAGACTGCATTTTTTACTATAAGACAAGTCTGAAATGAAAAATTGCAAAACACAGTTACCATGAGCCTTGATGAAAAGTGAAAGCAGAGTAAATGCATTTCACAAAGTGTGTGCCACTGGAATATCATAAGCAGAGAAGTGAACGAAGGAAATGCTGCCACTGAGTCTCAAATTGTCTCAAAATCAGCTTTGCAGGAAGAAACAATTGCTCAGTAAAGTGGACAGAGTTGAGTCCAATACCATTGTCTTCCTCAGGAAAACGAAGCTATCTTAATGCATTTTTACTTTGAAGTAAATATAAATATTTATTTAAATATCACACATTGCTATCTTAATGCATTTCTACTTTTAAGACTCCAAAACTGGAAGTTCCTACCAGAGCACAACACACCCAAGAGCAGTGCTTGGAAATGATGACCAGCTGAACACTCAAATCTTATTTGTTAAGGAGCTAACACTCATAGCACCACCTACAATGAATTAATTATACTTACAGCTGTAAGAATGAAGCACAGTTAGTGCAGGGATGCTTAAATGCCATTTCAAAGACAACAGGAGCCTTTAGAGCACACACTAACCTGGACCCCGAGGTGTAGGTTAAAAACGTGTGATGTGCTGGGCTTTCACAGGAGCTCAGTGCCCAACAGCAGCACAGTGAAACTGCCGGCAAGTCTTTGCCAAAGAACTTCAGACTGCTGTGTGTGCAGCCCAGCTGAGGCTGCTCAGTTGTGTTGGTGCAGCCCAAGGTTTGCAGGATCTCCCTTACCTTGCGCTCGCGGCGTTCGTTTCCTGCGGTCCCTGAACGCTGCTCCCGACTGCAGGGCCTCCAGCAGGCTGTCCATCACCCCCGTCTCATCGCCCTCTGTGGGGAGCAGGAAAACAAAACCCCATCAGCACAGCTGCCACCAGGTTTAGAAGGAAACAGAAGTCCAAGAGCGTCGCAATAGGATGCGAAAGAACACAAGCGCACACCGCTGCTCTCAAGGTGAAGGAAAAGGGGAGTTTACTTTCTGACTCCAACATTTATAGAGTTCCAAAAGTGGCAGTGGATTGGAGGGTGACAGTGCCACCTCTCCAATGACACTGGGCAGACCAACAGCCCATCAACTGAAGCTCCATTACCCAAATCAATTAACCCCTCCCAGGTCCAGCCCACTCACCTAAAGCCACGGGGAACACACGTAGGGGTGGGGTTCTTTTGCTTGTTTTTTGGGGTTTTTCTGGCAAAGTTTGGCAAACTTTCTCGTCCTCCGTAAAGGAATGCAAAACAATGAGTTATTTACAGAAAGTGTGTGAGAAAGTTCGCTACAAGAATGTCAGCATCAGAAGGTTTAGAATGCTGCCAAAGAAGAGGGAGGCACACCGCAGAGCAAGGCTGCTGGCAGGGTAGGGGGCACTCTCTGCTGTGGGTGATGCCCACCAGGCAAAGGTGATGCCAAACCTACTGTTCTTTCAGCAAGAAAATTCCAACAGTACAACTGCAAGCAGGTTTAGAAGGAAATAGAAGTCCAAGAGTTGTCCTGTTTCCATAACACTGCCAAAGAAGAGGCAGGCACATCGCAGGGCAGGGGGCATTATGGAAATCTGGGTGGAAAAATTACTTCTTTTTATATATTTGAGTCTTTACATTCCTTTACTTTTCATTCTGTTAATAACAGTTGACAGCAGCATGAGAAATAGAGGTCAAAGAACTGAAAGGTTACAAAACTACTGATGAATGCCTCTTTCTGTTCCCATATCTGTGCTATAACCCAAAACTAAAATATAGGTTAGGCTCAGCAGGGAGGTGGACATTTCATCCACATCTCTCAGACTCCAAACTCACAAATTTCCCTGTCTGGGAAAGGGAAGATCATTCCTTTATGCAAAAAAATTACATTATGGTGAAACCTTCTGACTCACACGAGGTGTGGGAGGTTAGATGCACATTCAGGCTCTCAAATGCTCGAGTTTAAAAGCAGCCTGTTAATGAATAAGCTGTTCTGTCCTGTTCTCTGTTACATTCAGATTTATTAGACTCAATCCACACCTGATGTAAGAGCACACCTAAAACAGAGCCTGGTTCAAATTTCTACAAGCTGATCATTAGAATAACTACTGGATACCTTTAAATTATACATCCACCTAAACTGACACCATTCTGCACACACTACACAACACCCAGGGTAGGAGAAAGGGAGCAGAGCAAGTGCAGGAACCAGCACAGGACTCTGAAATACCAGTTTTAATTATATTCCATCTAAAAGCCTTAAACAACTGAGCTCCTGCAAAACAAATAAGCAAATTAGCTTTTCTCAATTCCCACTCACATCCAAAGCCAGAATTTTCTCCAAACTGTGCAACATAATTGTTTTTCTTTGTGCTTCTTATCCTACCCATGCTTATTCATTGATTTGCTGTTGGCTTTGTATTAAATTTACCTTCAAAATCAAAGGTCTGTGAATACACTTTGTCCAAATTAATACACATCAAGCTGGTCTGAAACACTTAATGGCAGTGACTGCACACCCAGAACTAGTTAATATCTGGAATATTTAATGTGTGGAAAAATTACAATATTCTTCGATCTTCATTAAAAGTAAGAGCTGGCAAAGTTTATTAAAAAAGACAAAAACCCTTCAATACTTCATGAATGTTTATGCAGCCTTCCATTTTTTTTGCTGAGTGAGCTGCTCTACCTGCTAATTACTGCAAGTGCCAAAAGCCAGCCTGGCTTTGGGATGCCAGCATGTGCAACATAAAACACATTACTGAGGAGGCTGCAGGACAGAGAGATGAGATTTTTAACTCCTCAAAGTCAAATTCCTGCAAGGTCTGATCTCAGCAGGGCATCCTAATCAAAGTCTTCAGGTGGTTAAGTGGGAACTGGACAAAGAACTGCATTTTCGGGGAGTCCTGATTAAAATTGATAAATAAAATTCAGCAGGAATTTCAGTCTTTCCCTGCAGTTCTTGCTGCACTTCTTCACACAGTAGCAGCAACCTCCTCCATTTGTCATTTCTATACCACCCACAGCAATTTATAGACACAAATAAAAAACAAAGACAGAAATTGGCAGAAGTTTGAAAACTAAAAACTTATTTCCAACATTCCTGTCAGCAGAAATAAAACACATAATCATTATTTGTCTTTTAGATGTCTTTCATTGTACACAAGGACAGGAGTTTCATCTGGAACAAGTAATTTTCTTCCTCATTGTTTCTGCTCCAAGTTGGCCCCAAGCATTTAAAGAAGAGAAAATGTGTGGAGACATGCAAAAAAAAATTGGTAATTTCTTTGATTTGCCTTAGCAAAGAGCCAGATTGACTCCAGGTGTTAAAGAGACTGCAAACGGATTCTCAGTGATGAACTGAAGTGTTAACTAGGAGCCCCAATCGTTTGGATTTGGGTTTGACACCAATTCTGTTCCCTCTGCTCTGGAGCCCCAGACTCAGGTGTGGTTTTGGGAGTTTCAGAAATGCTCCTGCAGGGCCCAGGGCTCACACCAGTGCTGCTCAGCAGATTTGGGCCACTTTTAATGTATTATAAAGACAAAATAATTTTCTTCATCCATATTACAATATTATTGCTCCTTGCACTGCTGAAGAGACCCGACATGCAGAAGCTTTGGAATAACTGAATTAATGTTTGTACTTCACACGAGCTCTTCAACAGGGAATGCCCAAGAGCTCCAATCTGCAGAGGTGACCAAAGAAACAGCAACAAAAGCCCAGATCCTGTGGTTCCAGGAGCAGCTCCAGCCTGATTACAGCAGTGACAGGACAGGAATCACCCCTGAACAGCCTTTGGTGTGACAGGGGTGCATCCCAACACACAGTGCCTCAGGCAGCACAGGTCCTTCAGCCACACTCAGCAGCCCCTGGAAGGATGCAGGACAAGCTCCTCCTGTGCTCTGGGACCTGGGCAGTGCCAGCAGAGCAAAAATAAAAACCCAAAACCCTCTGAGTGCAGCACAGCCCCGGGATGGCACTGCCAGCCCCCTGAACCCAGCCTGGCCCTGCTGGGCTTTGTCAGGCAGCAATATTGACCAAAAGGGTTCCAAAGGGAACTTTGGGGGGATATTTCAGCAGGTGCCAGCTGCTGGGATTGCTGGGGGCTGCAGAACCTCCCCCAGAGCTCAGCCCATGGTCCAGCTCCGTGCATCTGCTTCCCTCTGCTCAGAGCCACGGCTGGGAAGGTGCTGCTCCTGTGGGGCTCTGCTGCCCTTCCTGCTTAATCAGTAATCAATCCCTTCAGTAATCAGTCTGCTCTGATTGCTGCAGCACTACCTGTACATATTCACAAATATACTTTGCTGGCACATTTTTATTTTCTAGTGTTTTCCATGCGCACTTGCAAAACATCATGTACCCGTTATTACAAATATGCAGACTGCAAACTGAGCTAAGTTAATAAGAAGTGTAGATATTGCACAGCCACTTGGGCAAAGGTTTACAGGAATTTTTTCATAAATTTAGGTCCTTACTGAAAGAGTCCAGTCAAATATCTCATTAGGTAACACATGCTGCCTCCTGCTGCTCCAAAGGATTTTAAAATTGTGCTTCTATTCACGTCTTGCACTACCCTGTTTGGTTTTGAACTTTAATGCACTTTTCAAAGTCTAATGGGTGTCCTGCAGAAACTTTTAAACAAGACTTTTTATTCATAACCAGCACCAGAATTTTTAATTGCAATATCTTCACTTAAAAAGGTCAGCTCTCAATGTCTTTGGGAAAGCGTGTTTTTGTGTTCTCCTCATATATTTGCATTTTATTCATTTGCTAAATTCACTTTGCATGCATAATAAATATCTCCAAGAAGCAGTGCTGCTCTGCAGCTTGCAGCAGAGTGGTGTCTCGTGCCTCTTATTTACTTTTTAATTAGGGGAGAACAAGTTAGGACAGTGTGACTGGGAAGTGAACCCCAGCTCATGTCAGTGCACAAAACAAGGCAAAGCCTTGCTCACACACCAATTAAGAATATTGTTGGTGATAACCTGACCTCGGGCTTAAATAAATTAATAGAAAAAAAAAATCTGCTTTGTTGTACAGGCAGGCTATTGAAAACAATGTTTGAAATGCACATTTTTTAATCTTTTGGGAGAAAATGTCCCAATGGTCAAGGCCTGCTGTGGCCTCACTGAGATGCCCCCACACAGCCCCTGGAGCCTCTCCCTGCAAGGACCACAGCTCAAACAGGCTGCAATGTGAATTATCTGGAGAAATGGGAAGAGATTGCCTCTGTGTGGGAAGGACAAGATTGTGCAGCTCACTAAAATAAACCTCACCCCAAAAATCCAATGTGATACCTCAGTAATTGCACCTGTAAATAAAGTCCTGTGCAGCTCCAAGGCTGCATTTAAACTACAGTACTGAGTAACTTTAAATTTCTGTGATGAAAAGGCAGAACAAATCATCAATACTCTTACCATTGTTAATAATTTCCTTTTAGAAGTTCCTTATTATTGAACAACTGCTCTAACATTTTAGGGAAAAAAAAAGTTTTGGGAACACATTTCGAGGAAAGGGGAGTTTCTTAACACATTCTTGATGACATTTTACTTTCTGTTTTAATTTAATACTGATGATGGTTTTGACCAGGATAGAGTTAATTTTCCTCACAGCAGCTGTGGGGGCTGTGTTTTGAAACTGGAATCTGTTGACACCTCAGGGGGGTTTTTCTTATCACTGAGCAGCCCTTACACAGAGCCAGGGGTGATTCTGCTCCCCATCCCACCCTGATTCCTGAACCAGCCCTACAGTAAGGCTGATCAATAATTATTTCTGAAATGCTTTTTAACATTGTAAGTTCTACAAAATATCAACTGCTATACAGCAGCTACACTGAGATAAACAAAATTACGGCTACTTTCAACATTAATAACAGTACCTACTACTTGCAACACAAATAATTTCTCTAAGGAAAAGTTGAATTTGCATAGAAAACTCCCTGAAGTTACTACTTGTTACTGTTCAGCAAACAGTCCCCAAGAAACCTACTTTTAAGAGCAAAGAATCCAATTTCTCTTTCTTCCCTGCAATTATCCCAGTCACAGATTTGTCAGTCTAATAATTTTTCCCCCCAATAAACTCAATCAGAAGGTACCATATGGGCCACCTTCATTATCAAAACCAAATTTTTCCAGAGCAAAGCATTTAAAGGTGAGATTAAATTTCAAACTGTAATTTCTTTCTAACTTCCTGCCCATGCTCACATCCATTTCATTTCTCCCAAGCTGGTTCTGACCCATTTAGCAGCAGCTCAGTAAATCTGACACTCACCCCATTCTGAGAACCCCTTTAAACTCTGCACAAACAGCTCTTGCAAAGATTTTTAGCAATTCCTGCAGAACTGCTTTGAAGAGGAAAACTCAAACCTGTAGATGCTCACTTTGGAGCATAACGCAAAGTTCAATCTGGTTTTTGTACTGTGAATTTCAGGTTTCAGGAGGTGTGCAGCATATTCAAACAGACCATCAATGTCAATATGAGAAATAATGACTTCCCAAAGGAATTTCAGCGTTTGCCTCATTGACATCCAGCACCACAAACTAATAATCTTTAAAATGGAAATAAGAGCCAAGATTTACCACTCCAGGTAGCCTGTGCAATCACCAGCAAATAGAGAAATCCAAAAAGACATTTACAAAATAACGTGTAACTCGTAATAAGCTTAGTATGGATTTCTGTTTATGCTAAAGGATGTGGAAGGAAGACAAACCAACCACAAAAGTATAGAATAATCAGAAAACTGCAGCAAAAGCAACCCCTGGAATTACAACCTGCACCAGTGAAACCAAACACCAGCTCAAGGAAACAGAACACACCAGTCTGAATGAAAAACCCATGAAATCTGCTATGGGGGCACTTGGAAAGGGAAAACAGAAATATCCATCAAGCTCCAGCACAGAACTGCGCTGGCATTACCTTCAGCTGCATTAGGGGAGAATGGTAATATGTCTTCAAAACAATTAATTCAGCCCTAATTGGGACTGAGAAAGCTCATTCTATCTTCTATCTGAATGCTGGTAGTTAAAAGGTGATTTTAATTGCCATGGTAATCAGATATAATGAAGAGCAAAACTGTTTCTGATTAAATAACATTTGCATCAGAATTGCAGTCACACTCTGCAGCTCCAGGAAACTGAATTCTCCAATTCTCCTCTCTCTCTTCACCATGCACACGGAGGCAATGCTGCAGGAATTCTGCAGATGTGGAATCAGATGGGAGCCATGAAAGGCTTCTCCTCCCAATTCATCTCCCATAAGGAGAAAGAATTGTTCATGATTTGAGCTGTCAGACTCCAGATCTGCAGGTGTGTGCATGAGGCACAAACCTCTCTGTGCCTCCAAACCTCACCTGGAAACCTGGGCTTCTCAGGTGCTAACCATCTTGATAACTTTTTGAAATATTCATTTTTGTAGTTTTTGTTTTTTGCATTCATCTTTAAATATTTTGGAATATTCAGCAGGTTTTGCATCATAGTGTTTATGTTTACACATAGTGTTTATGGGGCAGCCCAGTTACACAAAGCACAAAACCAACCAAACTGAGTAAAGGGGTCTTCAAAACACTGCCAAAGTCTGAGTTCCTTCATCACTAGGAAATATTCAGAACAATTCTTGATTCTGGCCACACTGTGCTTTTCTATAGTTACACCAAGAAACAGATATTAATTATCAGTTAATTAATTATAACTAACATAATCTGTGACCACACAAAAAGCGGTCACTGAATAGTCAGAAAACAGGAAAAATCCTTTTTACAGAACTGCACAAGAAGCTGTCAAATGCAGGAAGCCAATTGCTGTGACCTCCAAGGCTGCAGCTCTGAGTCAAATTTGACTCTGGGAGATGCAGAGCAAGAGCTGAGAGAGGGTGAGGTTAAAATGAGCCTTTGGGTGAAAATCACCTTGCCCAAGTGACAGCTTGAGAGGACATCTGCCTCCTTCCTCCAAGCCTGCTGTGTCACATTCACTTAGGCAAATTTACAAACTGTTTATATAAGCAGCATAGAAGTAGATGCATCAAGAAAAAATTAGTTATTTGGCAAAAATAGTCAATTGAATATCAATGTGATGGAATCCACTGGGGAGGGAGGTTTAGCCCTCCTCCCACCACAGCAGCAGAGCTGTAATATGTGGAATGGGTGTTTTAAAATATTTACAAACTAAAAAATATTTGAGAAGCATTAAACTAACTTTGTGTCACAGGTTTCCAAACATTAGTTATTTAAATGGCAGGTTTGGTGCATTGGGCCATGTAAAGACATTCATACATTTGCATTTTCATTGAGAGAAGACTACAATGCAAAATGGAACTTTACTTGTATCATTTAATAGGAAAAGACTTTCATGATGGAAAGCAGAATGCTGTCAGTGTGATTTGTGCCACTGCTCAGAGTGGTGTCCCCTCACCTGCTTGGAAAGGGGAAAATGCAGAAAAATGAAGGTGTATGTCACAGACATCTTTTATGGAAAATCCTTTCCTTGGGATTTTTCCTCCTGAGAAGCTGGGAGGCCTCAGGAACAAA
>JAXCLO010000242.1:4146576-4174919 GCA_035583995.1 Arremon aurantiirostris | reverse complement strand
GGGACAGGGGTTTGCTGCTGGCTGCAAAACCACCAAAAACTGCCCAGCACAGGAGCTCTGTGGTGGTTACTAAACAATTTTTTTTGGAGTGTTTACTAACCAAATTGTTTTGCAGTGCTTACTAACCAAATTTAACAGTACCAATGAAAAGCTGCTTGGTATCACTTAATTACTGCACTGGGTAATAAGATAGAATCATTAATAAATGGCCCTTGAGTGGATAGGTTTGGGACTGGTTTGCTGCTCCTATCCATCCATATTTGGATAGCAGAACAAACACTCACACCTTGTTCAGGTTGTTCCTGATAGAGAACCAGAGCTGAAGCACACACACAAAAACAAAGCTGTATCACTTTTTTTACAGAAAACACACCCAGGAAAACAAATGTTGTCTGTTTGGGTACAACCCTAAAAGAGAAACCACAGCCCAGGGCAACCCAATTTTTGTTTTGTTCCAAAAGCAATCTTTCTGGATCAAGGAAGACAAAAATCAGTGTTTTGGTACATCACCATGTGAGCATAATCCTTTAGACTTTTTAACAAAAATCCTTTCTAAGGTAAATCTGTAAGAACTGTTCATGCAAGAGTCTGAATCCAATAAAAAAAACTGAATTACTCTTTTTAATAGCAGGACCTTGAATGTGACATGCTGAAAGGTTTCAGAGTTTCTGGGTGGAAATTTTTGACAGATTTTAAGAGATGGTGAGAATTACACCCAGTGTAGTACATAAGGACAAAATGTAATTAAATAACAAAATAAAAATGCCTGGCTTGGAAAGACTTTGCAGACTGCCTGCAAGACACGGTTGGTGGAAGGAGGCACTGCAGAGGGTGGGTGGCATTATGGCATTACACTGCAAAGAAATCACAAATGTGGGAAGAACAACTGCAGGGACACGCTGCCACAGCTGCAATTCCCTCCTGGAGGTTCCTTACACCTTGCTCTGTGTTCTGACAGGATCAGCAGCTCCATCAGCCTGGGCTCTCCCACACGTGCCAGGCAAGCAAATCTGACCCTGGGGAAGGGAATGAGCTGTAATTGACTCCAGCAGCATCACACCAAATGAAGCTGCAATAATGCACTGATCAATCTGGAATCACAATTACGACAAACACGGATTCCAATTATCAAATCATCTTAATGGGATATAGGAACAAACAGAATGATGAGGCTATGGTGATGTATGTGAAAGAAGGTGATACATGTGAAAGAAAACTTGGAGGTGTTGGAGAAGTCAGGTTCATTCTAACACAAGGGTTTTAGGCAGGTTTGAGTGCAGATGTTGGCAGCTGGAACCTGCACACATCACCTGTGCAGGGTCTCTGCTGGCCTGGGCACAGCCAGGTAATGAAGGCAAAGCCTCACAAGAGATCCTCAACAGCTTCAGCTCTGCCTCAGCCCAAATCCCAAACCAGGCTTTGCTTTCAGAGTGGAATGAGGATTCAAAATCCTCATTTAAATATTACAAACTTTCAAAGATAATGCCTGGAAATAATGACATTTCTCAGTTGGACTCACTGCTACCAGCACTGAATATAAAACAGAAAAAAAACCTAAAGAAACCTTTTAAATCCTGTTCCTTTCAAGATGAGGAAATTTAACTTCGTGGTTTCCTCTGGACCACGTTCTCCACTATAACTTGTGAAAATATTCCCTAATCAATGGCATCTGTACCCTGAAACGTGGCATCCAGTGGTGCCACAAAGAGCCACCTCAAGAGAGAAACAAGGTCAGAACAAAATCCCAACTCCAGCTGGGCAGTTATTTCTACCCCTGCCAACACAGTGTACTTGAACACAGTTTAATTTCTTTTACTATTACTTATTTTTGCACTTTTTGGGGAGCTTCCAAGAGAAATGCCATCCCTGTGTTTTACACCATGAACAAAGCACTTATCTAGCAGCACTAACCCCTGGTAAATAAACTGAGTTACTGCTCCTGTGTGAATTCCAGCACCTGCATCCTTTCCTAGCCCTCCCCAGTTCCTGACTTGTTCAGGATAATGATTAAAACCCATTGTGTACACTCAGATGAGAACTGAGAGCTCACAAAAGGTTTGTGTTTTGGGTTTGGGCAGGGGGAAGAAGGGTTTGCTGTATATTGCCTGTTAATAAGGACAGTGTTTCACTTCTGGTACCACCTCTTGGGAAATTTCGCTGAAGAAAATACTTCTTGCTCATTATTCTTGATTTTTTCCCAGCTTCCTGCTAGCTGGAAACTGTTATCTTTCAGGCTGCATTAAAGAACTGTTACTTTTTAGGCAGAAGGGATGGAGTGTATTCCCAGACAAATAACCAGAGAGAACAATGAATAAATAGAGCCTTTCTTTTAAACCACTCCTGAATTACAAACACAATTTATGGGTTTGAAAGCTGGGAATTTAGCCTGCCTGTGCACTGTATTTCATGGTAAATCAGATGTTTATTATGTATTTATTTATGTATTGTAGATTCATTGAGTTGTATTACTGCAGCAAATGACCTGCTGCATTCCAGGGACACTTCAAAAAAGCCACCACAAAAACCACTCCTGAGTCACAGAGCCTGAAACTCCCTTTGTGGCAAGTAATAAACAAACAAATATGAGGGAGAAGGAAGGGTCTTGCAGGTCCATTTGTACTCAGGATGCTGAATGCACTCGGGAAAAGCTGCTTGGTATGAAGGAAACATAACTGATGTTCCTGTCCTGTCTGGGGCAGGGCATCAATCTCACAAAATCCTGGAGCCCAGAGAGGTGGGCACCAATAACAAGTGCTCAGTTTGCTGATCATTTAATGTGCCTCCTCATTTTGGGGAGATTTTCACTTTGTGGATGCTGCCCTGAGGGCGCACAGCAGCCATCAATCAATAGCAGTGCTGATACAAAAGGACAATTTATTTCACTGCTGTTTCACCAAACCCATCTCTCATCCTGCCACCTGATGAGTTACTCACATCTGCTTAAACACTGCCTGGAACTGCAATAAACCCTTGTCCTCAAAGTACATTTATAATCGACTTGAAGATTTAATTCCTTATTCAAAAAGCTGCGTTTACACAAATGTGAGGGAAGCAGTCCCCACTGATAAAAGTGTCTACCAGATAAAAAAATATCACTCCAAACAAAACAGTCTCTCTGCATTTCATGCAACTAGACCCAAAAATCCCTTTTCCTGAATCAAAAACAACTTGGTTTTTTTAGACTCCAAATTCACCTTTAAGACCATCTGCATTAAAAGAAGCCCACAGAGCAAACAAAATCTAAAACATCTAAGTGGGTTTTTAAATGAAAAAGAAAAAAAGGAAATTTTAAGGCAAAACAAAATTTTTTTTAAGAAAAAAGGAAATTTTCCAATCTAGTGCTGAGGTGCATATTTCATACAACTTCCACAGCAAAGGAAAGGAAGTTTATGTTCATTTACAAATGCAGGAGTGACACATTCGGTGGAGGTTTTCAAATCCTCTGCCACCAACACAAACAAACACTGAGAAAGTGACAGCCTGAAAACATTACAGGTCACTTGATACAGAGTGTGAGACAGCAACTTAAAGACAAAAAAATGGAAAAGAACAAACTGGCATCTTGCTCCAGGCAGGATTAATCATTATTTTGATAAGAGTCTGATCCTTTTGGGCCTGATGTTGTATCAGGTTGTCCTCAAGGACAATGGAAATTTGTGTTTTCTTCCAATGGAATAAAGGACTAAAAATCTAAAAAAATATTTCTTCTTCAGAAGAGTTCTAAATATTGAAGAAATATTATTATCCAGTGGATCTTTAACTGTAAAGAGGAAAAAAAAGAAAACCCACAACAAACCACCCTTTTTGCTACTTTCAATTCAATTTGCAGCTGGCTCCAGGAGAATACACCTTTCTATTTATTCTCCAGCCTTGAACTTGACTCATGTTCAAAGGGGAATCCTGTGGAAATGCTTTATTTAATTCCTGTGGCACTGCAGCCACCTGGAGGACTTTGGAGCCTCCAAACTGACCTGGCTCAAGGCACAGGAAAGGAGAATTATTCAACAAACAGTTCTTGTTCAGCAAGAACATAAAAGAATGGCAAACAGGATAAAATGAGCCATCAATGGTTATAAAATATCTGGAATTGCACTTCAGCCAATGACCAAAACCCCAAAAGAAGCTGATGGAGCCTTGGAGGAGCAGCGAGGTGTCAGGGATGGGAACAGGACAAATTTAACACAGAGCTTGCTCCAGGCAATGGATGGAGATGTTCTCTACCCCACTCTTATCTGATTGCTCCTCAATTCTTATCAGTACTTACTACTTTTTCAAAGTAAATCCCACAGATTAAAGGAATTTCAGCATATTTCTCCTCTGGGGAAACTTCTTGCAAGCATCAAAATGTCGCAGAAAATCTTAATTCTTTTTTTGTAAATTTTTTGCCCCTAATAGAAAAAACAAAAATCCTTCACTGTGAACTTTTAATGTTTGCCCTGGTCCATTAAACCTGAACATTGCTAAAATACCAAAGCTGAATTAAATTTGGCTCAACCTTATCCACAGCTGAGGTGTAAATTTAGACACTGGAGGACAATATGTCATGACCAAAATCTAAACAATTCTGGAAACCTTCACCCAATTTCCTGCCATGGAACAAAACATAAAATTAAGCATAACAGAAAAAATAGACAAGGAAAGAATTCAAACTGGGAGAAAAAATCTATAAGAAAAAGGTTACATAACATTTTGCAGGTATTACTCACCAAGAACAGAGTTCTGAAGTTGCTCAGATCACCAAAGAATTCTTCTATGCTTATTGCTTTGGGATCAAAGGTGAAGTATTCTCCCAGATTTTCATACAGTTTTGTCATGTTGTTGTGCATGTTGGACAGTTTTTCATATTGTTCTCGGGCACTCTCAGCAAAGCTGTGAGGTTTTGTTAAGGAAAATGCCTCAAATGCAGCACAAATAAAGGAATAAAAATAAAAACCCAGTAAATAAAGGAAACAGTACACAAGGAAAGAGCTCTCAGTACAAAGGTTACAACTGCATATGTGCTTACAAATATGACATTTTTATAAATATTATTAATAATATTATTAATATTAGCATTTTATGAATTAATATTAGTAATGTCTGCAAGTTCATGCCAAGACTTCCATCAAATAATCCCTTTCCAAGTGAAGATTTGCCACTGACAGAGAACACAACTTCCTCTACAAAATTTTTAAATGCTGTAGGCCTTTTTACTTGAAGAGATGAACAATTTTATAAAAAGAATTCTATGAAAACACCCAGTGAAATTCAGTTTGCTGTGAGAATCTGTGGTCTCAGCGCTCCAGTGAAGCCACGTCCCCCACCTCACACACATATTTTATATAAAAATGTGCATAACTACCAACGACAAAGTCACACAGTATGACATCTCATTTTCTTTGCCTTTTATCACAGAATTCTTCTCTGTGGGTTCTTTCCTGCCCAGGCACACAGAGCATGCCTCGGGCTGCCTGTATCAGGTTCACTTTCTGAGGCACAATCTCAACTCTGTCATTTCACCCAACTAACAAAAATGAAATATCCACCCACCCATCCCAGCAAACTGACAAACAGCTTTGAGAAATTATTACTGAGAAAAACACCATGGAACAACACAAGGCTTGTTTTTCTTTCCTTAGGAAGTGTGGAAGCCTGAAAATGAGACTGAGATGGACTTTCATCCCAGCGGCCATCATTAAAAGTTTGACATAATGCTTTTAAATAGAAAAACGTGGTGCTTTTTTCTCCCTATGCGAAAAAAACCTATATAAATATATATATTTATAATATCTCTAGAATAGATACATAAATTATAATGTATATATTTAAACTATATTATATATGACTATGTTTTATATATATTTTATATATATTTTTATATATCTATATATAAAATATATATAAATATATATTATATCAAACTATATTTTATATATTATAACCATTATAATATATATAATATTATATATAATGTATTATATATAATGTAGAATATATAATGTAGAATACATAATACATAATGTATAATGTATAATACATAAGTATTAAATTATATATTTTATATAGATACATAAATCTATGTTTATATATTATTATATCTAATTTTATATATATATTAAAAACTATATTATGTATATATATGAACACAATTATTTTGGAACTAGAACAAGGGTACAAGCTACTAAAGGAAATATTGCTTTGCCTCAAAAAGTGGCACTTTGCCTCAAGTGCATTTTAGTCTGCTCTTCACTTCTGTGGGGTGGTTCGGAGCCCCAGAGTCACAAAGGACTGGGCAAAGCCCATCTGCTCCAGGCTGAAAGCAGCTCTGCTGGTGGTGGACTGAGGCTGATGAGGGAATGGAGCACAGGAGAGGCTCCCTGAGCTGCAGAGCCCATGGCTGCTCCTCTGGCAGCTCCTTCCATGGCAATTCTGGTGGAGAACAGGGCACAGCTCTGCTCCAGCCTCTCCCCACAGCTTCCCCTCATTTCTGAGCCTGCTGGGGTCACATTTCTGATCACTGCTGACATCCCAGGCTCTGCAAACCACACAGGGCACAGACACACAGAGAAATCCTAAAAAAAAAAACAAAACCATTTATTTTTGAGATAGGACCAAACCCAGAAGGGATCCTGCAGACACAGTCAGCAAATTGCAGAGTAAAGCCTGGAAACGCAGGGGGAGGTTCTGCCCTCAGTTTCTGCAGTTCCTGGGGGCTGCTGAGCACATAAAGGCTGCACAAATACAACAGAGTGAAAATACCTTCATTGGAAAGGGGCCAAACATCCCACCTGGATGTGCCCATTTTAACCAAGAGAGAGCCATAAATAAATAAATAAACACTTAAAAATTGTTTCTCAAGCGTATGATTGAAAACTTTACAAATATCAATTTTTCCAAGCAATCCTTCCAACTAAAGCCTCGGTGGCCTAAGAGCAAAGCTGGTAGCTCTTAAAGTTCATTTAGAAACAGAAACACAGTGATGGATATTAATTTATAAAATCAAGATTTTGAAACATTATCTGCCCATACAGAGCCACAGCAGTGGCAACACCTAATTCTCAGTTTATTGAAAACAAGTTTAAGCTGCTTGATTAGAATTTCAGGCTTGGCCTGTTGAGCTGCTCATCTCAAGATAAACCTGGTGCAGTTCAGTCTTCAGTGACATTTAACTGCACAAAAGGAAATGAAAGTTTAATGGCAAGAATACATTAAATAGGTAATAATGGCACATTACTGAATTATTGAGCACAGACTAAAAATTTCAGAAAAACACGAATTGCCTTCGAGTCAGCGGATTGCTGTCGTGAGCAGCTCACCAAAAAAGAAATACCTATAAATGTACAGATTAATTCAGTGGATCCTTTAAAAACAATCTTACATTATGTGACAAATACTCAAAAATGACCGAAAAGACTGAAAAAAAGAAAAATATTTGGACAATTCCAGATTTGCAGCCTATTGTTGGAGACAGAGCTCGCAGCTCTGCACTGATGCTGCACTCAAGTAACAAATAACAACAGTAAGCACTAAAAAACCCCAGCAGTGCTGCTGAAAGGAGATATTTTAAAGCACCACTCTAGAAACAGACACTGTAATTTCAACATTATTATTTTTTATCTATTAAGCACCAAACTGCAAGTAAGAAATATCTTTAGCAGATGGGCTGCAAGACAAAGGGGTGGCAGCAAGACAGATGAACAGGGGGAGCCAAGGGAGAATTGAGGATTTCAGCTGGGCTTCATTTTGAAGAAAAGGCAGAGCTGCAAAGACAATAGTTCCCAGCCATAGAGCATGCAATATTAACCAAGTTACTGCCACTCTGTGCTTCATTCACCTTCCTACTTCTAACATATTAGTAGTGGAAAACATCCCCTGGAAATGTGGGGATTCAGGCAAAGGAGTGATCCAGGGGAGCACAGCCAGGTGTGCCAACAAATTTCATTAAAAATTCAGTGAGGAATGTGAGGTGTGTCAGCTTTGTGAAACAGCAATCCCTCATTCCAACAGATTTCCTGAAGAGAGACTGAAGCTTTGCCAAGTGCTCATTTAAATACTCCAGACTTGGTTTCACTCTCGCCACTCCAAACCAAACCAAAAATCAGATTTTTTCACTAGCAAGTTTAAAGGTGCTTGTTCAAGTAGCACAAAGTACTTCATTCAGAAGTTTGGTTTTTCCACATTTTCTTGCATGCCACTGCAGAGCAGGATTCTGGCCTGAGGAACCACCAGGCTAAATATCTGTTTTAATTTGTTAGAGGAGAAAGTTTGAGTCAATGGTGTCATCTTTAATGAAGGATGCACAAGAGCTCTTGGTTTCTAATCTCCCAGCTCATTCATAATAGAGCCAGATGTGCCAACATTATTTCACTAAAAAAATCAGCGAGGAGTCTGAGGTGTGTCAGCTCTGTGTAACAGCAATCCCTCATTCCAACAGATCTCCTGAAGAGAGATTGAAGCTTTGCCAAGTGCTCATTTAAAAACTCCAAACTTGGTTTCACTCTCACCACACCAAACCAAAAATCACAGATTGCCACTGCAGAGCAGGATTCTGGCCTGGGGAACCACCGGGCTGAATATCTGGTTTAATTTGTTAGAGGAGAAAGTTTGAGTCAATGGTGTCATCTTTAATGAAGGATGCACAAGAGCTCTCGGTTTCTCATCTCCCAGCTCATTCATAATAGAGCATTCTTTGAATTGAACTGTGGCTAAGCAAACAGAACTTGCTAACTGAAGACAGAAATTCAGCTTTAATAGCACTAAGTCATTGCCACTGATAGCTCTATTTTCACCTGCTATCAGGATGTAAACACATGCTAACAATTTCATCACTCACTCCATCCATAATGCATCTCTGTGACTGCACGGCAGCCAAGACTTCTGGAGCATACACAGATAATTATGAATCACAATTATATCCCTAATCTTTTCCTCCTGTTGGAAGCCTTTGCAAAAACAAAACAAAACAAAAAACAAAACAAAACTGCAGAAATCTTCACTGCAATACACTCTACCCAAATCAGAAGCCAAGAGCTATAGCAGGAGCCCAACTTTGTCTGTGCACACAGAATCATGTGCTAACTGAAAAGCTGAAAGATTCCCCAATAAAATTCCATAAAAAGCTCAGTATGAGAATTTCTTTCTCATTACAAAGCAAATTACCTCATTATTCAGTGTCTGACAGAACAGCCCAGGAAAAACCCAAACAAAGCAAAGCACAGAGGAGCAGGGGATTCTCAGCAAGGAGGGCTCTGCCTCCCCTTTGCCCCATTAGTACCTGAAATTATCATTAACTATCAGAATTATGTAGCAATTGCATTCATTGGAAAAAAAACAGGATTTCAGTGGCTTTTGTGTTTGTGGGAGTGAAGCACAGAAAGGTCACAACCATCCAAGAACAGCCCTGGCTCAACCTGCTCCTTCTCCCAAAATCTCAGATAACAATTAATTCACATCAATTAAAATGAAATTTCTGACTTGTGCCTAAATGGCCATAAAACTTTCATCTTGGCAAATACTAAAAAATCTGTCAGTGTTTACTTCCTCCCAGCTCTAAGCAATCAATTCAGTGCATAACTTGCTGCATTCAAACTTCTCTGCAATGAAAAGAATTTCCATTGATTCCACCACATTGCTATGCACAGGAGAAAGCTTTTGTCAACATCATTTCAATATTACTCTTTTATTTGTACTTCTGTTAACAAGGACACAAAGATCACTGCTCAATTCTCTAAACCCAGAGGAAGTCTCTGGGCAAAAACTGATAAACAAGGGCCTACTTTTAAAATATTCAGTCCAAGGAGCAAAGCCCCACAGAACTTAAAACTTGAACTGTTTTATACTGGGAAAGTTGGCTCCAAGATTTAGGTGGAAAATTAGGAATTTTAACCACATTTCCTGTGGTTACAAAATTAAAACTTTAAATAAATAAGAGCACTTGGCTCTCCAAAGAGAACACAAAAGACAAAATTTCTAAAGCCACAGGCTAGAGAGAAGGCAAGACCTTTTCTATATTCAAAAAAAAAAAAAAAAAAGCACTCCAAAATTAGATCCAGGCATTAATCTAAATTAACCTGAACCACTTGTGAAAAAGAAAAATTGCTGAACTCAGAATTTTTTTCCCCATTATTATAACAGAGAAACAATCCCCAAATTCCACAGTCCCATTTTAAAGAGTTTTTAAAAGCTCTACAACCACTGAAAGCAAACCAAACCTTTCACCCTGGCAAAAGCAACTCTTTATCTTCACTGATGCCATCACCAGAACTTTGGATTTGCCTTCACACTGCCTGACAACAAAAACCACCTAGTTCTTAATTCTCAGTTGTGATATTCTGATTTTTAACTAATTTCAAACAGCATGAAGAGTGCTATTTGTAGCTTTTTTCCAAACTCAAATATATTTTTTATTTTGTGGTGGCAAACAATTAATCACTATTCCTGCATTAATTAGAAGGAACACAGAACATGATAGCCAAGCATGTATCAGACAGAAAATGTTGCCAGAGTAATGGATTTGTAGCATCCCTTCCCTGGAGAACAATTAGATAAAAATCTCTTTAGATGAATAAAAACAAGAAGGGAACAACACAAATGCAGCTTGTACAAACGAAATGCTCTTGTAAAATTTGTTTTGCATATTATATTCAAATTGGTTGTGACTGTTTCAAATCACAAAAGTGTTGACACGCTCTAACAACGTTAAAAATCACTTTTTAGGTATTTCAGCAAAAGCCTGGTGGCCACTGCTAGAAATATTCTATTGGCTCTGGATCCCACAATCAGGTGCCTTAAACAATAATTCCAGCTCGGGGTGCCCTGAATCCTTCAGGGAAGCTGCGGCCACGTTCCCTCCCTTTGATCAGGCAGCTTTCCCTCCCTTCAGCTGCCTTTAATTAATGTCTGAGCTGTCACTGCAGCTGCTTCTCACAAGCTTCAATCACATCTGATGGTGGCTTCAGCCAGAGAAAGTCTCTGGTAAAGGTTGGGGAAGGAAAAGAGAAATTCCCCCCTGTATTTTTAGATTTTCTTTAAGGCTGCCATGGCAAAAAATCCTCAATTTCTTGTTTTGAGGAATCTGAAAAACTGCTGATTGTATAATGTTTCAAGAGCCCAGATGTTCCAAATCAAGGAGGAAAAGGATTTTTATGTCACCTGAGGGAAAAAAAAGGCAAATTGAGATTTGTTTAGCACAAACAACTGTTGCAATGAAATGTTCACAAACTCAAGAATAGGAGAAAATGAAAGTTAAAGACTACGCTAAAATAAATTTATTTTGCAGGTGCCTACATAAAACTACACATCAGATAGGATTTGAGTAAGGTGCTGTATATCCCTCCACTCATCTTTCCTCTCCAGACATGGTTCCACATTTTTGGGCAATTATTAAAAATAACTTACTGGGCAATGATTTGCCAGAAGCTCACCACAAACAGCCTTGGCCCCAGTGACTGGGGTTAAACCAAGGAAAAGTCAGGAAAGTGAAGGGATCCCTCAAAATTCCATCAGGCACTTGAAAAATCCCTTAAGGAACTCTTCTGGCCAGAGGGAAACCCAGAGCAGACTCACAGGAACGGGGACCTGAAATCCAGATTTCCTTTACTCACAGGCAACTCTTGCTGCTCTACATCCTTCCTCTCCAAAACACTTCAGCTTTTAAAAGAAAATGTTTCTGTTTGGAAAACAGAGCTGCAGAGGGCAAAAAGCAGCTCCATCAACACCAAGAGTTGTGTTAAAGCAGAATCTCAGGACACTTTGATTTTGGTATCTAAAAGCTGCAGCTCCAGGCATTTACAGAGTGAACTTCCCCTTCAATTTCTGATTTTAAAATAAGCATACAATAATTAGAGAATGGATTTCTAATGGATTATCACTCTAATAAAGCACAGTCCTTTACAAAAATATCTTTCAGTGATCTGGACAACTTGGTTTAATATAAATTTGAGGATGAAAGCCCAGTTTCCCCCAGGCAATGATTCACAGCCGAGGAGCCATTAAATCTCTGGTACATGCACACAAGTGGAGTTCTGCTCATGGAACTGTATTCTGTGGAATCTTTACAGAATTTTTTTCTCCTGTATAATGTTCCTTGTTATCCTCTCTCCTCCCCTGTCCCCAGTGCTCCCTGGATCCTCCTCAGCTCTGCAGCACAATTTGGGGGCTGTCTCAGGGTGCAGAACAGAACAGAGCTCCCTCCTGGGGCACAGCTCCATTTTATTGAGGATTCAACCAAAAACCCAGCAGAGATCTCTGATCTGAAATCAGCAATTAAACGCACACAAGTCCATTCTATACAATTCACAGAATATATGTTTTTCAGGAAATAAAAATTATAAACATAAGCCACTGCAAGTTCTTGACTGTCCCACAGCTCCATGTCTTGCACATCATTCTGCCTCCCCTTTTGACATTTATCAATTTCCTCCTCATTCCCACTGCCATGGAAAGCACAGACATCTGTGCACTTCTGTTCACAGAATTCTTGCTGCACCCAATATGAAAGAGTGAATATAATCCTATGTCTGCTCATATTAGGGATTTCCTTTGTAAAAAGGAATGAAAACCTGAAGGTAGAAATAAACTGTCAAAGAAAATTGATATCGTGCTTTGCATAACACAATTTTCATTTATAATGCTCCAAAGTTCTTGTATTTTAAACTATTAACTTTATGAAAACTCTGCCTTAGTCCAGACCAGTAAAAATAGAAAGGATCATTTTCCAAAGGGATTTGTCTTTTTTTTTTTCCTGACATCAAATAGTTGTAAGAGAAATGAACATTGTGCAGTAAAACATGACACATTATTAGGTGCTTTTCAAATTCAATCCAAGCAAAGATTATACCTAAATAATCCTATAGTTATCACCTGGAACACGGTAAGCATTTTCACTTTGCTTTAAGATGGATCAAAGAGGAAAAAAAAAAATAAAGAAAAGAAATATTATGTGATAGGAAAGGGAGTGGAAAGCTCTTTAAAAAGCTCTGTTGAGTCTGGCAAGACAAGAGATTTAATTCTTCTGTACAAGGGAGAAACAAGGAGAGGAAACCCCTCTAAAGAGGAACAGTAAGGTAACAAAAATGAGTCCCCACAGACCCTGAAAATGCAGCTGAAGTGGGTGAATTCTCCATCTGGGGCAGTTTACCAAAGCTGTTACCAGGCATGACTGAGGGCATACAGACACAGGGTTTCAGGTTAGCTCGCACATTCAATATTCCTATAAAAACCATTGGATTTTTCATGAAGATGGATTACCAACACTTCCCTGCCATATTTTTTCTCTCTGTGTATTGCTTTACTTTCCTGCCCACAGGTATTTCTGTGAGGTTCCATCACCCTCCCAGCCCCACAATTTCAGAGTGCGCTGAGTTCCTCAGTGTCTGCACCTACACAAACACCAAACTATGGAATCAACGCTCTCACAATGCCATCCTGCACCACAAAATAAAAAACACTCCCCTCAGCAAACATTCAAATTAATTAATTTTACTTTATGATGAACATATTGTTAATACTGCAGTTCCTGCTGCGTTGACTTTCTGGATTTCTACCTCATGAAACAAAGCAGGCAGTGCACAATTTATCCTGCCATAAACCACATCCTCCTAGATGCACAAGCCCATTACTGTTTTTCTCCATTAGAGTGGAGAAAAACCTCTCCAACATTTTTCCTCACTATTAGGTCATGATTCCTGATCCACAACCCTTCCGTATTTTGCTTTTTTTGCATGGGAATTATTCACTGATTTTTTTATCAGGTAATTTAGCAGATATATTAAATTTTGTTATATCCTCTCTCTGAAGCAGGCAGATAAAAATGGATTTCCCACCAGCCCCTGAAGACCCCGAGTGCTCCCTTATCTTGCTGAACATTTTGTTACCTCTCCTCTTGCTGTTCTCACACCCCTAAGGCAGCCTGGAGTCTGAGGCTGAGCTTGTCTCAAAGCAAATCAACAATTTTCACATTACTGGTCAAGCACTGAAACACTGACTTGCTAATGGCTCCCTCTTGGCTTACACCATGTTCTGTTCATAAAAGAATGGAATATCTCATGATCAATTATGCAGGCCTGGGTAGAATTCTTTTCCCAACAATGAGCATAAAGATATTAAAATACATAGATATAATAACGGGAACAAAGCCAGGTACCAAGCAGAGTACCGTAAAAAAACTCACATTATGATAAAAATAAACATCTGGAATCTTGCCAGATGAGACCTGACCAATTTAAAGTTTTTTCAAATTCCATTTTACCGAGCAACATGCAGACTACATCAAATTAAAGAATTCACATGAAACACCTCAACAGCACGGCTGCTACTTGATGGTTTGCAATAAAAACAGAATAACAATTCTTTGGATGCTCAGTGCACCACAGGGGCAAATACAGAATTCCAGTACACCTCATGGAAAATTTCATACTTGGAGTGATTAAACCCGCACACACACACACACACAGAATCACCACATCCATCCCAGAACCCTCACCATGGCTCAGTAAAGCTGAGCAAAAGAGGCTGCAAAGCAAAGGTTGGAGATGATGCTGTGGTGCCCTGGGTCAAGATAAACCTGCCACTCCTCACACCCCACAAGGATTCCAGCCTGGCTTTTGAAAGTTCCAGATTTTTCAGGAGACAGGCTGCCAGTCCTTTCCACCAGCATTTCCCACATCCCCCTTAGAATTCACCCAGGATAAACAAAGCAGAGGGCAGAAAAACGCTAAAAACCCTGAATTCCTCAGCCACCTCCCAGCACAGAAACGCTCATGCTCTCCTGCCTCTCAGCAGGGAAACTGGGCTTGACCAAGCAGAAGGAGATTAAAGTTGTTTTTCCACAAGGTTAAACTCATCTTTAATTGGGAAATATCTAATTCTACCAGGGTTACAGCTTAGTAACCGTGCATGCTCAAAGCACAGGAGGGAATGGAGGAAAAGCATTTCCCTTTCAATGGCCGGTGTAAAAACCTGCACAGCAATTCTGGAATTAGGTTTGTAATGGGATCATGACAAATTGATTGATTTTTTTTCTCCCACTAATTTAGAAAGATGATTATTTGGGACAATAATTAGCAACATTGCCATTTAGTGAATTAAATAACAAACCAAACACAACTGGTTTCAGCTATGACCAGAAAAGGAGAGCCATTCTATTAGAACAGCAAAATAATTTGCCTTTTTTCAGCTCTGTATTTATACATATATATAACTTTGTCCAAAGACTCAGAGCACTCACCTGCTGCACATCCCAGCAAACACAAGGGGTAATGAGCTGCAGGTCTGGAATATTTATCTGCAGCAGAATCAGAACATTTAACCTCCCTTTAACTCAATTATATCCATTGATTTCCATGACAAACACCCAGTCACACCAAATGTGACACCAGACATGCAAATATTTCAAAGCTTTTTTAGTGGGGGCATTATTTTATTTTTTTTTTTATTCCAGGGTGAAAAATCAGGTAAAGAAAAGGATTAATAAATGCCACAGAGGACATTTCTTAGTGGAAATCAAATTGAATGACAACAGCTCTATCAGAACTGTCAGTGAACAACAGGCTCTCCAAATAAATAAAACAATAAACAAATTTCAGCTCCTGGGATGGTTTGTGTGAGTGTTGCTGGGCTGCTCGGGGCTGACATTTCAGAATGTGATCTGATGTTGCTCCCTCTAACTGCAAGAGGTCCTGGCCATATTTCTGACACATTAATTATCTTATTTTTAAACTTTTTCCTATAAAAAGGCAGCTCTGCACACGGAGATCATTTTGTGTGCTGGAGAGACACACTCCCCAAAGACTGAGTAAACAACTAAAGTACATTTGAGCTCAACAACATCAAATACTGGTGGTTTTTCCCCCTAAAGCTTAATAATGCCAATTGAACATAAGCACCTAAATATAGCCCAAATTGCTTGTAATCTGATTTTTAACTTGGCTGGGTCAGTTCTCCAATAGGATTCAAACTGCTGAGATGCCACGAGCTTAAGCAATTAGCAATGCAAAAAAAAAAAGAGAAGGAAAACTCTGCTTATTCACCAATGCCCTGAATTTCCCAAAAAAGCCTCCAGTTTGGAAAAAGAAAAGCAGATTATTTGTACAAACTAATTCCTGCTATCTGCTATCAGAGTGCTTTCAGCAGGGGGATTTTCTGATGAAGGCCCTGGATCATTTCTCAACCAGCAGCTCCATCAAGGGCGCCTTGGCTGCTTTGGCAGCCCCATTTAAATACCAGGCGGGTGCTCGGAGATGAAAGGTTTTAAATGTAACCTCTCAGAAGATGAGGCACTGTCAATTGCCTTCTCCAAAGTGCATTTTAGGGATGCTTTACTTGCATTTGGGGCAATACAGAATAATGCAAATCTGGGCCACGCAGACTGGGGCTGTCAAACAGCCAAGCAAATCACTGGGATCTCAAATCTAATACTCAAATCACACATTTTGCTGTCTTAGAGCTACACAAACTTAGAAAAGAGCATCCTGGATGCAAAATTTAACATACACCACCCATGTGACAATTTCTCCCTTGCTCATGTTAACCAATTTACATAAAACCATACAGAATAGGTGGCACCAGAAGAACATTTGATTAACTTATTACCAATAAATTCAAATTGATATGAGTCTGTAGCAGGGTAAAAACAACAACAAAAAAAAAAAAATGGCATTCCTGGCACTTAAATACAGGGTCTGCTTCAAAAACTTCCTTGAAACTTGAACAATGTATGTACTAAAATTAATTGCCAAGCAGATGTACAGCATTATAAGGCTTGCAATTATTGCTTAAAACGTTTTCCATTTAAACATAAAACTCATCAAACTGAAGATTCAAGAGTAAATAAATCATTACTTTCCTGTGCTGTGCCTTCAACAGGCACTGCAAAGCCTTTTTCTCCCACTTGGTATTTTAATTTAGAAGAAAATAGTTGTTTTCTGTATGAAGCTAATAGAAAGTTAAATTAATCCCAAGTTTATTTTTTAAGAAATAATTCCTCATACTTAAATGCAAACAACAACAGCTCCCACAGGAGAATTACCAGCTGATTTTAATCTGAACATCCCCAGCGCATCAAAGGCCCCAGACTTGTCCCCAGATCATTTCTGTGCAACTGCAGAGCATCCAGAGGGGAAATGAAGCCTCGAGTTTCATTGTGGGGCTGCAGTGGCTGTCAGACAGCACTGGGAGCATAAATGCACATCAGGAGAGGATCCACGCCTGTCAGCAAGGCAGCTCTTTTATTCCACAAAAAGGATTCTCTCCTAATGAATGGTGTTCCTTACTGGAAATTAAAATTAGTTCACAAATTGCTGCTGCTCCATTTAATGATAAGATGAATGCACAGCGCTTTGAATTTTTTTTATCTGCAGTAATTTTTGCTCTTTCATTCATCATTCCCTTAATTTCGCAACTCTTTAAAAAAAAATAAGCTTTGAATTCCTCACATGTATGCAATCAGTCAGAAAAGCCACGTGGCAGCACTGATTGCTCTGGGAGGCAAAAGATTTCAATAACTTGAGGCACATTAATGTCCCTGATTAGGGTAAATGATCAGCTGGAAAGCAGAAAAGCCACACAAGGTCTCCACTTAAGGCTCATGCAGGACACACTGGAGGGAGAAAAGGAATAAATTCATGTCAGGTATTTTATAAAACACACACAGCCAAAGTTATTCCTGTGCAGGGAGCAGGATAATAAAAAGAATGAACCCAGGGACCAAATATGTGTCCTTGGAACAACATTCAAAGCTCCTGTCTACAGCAGGAGCTATATATATTATATATTTCTAGAGAAATTAATTATTTTCTAGAGGAACAAACTTTAGTTTGGGTGTATGTTGGAAGGGAGAAAGAAGTGATATTTATTATTCATGTATTTATAGTTCTAAATCAATATTAATGTTAACTCAGTGCAACTTTCCATTTGTTCCCTCTGAAATTGCTTTTCAATTCAGTTGTTTTTAATCTTAGTTAATAACATTTCCATTTGAGCTCCATGAATGTGAATACTTTTCTCAATCCCCAACCAGACACCAGTGTTTTAGCATCACTGAAATCTCTGCATACACTTACAGCACACAAATACAAAATTCAGAGTTCTGCACTTTGGAAAAATCTTCAATCAGAGGCACAAACACTGAAATAAAACCAGGAGTGGAAGGCAGGCTTGGCACAGTCTGTAATTACTTTTCTGAACTGTTGAATCAGACTCCCCAGCGCTGCATGCAGCGGGGCTAATTACAAAAGGAACCTCTCCCATTTAAAGCTGAATTATTTACAAATGGATCTTCAGGTAAAACACAATTCCAGTCACGGATCAGATCATGGAAAAGTTGTTTCAGGAATCACACCTAAGTTATTTAATATAGCAAGAAATTCACAGAAGGACTATTTGAATCCCTTTATTTTCTTCAGCCACGCTGCACTGAGATGAATAACTGCATGTGCTAAATAAAAATCTGATTAAGTGAAGAGAAAAATTATCTTGCTTAGAAACTGAGCAAGAAAAAAAATCCAAAATGAAAATGCAGGTAGAATTTCTATTCATCTTCTTGTCACTCACAGCACCAAATGCTTATTTGTTAAAAAAAAGTTAGAAAAACTGAAATTACTTAAATTGTTTGACAGAATTTGATTCTGTATTTTGACTATTAATTTAATTATTACAAATTCATATTGTGAATGGCATTTTTCTTGTCACTGGCCTCCTACATGAATCTCCAAGCAGTATCTATCACTCTCACATCCTCTGAAGAAAGTCTCATCCACAACTCCTGGTAAATAACTTTGTTTATGACAGGAATGAGAAACTCTGCCTTGAATATTCTAATTGCTGCATCCCAAAACTGCACTGAGACATCTCAGATTTTCCCAAACACTCAGAGAGATGTTCAGCCTGAAATTCTGTAACTTTGCCATCTCGGGATGTGCCATCACCCACAAACTCCAGGCAGCTGAGGAAATCAAAGAAACACTCACTGCAGACTCGGGTGTCACTTTTACACCCTCCAAAATGATTCTCCAATCGAATAAAAACCATGGGAGTGTAGAAAGCCTTAACATATTCAGTGATAAGCAGAAACAAAGTGGATCCCTTGATCCAAGGGGAGATGACTTTTGAAATGAAAGCGCAGAATTTATCAGGTCATCTGCTCATTATGGAAAAACACAAATGCCCAGGGGGAGGCAGCCCCTGGCTCCAGCCTTATCTCTGCTCCCAGTGCTGATAAAACAGGGAGGAATCAACCTGGAGAAATGAACCTGCCATCAACCAGCCATGCTGCCCAGGACCCTGGGATAATTCACTGTCAAACATTCCAGAGGCTCCTCCCATTTCAGCCAACACAAAGCAGCATTAGTACATTTTTTTTTTTTTTTTTCATTTCTGCATAGTCAGACAATGCAGAAATGTAAAGACAAGACAAACTTTTCCTTCTCTGAGAAATGCAGGTGATAAACTGCAGAGAGAACAATGTTCTATATTACCTATTTGGCTCTTTTTCCTCACCAAACCATCTCTGAGTGATGCTAATCATGGCTCTAAGCAAACACACAGGCAGCAAAACAAAAATACAACTGAGCAATCATTTCTGTAACCTGGAAAGCAGAGCTGTCAAATTTAACAGGAAAAAAACAGTGGTAAAGGTGCAATTCATAAATTGGTTTGATTTATGAACAAAAGTGGGGCCAAGGTGACAGAATTCAGCTCTGATGGGGTGACAAGGCACAGAACAACCACAGGGCAATATTGAAAGTTTTTCTCATGTGAATGAAGCTCAGAAAATAATAATGAGCTTTGTTTAATAGCAGAAGTGATAAAAGTGATTACCAGCAGCACACAGGACAAGGTGCAGGGGAAGATGGAAGGAATCAGAAACAATTTTCCACTTAGTCAGGAGTTGTCTCCCTTAAGCTGCTTTCCAGCAGCCTTGCAAGAAACTTAAAATAAATTCATCCAGAGGAGATGTTAAATATCTGCTTGTGAAATTCTGCCACTGACTCCATTCAGATGGTAAATCCTGCAAAAAACTGACTTTGTGCAAAGAGAGGAGAAATCTTCATTGCAGCCACCTACCAAACGTGCTGAGCAGCTGTGAATGGATCTAAACATCAATGTTCTCCTTTTCCTTTCCTCTGAAAACCCCAAACCCACCAGTTCTGCTGCAGCAAGAAAGGAGAGACCTCACAGGAATATCTGAGCTTCTGGAAATGCACAAAATGCCCTGGACTCGGCACCACACCCCAAATGCTCCCAAATATTTCCACACAGAGCTGGGATTTGAGCACAATAAAAACCTGGGATTTTTTTTTTAAAGGGATTTTCTCAGTCTTTGCTGCATTTTTGTGAGCTTGCATCTTCAGCAGACCTGTTAAAGTTTTGAACAAAATGAAAGCTGAATATACAAAAACAAGCTAGACAGACATCATATTGAAGTCCCCCCCAGATTTTACTTAAAGAATCCATAGTCTCTATTCTCTAAAGAAATTAAAGCAAATAACACTTCAGAGTGAAAATAAATGTAAATATTCCTCTAAAATGTTAAATATATAACTTAAAACTATTAACAAAGTTAATACTCTGCCCTTCAGAAAACACCACATCTGAAGCCAAAATAATAAATATACCAACTTTACTGCTGGTGTTTTTCTAAAATTGAATAAATAATTCTTTTCAGACAGAAAAAAACATCCCCATACTGAGTTTATGGCTGCTCAGTGTAACCACTTCCTTCAGGAAAGCTGTCTGGGCACCCCTGGAAAATCAGATTATTGATGCTTTCAGTTCTCTGCTTGCTTACATTCACCACACCCACTGATGCTTTTGCTCTGCTCTGGAAGAGATGCATGAAAAGAGACTTTAAAGCTATTTTGGAGCGCTGCAAATCCCCCAGCAGAGGATGGGAATGCTCAGATCACCAGTGCCAAAGGATATGCTCATCTTCTCCACAAACTTGTCGTGCTCGTCCTGGCTCTTGGGGAAGTTCTCAATGTCCTTCTCCAGGCGCTGGATCTGCTGGTTCATGGAATCCAGGTTGCTCTTCAGAGTCTGGGCTGAAACTAAGGGCGAAAAAAAGAGTTTATAAAGTGATTCCAGAAAGGGCATCAGGAGAGTAAAAAAACAATGGCAGTATAAATAATCTGAAAGAGAGTGGTTCTATTAAGTAGATTCATATTTTTTCTGAATTACAGCTTGTAAAAAAATCCTTCCCTTCATAAAAATAAATGGAAAATATCTACTGTAATATGCCAGATCATCATATTTAACATTGAAATGTCACCACTTAATTCTACCATTAGTTCAAATTATTCCATTTCTATTTAAATTTATGGTAAAATTTCCAATATTTCTAATATTATTATTTCTAATATTCTTTTAAATCTAATTCAAAGATTAAAAACTAACTAGAGTTCAAAGAGATTTCATCTTCTTAATGCACGTACTTGGTTAAATGAATGATCTTATTAAGGCACATTTCTGTTACAGGAATGATTTAAAGAATAGACATGGGGGGAAAAAAATTAAATATTTTTTCTTATATTGAAGTTACTCTGATTTCTGGAGCCCAGAGCTGTGTTAATAGCAAAGGTAGGTCTGAATAATAAAAGCTGCTGATAATCAAAAGGAAGGAAAGGACTCAGAGTACAGCATACTAATTAAAAAAAAAAAAAAGAGGGGACTGTAAAGAACTCCTGCTTGCTGTGTGAGAAGCCATTCTAATGAAGAGCTCTGTGCTGCCAATTTGGATTAAACAGCCCCTGACTGATGCATCCTGTGAGCAAGAAATGGCAGCAGCATCGTGGGGTGAAGCAACCCCACCTGACACAGAAAGCCCAGAGCTGGATAAAAGTGACGGAGCCTCAGCAGAGACATCCCTGCTCCAGCTGGGGAATCAGAACACCCTGAACTGGAAATATTGCAATATGGAAACTTATCATAAGTCATGAGGCCCATTTGTCAGGCTGGTTTTGATCCCAAAGAACAACTGGCCAAGCTCTTGCTCTCCAGCCAAAGCTCCTTTGGCAAACCAAGGCTCTCTCCCATTCTTTGGCTCCTCCTGCACAGCTCAAACCTCAGTGCCTTTAGGAAAAGCAGAGAATCCCTTTGCCCCAGTGCAGCCCAGAAAATCAAATTACTCCTTTTGTTTAAGGAGTTTTATTATCTTTTGTTGGAAAGCAGCTTGCCCAGAAGTTCCACTAAGTATTTCCTAAAGAACCATTTATTTTACTATTTTCTTGCTATTAAAAATAGAGAATGCTGTAGCTACATGAGATTAAAGAGCAGAAGGAAATTGAGTCACGATGGCCTGAAAAACTGCACATAGGAAATAAAAATCTGGTAAATAAGGGAGCTGTTCCCAGAGGAAAATCAATTTTCTGTTCTTTCCAAGTGAGGACTCCCATCAGCTGTAACGCTGATTTCACCAGCGTGTTCAAATACATATGGCACCAACAGAGCTGGCTTTATAGCAGCCATTATCTTGATTTTATTTTCAATTTTATCCATTTTATACTGGGTACCAAAGGAACTACTAATCATGTAATCCTAGAATTATAGTGGAAGTTTTTAAAGCTTAATTCAGCTGGGGTGGGAATCTATACTGACCACAGAATCCTTGTAGCTTTTAAATTCACATTTGAGAGTTAACCTTGAAATCAACCACTAAAACACTCTGAATAACACAAATTATCAAAGCTTTTAGGTTCTGCTTGCATTAGTTTAATCGTTTGATATTATGATCAAAGCACCCATTTTTGCTTGACCCGAAGAACTTGAATTACTGTAATATTTTTATGGGCTGTTATGGAGTTGCAGAGGGGGACAAACAGCACAGGAGGAAAATGCTGGAAGTGAAAAATAAATGAGGAGGATGCAAATGGTCATTGTGTTCATGGAATAGCATCTGGTAAGAAAATAGGCAACATAACACTGAGTTTAACTGCTTGCAGCAATTTGAAAATATTTAAATGCATGACCACATAGCAAGAGTAAAAGTTTATTTTTGTCTGGAATTCAAAAGTGCCAAGAAATTCAGCAAGCAATGACAAATAACCACTGAACTTTGTGATTAAGATGGATGGAAAGTGTTTTCACGTCTATAAAACGAAGTTCAGAAAGGCCCAGATCAGGAACACACTGGCTTTGAAAGCAGGGAGAACTCCATCCAAGCAAGGAGGCTGCATCCTAAAGCTGTGCTTCCCATAATTAACTTCTATACTGACACTCAATTAACAAAAAATGTTCTAGAATATGCAATTCTGTTCACTTCCCTCCCCCCTATGCCCAGGCAAATGTACAAGTTTCTGTTCAAGTAATTTATGCAGTTGTTGTTCTGCAAGACAAATTTCAAAAGATGACAGAACAGGGAACATATATATATAGACTATAATAAAATATCTGCATTTCCTCCCATAAACCCTTTTATTAGAGATTTACTACTTCAGTAATGTGCAAAGGAATCAACATGAATACCTTCTACTTTCAGGGAAATTCATGTAAATTTCTTCAAACTCTTGCAAGGTTTTAATTTATGAGAGCACAAATTCCACTTGCAGCACAAAGCCATTTCCTTGAAACCATTTCAAACTGCACACCCTGAACAGAATTCCCCTGCTCTCCTCAAACACAGAGGCTTGTTCACCTCCCACGTGCCCACCACTCCACAGGAAAATCAGGCATTTCACAGAACTGGTCTCAAAAATGGGCATGAGAGGCAGTTTTGGCCTTCAGCAGCAAGGGCTCTTACTGACAAAGCCTCTCTGAGCAGCCATTCCAACATGATCCCACTTCATGCTGCAGCAAGAGGGAAAAACCAACTAAATCCAACACATAAATAACTGATGTCAAGGTAGGAACATGAGGCAAGTACAGAAAATTAGGAAAACATGAAGGAAAAAACCCAGAAGCAAAACCCACCAGAAAAAAATACTCTGTGTGTAACCCCCAAACACTCAAGGATGAGCAGACCCCAAAAAAGGGAAGCAACCTAAAGGATGCCTGGCCATTGATTTCCTTGTATTAGCAAGGATAAAATGTTGGTTGTTTTCATTTCCAAATGAAAAGAAATTAGCAGCAGTAAAGAACCACCCCATCCACCCTGACAGGACAGTCAGGACTCCCACCCATGGTGGAAAGAAATCCAAGATATGGGAAAGTGGGAGAATTCCAAAGTCAGACTAATTCCTGACATAGGGAACAGTGAGGACAGAGGAGAAATGAGTTCAGGAAGGAATGATGTGGATTCTTGGACAGCAGGTTCAAAAAGAAGTCAAAATCAGGGATGGAATTTTTAAAGTCTGAATACATGCAGATGGCGGGAAAACAACCTGGAGGAACTGCAGGGTTCTCCCCAAACAGCCTGTCCAAAAACCCACATAAACCCCAAATCCTACATATGGACCAATCCTCAAGGCCAAAGAGAGGAAAAACGCAGCAGAATTTCTCAGTTTGTGCCAAATTGTGTCAGTCTGGCTCTAGTTTAGCCCTAAGAAAAGGTTGGCTTGCAGACAGCAGCTGCAGCTCAAAGGTGGGAAGAAATGCAGCACCTTGAATGTGTGGACCTCAAACCCTGGAGATAAAACGATTTATGAGACAAAAAAAAAAGCCAATAGAGAAGTTAAACTTGTGTTTCAACTCCCTGCAGAGTCACTGAGACACACGGAGCAAACAGGAACAAAAGATTGTGTGATAATGCATTGTCCAATGATTCCTGTCAGGGGCAGAGCAATACAAGCACTTAGATCCATCAATATTGCCTCTGCACAAACACTGAATGCAACTCCCTTAATCATGCATCATTAAACCTTGGACTGATTAAGAGATTATTTTGCATATTATTATTTAATTACAGTAGAAAATCAGAGGTAGCACAATATTATTCTGACATGGAAGGCAATAATTTCCTTCACCTTATTATTTTCCTTATATTAATTGCTCCTCTGAAAAAACCCCTCAAACCAATCCTATCCACTGACTTTGGAGAAAGCAGTGCACAGTCTGCACGCTAAGGAAGGCTTAGTGAGTGTCTGCTGGAGCAGTTCAGTCCCAGAAAATGCTCCCAGCAGTTAATCCCATGTTGATGGGGAGCACGAGCTGCTCCCTGCAGCCAAGTTAAGCATTTTGTATTTACATTAATACAGCAACAGGAGCAAAGGTCACACTAATCCCTTCTAAAATAAGATTGCATCAGACTGAGAGTCCTCCCCACAACAAGAGGTGAAATGATACATTTTGATTAGGTGCACTGCCTCTTGCATGAGACGTTTCAATGGTCTCTGATGGTGATGCAGAGCCGGGATGGCCACGGCCACAGCTGGAAAACACTCTGAAGGGAAAGCCAACATCAATTACTTCAGTAAGCAAAGCAGGTCTGCACCAAGCAAATTAACTGGTGGATTTTTAAGTCTAGACAGCATTTGCACCATAACTACATTGTAAGCATACTAATGACTATTTATTTCTTAGCGCCCGAGGGCAGATGGAAGGAACCTTGCACAAAGGAATGAGAGGCAGTTTGGAGGGAAATGGGTGAGCAAGTTCATAATCTGCAGGAATTACAGGCATTGATTACTCAATTCATACCAAGTACGTTTCTGTCTGTTAGGACAATAAATGTTTAAACACCAAAGGGGAAGAACAGCTCCACTTTACCCAGCTAGAGGAGCTGCCATCCTCCCCTTCCAAAAACTGGGAAAGCTTTCTGACACAGAGTCCTGGGGTTTAACAACCAGCCCACCATGCAGAACAGAATTGCTCCCTGCCAGAATCTTCCCTGCACTTTTGCAGCTTTAGGACCAGGAGCAGGTCTGCCCAAATGGCAGGAGCAGCTTCTCCCCAGCCTTCCACCTTTACCTCACTAATCAAACAGCAAACAATGCTGTAGAATTTAAGTTCTTCAGTTGAACTGGTTTTTTATATCACAACTACAAATCTTTTAGAAATCAGATATCCCTATTTTAGAAGAACAACCAGGAGCACTGGAGCTGCTGGGTGAGAAGAGCTCTGCAATCAGCAGTGAGGGATATCACCTCCAGAGCACTCCAGAAACTCACCCCACTTTGATGTTGGCTTAATTACAGATGTCTTTCAAGATCTCAGAAGTTGAGTTTATTTTTAAAAGAGAGCTTATAATGACAAAATCAGAATGTATTAAACGAGCGTGATGAAGCAGAGCTGCTGGCAGGGGTGCAAGACAAAGTGCAAATGAGGCAGAGGAGACAAGGAAACACAAAGTGAGGGAGGCACAGAGAGGGAGCAGAGCTGCTGTCACACAACCTGCAGCTGAGAGAAAAACTCACAGATTTTGGGCAAATTCATCTCGGCCTTCCTGAGCCACTTCCAGAGGGGCCAGAGCTTCCTCACACCACCAAAGTGCAAATTCCACCACAAATAAGCAGAAGAAAGAACAAAGTGCCATTTTGCAGCTTTTGCCTCTCTCTGGAGGCTTGCATTAAGGAATTCTAAATGGATTACACAACTTAAGACATTTAAAGCAATCTCCACTTCTGAATTGGTTTAACTACAGCCAGAAATTCTTAAATGCTTTAATTTCTTTAATAAGCAACAGCCCCTGAGAGTCATTTGGACTGCTCTTTCATTTTGCCCTTGATACTTGCACTTGGGGGAGAGGAGCAGAGCCTTAAAATGCAAGCCATACAGAAAGCTGCTTAATGGAGATTCCAAACCATAACTCCAAAATGCAGCTCCAGAAGAGCCACGGTTCTCTGCAGCATCTATCACACACAGACTGCAACTAAAAATCCTCAAAGCCTTCCCAGGCTGGGAGAGCTCACTGAGACATTGTGCAGTGTGAGGCAATCCAGGATCTCAGCCAGGCTCCAAAAGGATCCCTTGGAGAAATTCCTGCTCAGAGCTGCAGCACAAGGAGCACCTGTGAGGTTTCTGCTTTCCACCACTCCTGGGCCAGATTGGGCAAAATCTGCTTCAGCAATTCAAAATGTGCCGTAAAGGTGGAAATGCTGCCATTTAAACTGTGCTTTAAAGGTGGAAATGCTGCAATTTAAACTGTGCTTTAAAGGTGGAAATGCTGACATTTAAACTGTGCTTTAAAGGCGGAAATGCTGCCATTTAAACTGTGCTTTAAAGGTGGAAATGCTGCAGAACCTCAGGTTTTTTCCTGCTGCACCAAACTATAAAACTTTTGTCTGACAGAAAAACGGCTGCTGCTTATGAGCATGTTTTAAATTGCTGTACTTCAAAGTGACAGTGGCACAGGATGTTTTAAAATATTTCCCCCATTCTAAAATGATGCCATTAAATCACAGTGAAGTACCTGTATAAAATCTCGAAATTAATACTTTATTACAGTATTTGTAATAAAAAGTACACACACATTTGCATTCCCCAGTGTTTCAATTGCTAATGGCCTTTCCAGAGAGATGCCTGCACCATCAGAAGCATATGCTTGCAAATTAATGAGATAAATTCCAATGTCCAAGTGAGTGACAAATCAGTGCTGTGATATTGGGATTTTTCAGTTCACTGCACAGACCTAATTCACCCCACAAGGCACCTTTCACTTCATTTCACTTTCAACTCCACTTTCAAAGAACTATCAAGTGGCACACCTTGATGTCAGGCAAAGAACTCAGTGTGTTAAGTGCTCAAAAAACCCTCATTATTACTGAAAGAGACTAAAAAATACAGATTTTATATTATATATATCCCCCTTTGCCAGTTAATCTCAATTTGCTGTGGCTCTGCACAGCCCAGTGGGTGCCACTGCTGGCAGACCAAGCAGGAACAGCTACATCAGGAATGTGATATCCAACAGATAAGGACAGAGCTGTGGCTCATTTTTATATTATTTACAGGCAAAATGGTTAAATCACAAACTGGCATGTAAAACTACTCCTCAATATCTAAACTGAAGTTTCTGTTATAAAACACATGGCTGACTTATTGCAATCATCTTCATTTGTGTGTCACCTATTTCACTTTTATGATTTCTGAGAGGCTTGACACTCAGGAGAGCCTTAACTTTATATTTATTTTCTGAGTGATTAAAAGTATACTTTTAACCACACAGCTGTCTAGAAATATCTGACTTGTAAGATAAACCAAGGTACCTCTTGGTTTTGTTTGGAAATTTAGTTGAAGCCCAAAAGGGGATGGGAATTTTTCAGGTCTTTAATAAAAAGCTGAGGTTATAAAGTGCTAAGAGCAAATACCATGAAAAGCAGCAAGAGGGATAACAAGTGAAATGAAGAAGGAATGTGCCAACAGGAATGGGCCTGGCTCCAAAGGACACGAGAAAAGGGGAAAAAAGAAAAGAAGAGAAAAAAGAAAATAAGGGAAAAAAATAAAAGGAGAAAAGAAAGAAAGGGGGGAAAAAAAGAAAGGGGGGAAAAAAAGAAAGG
>JAXCLO010000242.1:4039918-4134251 GCA_035583995.1 Arremon aurantiirostris | reverse complement strand
TCCTAACACCTCCAGCTTGCCTGCTCCCATTGAGCATTTCCCTTCAACACAGTCCAGGTATGGATTGCACAAAACCTGCACAAAATCCTGCACAAAGCCCAAGGAATTCCTCACTTTGTCTGACAATATCTAGGTAGGGGGAAATATATCCATAAATAGATGTATACATAAAATAATCTATAATATATGAATATATCACAATACACATATTCATAGATAAGTTTTGGTCTATCTAAACACATAATACACATGTTTATATTTTTAATATATATGCATGCTATTATTGCTTCAAATAAAACAGCAAATATGTAATTATTGAGATATTTTAGATTGCTACTGATCAATAAATGGCAATGTTTTACTTCTCATAGTAAGGCTAATTAATGTATCTCACTTCTACCAAAATTCCTCATACTTGTTTGGAAATAAAAGATTTTTGCAAGATTATGCCATTTATTAAAAGAAAAGGAAATCAATAGGCTAAAGTTTTTCAAAAGAAGCCATTGATATCTTTCATTTCCTAAATCCTCTCCAAAAATCTCATTAGGACAAATCATATTCTGTTACTTCCCCAACTGAAAAATAATTTAAAAAAAAAAAAAAAAGCACTCAAAAGCCACTTCTGCAGCCAAATTATGCTCAAATCAGAGCTTTTTAGTAAAAAAGTCTTCTAAGAGGCCTCTATTTCTGTTTTAATGCATTTTAATGTACATAATGCCTTAAAAATCCAGCAAGAGCAAGCGCAGCTCCCGTGGAGCTGGGGATAAATCCTGAGCACGTTCCAGAGCTCTCATCATCATTTCAATCTGCTGGGTTGAGAGGGAAAGGGAAAACAGGAGCTCATTTGCCTAAAGATTCCTGAGGTCCTTGGAAAGCCAGGAGCAGAAAGAGATTCCCACGGGTGGCACAGAAATCAGGGTCCCACCCTCACCCCCAGCATGGAATAAAGAATTCCCGAAAACGCTGAAATTCCCAAAAACGCTGGAATTCCCGAAAACGCTGGAATTCCCTCCCAGAGGGGCCCCAGCCATTCTGGCAGCCCTGCTCCTGATCCAAGGACTGAGAGGAGCAGTGTCTGCCACATCTGTATCTTGCAGATCTTAAGGTGCCAAAATAGAGATGCGGTATTTAAAATACTTATGGTCTGAATAATAGTTTATTTTAAGAAATACTCAGTAAAAGTGTAGATTTGCATTTGATATATAATATTTTTAAAACAATGCATTAAAATATTGCATTTTTAAAAGCGTAAATCGCATTGAGAGGAGCAGAACACAAGCTACAAATTCAGTTCTGGTATAAATTCACACCTCTCCTTGAGCCATCCTGAAAGGTTGTGTGGTATAAATACAGATGTTTGACATGTGCATGCATACATACATAGAAAATATGGATATACATATAAAATATGGATATTTTAACTCTTTCAGCTGCTTGTAGGTTTTGATACAAAACAAATTTATCAGAGTTGTCAATGCCAAGGGGTAACTGGGTCTTCTGTGGGTTCCTGGAATTTATCTGCTTGCAGGCAGAGGGTTCTCCAGAACTGTTCAATAAACATTCAAGGCAAGACAGGCAGACAAAAGATTTGCTCTGGCACCTGAGTGCCTGTTGTTTTTAAGGCTATACTGTAATTCCTCCCAGAAAAATACCCAGGATCAGAGGGGTTCACATTGGAAATGACCCTAAGGATGATCTGCTTCCAGTCTGGTTGGTCACAACCCTGCCCAGGTGGCCTAATACATATTGAAGAGATTTTTTAATTATTATCTATCAGGAAATATTAACTTTTCCTACTGCTGGTCTTGCAAAAACACTAAAAGAATATTTTTATCCTTAAACTTATTTCTTTTTATGTGCCAAAATGGAACTCTGCAGTTCACCCTTGCACTGATACATACCACAACTCCAAACTGCTCTGGCTCGGCCAGGTCGTTGTATTCATCCTTTAGTTCAGCTAAGGCATTGAGCTCCTTCTGCTCAGGAAGATTCTTCACCAGGTTCTAAAACAAACAAGGCATTATATCAAATTTGTTACGTTAAACTACCTAAGATATTAAAAATAACACGCTCAAAATACCACAACATGGAAATGCACGAGGAAATTACGGGACGTTTATTTTATTTAGGCAGCTCTAACTTTATATAAACATCAAATCAAAGCAGCAATTATTTAATACAGACATCAACTGCTCTGCTGCAGTCTCTGATTTGAGGAATGTATTAAAAGGTTAGAGTATCATTTTTCAGGGCCTGACAGCATCAATGAGTTTTGTCTCTCTACAATCTCCTTTTGCCCTAATGGTTGCATCTTGCTCATTAAATATCAATCAAGAAATAACTGGTCTGTGTAAAACATGACAGAAGCAGCAAAAAAAAAGAAAAAAAATTAAAATCATTAGACATTCAAAGTACACTTAAGAATACCTTATAAAAAAGGTCAACAACCCAGAATTGTACAGATCTTATAGATGGCAAATATACAAGAACTCAGGGAAGAGTTCAATTTGCTTGCACTGTTATTCACGTCCCCAATAGAAAATGTGAGTTATTGTATGATCTTAAGGTGTCAAAACACAGATGTGGTAAGTATTTAAAATACTTATATTGTGACTGAGTAATAGTTTATTTTAAGAAATACTCAGTAAAAGTGTAGATTTGCATTTAATATATAGTATTTTTAAAACAATGAAATAAAATACTACATTTTTTTAAAGTGTAAATTGCATTTCATATGTAACATTTTCATATCTACATAAGTTGAAATTCAAACAATAAATTACTTTCAGTAGAGGAGATCAATATGAAACTGCTCTGCACTTCAGCTATCCCAGGTGGGGTTGGTTCCTCCCCCTTGATTTTTGATTTTTGTAAACCTGAAGGTTTTCTAATCCTAATCCTCATCTGATCTGCCATCTCTGATCAATAAACCAAGTCCCCAATAAACTTAGGGCTTTGCACCTATTTTCAAATACTGAGGCAACTCAGTTTAGACCAGAGTTCCCAGAATAACCATTCTGCAGGTCCAAGAAAGGAAGAAGAAATTAGTTTAGAAAACCTTGGGGGAACAGGGTGAAGGAGCAAACAGGAGACAGGGAAGGATGAAAGGATAAATCCAGGCCCAGTGAGGGAGCAGGAATCTGTGGATGATGTTAAATAAAGCCACAGCAGCATTGCTGGGTGCTAAATCTTTGTGACTTTTAGGGTTTTCATGGTTCCCTGCTGCTCTGTCCCTCCTCAGAGAGCACGAGGGGCCAGGGGCACTCCTGCTCTCCTGGAGGGAGGGAATCAGAGACGGATGTGCAGAAATTGAATTCCATCCTCTCCACTCTCCAGCTGAGACATTTGGGGCTCAAAATGAGACTAAACCAGCCTGAGAGCAGATTTACAGATGGGTTTGGAGCTGCAGCAGGATCCTGAATGGTTCAGGGAGTTTCATCTCTCACCAGAGACAGGCAGAGCTGTTCCCACAAGGAACCTCCTGAAACTTCATTATGCACCAGCCTGGATCATCTTCAGTTCTCTTCCAAGCTGAAACACTAAAATTCTCAAAGATTTCCTCTGGGGAGGGGAAATCCCAAGGAATTCTTTTGTTAACAGGGTCTTTGAAAAGCAGTTTTAGTGTACATGGGACCATTTTCAGAAGCAGAAGTGAAATCAATGGGACAGGAAACACAAGTGATATCCTGCAGATAATGCCCTGTCCTGCTCTTGAATTCTTACTCCTGCCTGCCACATTCATGAGGAAAATAAGCTATAACCAAAAGCAGAGGCATTTTCACATACCTGGATCAAGGATTCACTCAGCTTCTCCTCATCCACCTCTAAAATGATATTTTTTATTTCTTCGTAAGGCAAACGGAAGGAACCCAAAAATATTGCTGAAATTCAGTAACACATCATCAGAATCAAAAAGGTCAAGAAAGATTGATATACAAAGGCAAACCATTGCTAGCAACTCAAAAAGTCACATCTCCATCTAAATTGTTCCACAGTTAAGTCTCCCATAAAAACAAATGCTAGGTAGGCACACTGCTGCAGTTTGACTTAAAATGAATTTCCTTTCTAAGAAATGAAACTATAACACCAATTTTAACTTTGAAATCAGCCTCAGCTTCTCCCTAGCAATGTAACTTTCCATTCAAGTTTTATCTTTATGAATGACATGTGCATTCCTACGTAAGTAGACCTACTCAGCCAATAATAGATATCTTTAGCTATTATTATTGGTTCCATAACCATGTATGAGTAGCTGCACAATTGAGTCAATGATATTGATGTGAGATTCTAGAAAAGATTTCACATTAAAGTGGCAATGAAGAGCTGGGCAAAGTAAGAAAAATGCCCTAACTCTACCACTTTTAGGGCAACTGAACTTATACAAGAGACACACAACTCAAACCCTTCAAAGATGGAGCTCTCAAAGCAATCTGATCTCAGAATGTTATAAAATCTCAAGAGAGCCCCATTCAGTAAACTACAAAGAATTCTTAACAGATGGATCAGCATAACATTGTGAAAAAATGCTTTATATTGAGCCAAACTACTACAGTTGTTTATCCTGCATCCATCCTTTCAAAATTTGAAGTTTTCTATCAATTGTGAACTCTTCTATCATAGTTCATTTTCTGCTCATGGATGTGGTACTAAACAATGCCCACATTTGGGTTTATACACTTATTTGCCATGGGCACAGTTGGACCAGTGACATTTGTGGTGTTTCTGATTCAGATAAAGGACACCACTACTGTTAATGATTGATTTCCCTGCATAATTAAGAGGAAAGAAGTGGGCTGGTTTTGTTCCCATCTGCAGCAGTAGTACCTGCACCTCTGTACCCCACCTGGTAATTTGGTAATCCACCTTGCCTTGAACCTCCATTTCTGCATTGCTCTGACCAAAGGAACAACCTGGAATGGCCCCTAAACCCATCCCACAAACCCCACCCACACCGTGCTCTGCCCAAATTAGTGATCATTTAATTGCACTTCCAGTCCTGAGCAGTTAATTTTGTCAGTTAATTGAGAAAATTAACTGACAAAAACCCCGGGAACTCATTAAATCATTTTTCCATGTTACTTTTTTTCGTTTTTCCCAAGTTATGCAGTGAATTCAGAATGTGTATTTAAACACCACAGAATTTAAGACTTGCGTTCAAATTAGCAGTTTTTAGAGAAAGTAATTGCACATGCAAACAAAAAAAGACAATTTATGAACACTGAGGCGTAGATGCTGCTTAGACATTGACCTGATACCCTTCACATCACTTACATAAATTTTGTGCAGATTTTCCATCCAAAACTCTTAATTCTTTGATCTTCTTCTTTGACTGAGCTGCTTTCTTTTGTTCTGATTCTTCTACAGGCTTTTTGGCTGGAAAGAAGGTATTTATTAAATTCTATTCATTATTACAACAGTTCCATCTTAGCTAACAGCAAGTCCATTAGCAAGCCATAATAATACATCTTTCACAATCAGTTCAAGGCAAAGTGACTGCACTGCCTCCACCTGCTGTAAAATATCCAAACAAACAAAGCAAATGTCCAAAATGGAAGGGAACAAGAAATAAAAATACAACAATGAACAATTTTCCCGAGCAAATAATATTTATGTATTTTACCCCCACGGAATTTCAGTTCAGCTCCAATTCATTGCAAGCATTTTTAAAAATACAGGGATTTGTTACCTCGAAGCACATGAGTGCCCTCTATTGAAACATTAATAACATTTGTAAGTTCCTCATCCAAAACCAACAACATAAATCATTTGATATTTATCACAGTGAACAAAGGTATGTTTTCATTAATTATGCTGTCAGTGGTAAAGAGCAAAACTTAGAAAACAGGGTATATTTTAGAGTGATTTCTTTTAAATTAGCAAGATCCACCAGTCTTTATATTCAGCACTTTAAATTATAAGGAAAGAAATGTGGCATTGGAGTACCTCAAATATAAGCTGATTTTTTGCATAATTTAAAACAGTCAATTTTTGCAGAATTTTCTTAAGCATTAAGTAAACCCATTAACAAGGATTTATTTCCTTTTAAATATCACATAACATATTTGGCACTGAAGGAATAGAATCTTAATGTGCTTAACATTAATTGAACTTAATGAATATTTTAAGTCATTCAAAAGTAACTGAAAAACTGGAAAGTCAAATTAAGATGAAGTTTCAAGCAGACTGAATACAGTTTTGTTCTCTGAGCACTATTTTTTGTTGCACTGTAATGAGCCATTGTGGATTTAATTACAGGTATTTCCTAAGGAAAAAAATGTTAATTTTTAGTGTGAAGAATAACATAAAACCTGTTTCAATCTTTTTAATAAAAAAATAAAAGAGTGTAGAGACCAGGTATTTGTCTGCTCACACCCATTACCAGCAGGAAAACATCTGGCACAAAGGAATTCTGCTGGGTTTATAGCCCTGAATAATCAGTTTATCTTGGCCATGTTTGTGCCAGCATGACCTGAGCCAGTCCAGGCAGTGCCCTCAGCCCCAGCTACCTCCAAAGAGCCTAAATCAGAGAAAAATGAACAAAAAATGATTGAACAACAAAGCAACCCTTGCTGTCCCCTTGCTTTCCATAGCCCTGCAAACTCCCATGAGCTTGTACCAGCCCTCAGCCCCCATCCCAGACAAGCCCGGCATCCCCCAGCTGCAATGAGCTCCTTCCAAAACCCTAAAGTGACACTTCAGTGAGTAATCAGGCCCTCAGCACTAATTGTTCTCAATTAAACAAGGCAATGAGACCAGGTGCTCAACAACACAAACAAAAAACCAACCAAGAGCTAAAAATGAGCTGTCCCATGGGCAGGCAAGAAACTTCATTACAAGTTTTGTTCTATCACAGCAGAGAGAAGGCCTGGGCTTGTGTGACTCAAGAAGAGGAGTGTCCCACTGCAGATCTCATCTGTTCAAGAGTTAAATCCTCCAGACCTCCAGGAATTGAGTCTTTAAAGACCTGAACACCACAAACAGGTCCCAGACTGTCTCAGGAGCTGGGAGCACCCAAGTCAAACCTCCTCACAGCACTGACTCCTTCTTCATTGTACAGCCAACAAACTCCATCTCCCTTCACAGCCAACAAACCCCAACCCTCTCCCCACCCAGCTCACCCACTCTTTTATAGCACTCTTCTCCTTCTTGGACACAGCTGTGCCCTGTTAAGGGCAGGGCTGTTCCTAATCTTTGGTGATTGGTACAGCTGCACTCCTCAGGTGTGAGACTGCTTTCTGCACTGTCTTTATTTCCTTACATTCTATCCCTGCACACAGGGAAGGACAGGCACCATGACAAAGCCAGAGCAGAGCCCAGGCCCTTCAGCACACACAGATTCCTTCTGGAGACCAGCAGACACAGATGGAAACACCAGCACTGCAGAACTCACTTTTTCCTAATTTAGAGTTCTAATTATTTAGCAATAATACATTTGTTTATCAGAGTTGGAGGGAAAAAGCTGATGCAAGAAGCTGCAAGGCATAGTTTGCTGTTGATCTGACATTTCCCAGAGCATGGGCAGCTCCAGCTGTGCCTTCAGCTGGGAACTCCTCTAATCCCACTGCAAGTGCCCTGCCTGAAACCCTGCAAGCCCAGCCAGGGCATAGAAACCCTAAACAAAACCTTAGGTAAGCTTAAAATACATTGAGCAGGGCTAATGATAATCATGGCAAAGAACATACATAAACAGGTTGAAATACTTTGGAGACTTAATTAGGAAAAAATCCTACCATCAGAACTTTTGTACTCCTGTAGGAAAAAAAAAAAAGGAATCATACATTATTCTTGAAAATTATCATTTTACACCTGTTCATTAATTTAGCTACTGAATAGCATTTGAAGTGGCCATGACTAATTTTTTGAACTATATATGATTTTATTTAATGATATTGAAGCTGTTAAAGCGTTTTATTATGAGCTGAAATGTCCAGTTCATATGAAATTCCTTTCTTTCTTTAAATTATCAATGAATGGTTTTAATAAAGAATTAACAGCAAAAACTGTCAGTCATGAATACGATGAGGATGAAAATTAAAAGGAGCTAAAAAGGAGCACAGTGAGTTACAGCATGGAGGAAGCAGATATTCAGGTGAACTTCAGCCTACCTTAACCTGACCCTAAGTCTCCAATTTCAGTCAACTCTGTTCACACAGTGAACAAAAACATCCTTATATTGTCATGGGAAATGAACGAGCAATTTGATCTTATTTCCATCTGGCAAGTGGCTTCCCAATTGCATTTACCAGTATTTGGCAGCAGAAGTAAACATACCAAAGAAATTCACTGCTTTGTTACTGCCTCTACCTGAGACAAGAGCTATGGCTACTGCAGGAGTGTAGGAGAAAAAAATTCAGTGTCCATACAGCTGCAAGGGATGTGAACTACACACACAAGAGAAGACTTGAGCAGCTGAAAGTAATAATTACATTGAATTTATCCCACTCTCAAAGAAAAAAAACTAACTCCTGATGTGGTATGGCGTGATAGAAAAATGAAATAACAAGCTAGGAATGCCACCAAAAGATTAGAAAGTAATTTGTAGCACAAAAGTGCAGCAAATTCTGTTGCAACACAATAAAACTTCTCAGAGTCTGGCTAAATGGATCATCTTGGAATGCTACTGACAGTCTTCCATTTCTGTGCTAGTCCTGGAGGCACTCAGAAATGGAAATACAAGTCAGATAAAGGGGGAGAAGGAGGGAAGTCAAACACAAATAAGTCTCAAATTTGCTGCTGGTTTTTTTCCCTCAGCAATACAAATGTGCCCACAGCATTCCCAGCTGGAATAACCAGGGAATGAGACAGGGAGCTCAGCTGAGGCACAGCCTGACCTTCCTCCAGCCACCTGCAAGAACAGAGGAACATCTGGGAGAGCAGGGGAACCATGCCCAAGATGTGGCTGCAGGAGCACAATGAACTCTGACAATATTTATGTGCCCACAAACAACCTGCTGATCATCAAACATGCCCATGGACTCATGGAATGGCTCAGGCTGGAAAAGCCCTCTAAGATCCTCAAGTCCAAGCAGCACCAGCACCTTCAGCACCATGTGCTCGAGCGCCACATCCAGGCGGCTTTGAACACCCCCAGGATGCCAAATGCCACATCCAGGTGGCTTTGAACACCTCCAGGATGCCAAATGCCACATCCAGGTGGCTTTGGACACCCCCAGGATGCCATTTCCCCGAGCAGCTTGAGTTGAAGCTTGATAACCCTTCCTGCGAAGGCATTTTTCCTGAGATGCAATCCAAACCTCCCCAAGCTGTTTCCCCTGCTGCTGTCCCTTGTCCCCTGCAGGAGCAGAGCCCTGGTGCTGCAGCAGGAGGAGGGCACAGGGCAAGGCCAGCAGGGCAGTGCCCAGGGAGCAGCTCCCTGCCCAGCCCTGCATGCAGTGACACAGAAATGCAGAGGATGATGAGGAGAGGCTCTGGCAGAGGCCACGGCTCACTCAGCTCAAGGCACACACTCTCCTGGACCCTGCAGGGACTGGGACTGAGGTGCTTTGGCATCCAAACTCATTCACAGCTTCACTCTGTCGTTTGGGCTCCAACTTTGACAAGCAGCAAACATTTTCCCCAAATATCCAGAGAGAAACTCAAAAGCATCAGCAGATGTCAGCCACGCCTCCTGTCAATTCAGGCAGCAGCTGTGGGATCTCATGTTTATTCCCAGTGCCACCTGGCATTTTTCAGTTCACCTAAAATCACTCAGTTACCAATTCCTGAAGCAAAATTAATTAAGCACTCCTGCTATCACTCTGTCCTTTCTGCAATCACAAGAGCTCAATACCTGGTACAGCAATAAAAAAAGAATTATTACAAAGCAAGCAATTGATCTAAAAGCAAATCTTGCACTGAGCTCTCAAGATAAAAAATAAAACTAACAGGGAGGAAAAAAACATGGAACCTCTTGCAATCTTGTATGTTTTTTGCCTAATTAATGTAATCAAGCTGAAGGAAGTGGCATCAACCCAACAAATTATGCTCTGTGGAAGAATAAAAAAGATCATAACTTAGTTTTACAAATTAGTTTTGCAAAAAAAAAGTAACAGGGGATCTGTACTCTTATTAATTGTTTGTATAATTGATTGCTACTTTATTCGACCACCACATTTAATGACTACTATTAATTTCACATGAAATATTCCTTGCTCTGTTAAAATTGCCCTAAAATGTCTGTAAACAGTCTAATTGTCAATCTCTAGCAAGAACTTGTGCAGCAAAGTTGTACAGCTAAAGTGAACCTAATTACCCACTCTGCATTGGGATGGCTTTCAGCTCTCTGTCAACAGCATCAGGGGGTGCCTGGGCCACAAAAAACCCAAAAAAAGACAAAACAACCAAAACAACTCCTCCCAATGCACACACAGAAAATCCCAAACACACCACACCTGACTGCAATCCCAAACACACCCATGGCTGATTCCAAGCCTAAATTTACCCACACCTGATCCCAAACACACCCACACCTGATTCCAATCCCACACCTGATTCCAATCCCAAACACAGCCACAGCTGATTCCACACCTGCCTTTGCCTGTGGAAGATGCTGCTTTTGCTGTGAGACATTAAAAGCAAATATTAACAATTCACCACACACAAATGGCCACAGCAACACAGATGAACATTAGAAATCAAAGAACAGCAGGCAAACAAGAATTAAACTGAAAATATCCTCCGTGGGGCCCATTTACAGTGTGGGAGATGTGCTGTAAGGAGCTGGAATAAAACCCAGGGGCCTTTTCCATGACTTCTCTCCCATTTTGCCATGAATATTGAAATGAAGGAGCCTCAGTTCTGTGCCCCCCATTTTGCCCCAGGGCTGGCAGATCCTGGGGGCAGCTCCTGAGCTCTGCCCAGCCCCAGGGCCAGGGTCTGACCCAGCAGAGCCATCCCTGCAGTTCAGAGCTCTCACAGAAGACTTCTCATGGAGGAGAGGAGACGTTTGCTACGTCAATAAATTGCTGCTCATAATAGCATTTCTAATTTCAACAGCCACATGGCCCAGTTGTATTTTTTCCTCTGACATCAGGCCACCATCACCACCAAGCTGAGACAGGACAGCTGTAATTATTTCCCAGATTCTGATGAGTCTTTTTACCCATACAATTTTCAAAAGTAAAAAAAAAAAAGTACCAAGACTTGGTAAAAAAAGTCATTAAACTGCTGTCATATTTTACCAAGATTCTAGCAAACTCATTTTCTTTTATTACCATGAGAAGTCTAATAACCAGATATCTCTTAAATTATCAGTTCACCCACTGTTCCCCTTGATGATGCCCATAAAAACTCACCTTCACAAACAAACACACTTATGGGAATCACATTTTCCAAAGGAACTTGCCAAATTATGAAGCTAAAATCTCAATATCCAAAAAGTCCTTTTATACAGTCAAGTTAATTAGATATTGGTATTTAATGGAAAACACTAAAATGTTAATAAAAATGAAGTGATAAATTGATTTCTTCTATCACTGTGGTATCTGACATTTAACAATCCTGACTAAATATTTAAACACTAAGTAAAATACACTTGTCCAAATAGACATTTTAGTATTCTCTTCCTTTTTAAAGCTCTATCAACAAGGTTTTAAATAAACATGTATGCAAAATACATAAACATATTGAATTTCAAATTGCTTGCCTTTATAGTGTAATGTAGCCCACCCTGGTTATACACTCTGCCCTACAATCAAATATACAATGTTAAATTTCCACTGATTTAGTACTCAAGGAATTTGATTTTGTTTATTCGCCCACTTAGAGTAAATAAATAAATAAATAAGATTAGCTGGTATTTATTGTTATATTGAACCTGCAGAACTCAAAAAGCAGCTTTCATAGGCCTCAGGGCCAAAGTAGAACTTCACAGGGTAAAAGGATCATATTAAAAATAATTGGCAAATGACCTGCCTTAATAGATGCCATTAATTTCAGCAGTAAAAGTCAGCACCCCATGAGGGTGACTGGTAAGCAGAGCTTTGATAGCTGATCAATAGAAATAAGGCTAAAATGTTGGGAAATCAGCACTCCACAAACAAATATTGAAAACTGAGGCACTGTGAGGGCAGTATCAAACAAAGCCAGTGAGCGTGAGGAGGCCGTGCCCAGCAGGGCCCAGCACCAACCCTGTGCCAGGGCTGTGCCAGGGCTCTGAGCACACAGCACAGGGCAGGGCTGGTTGGGAAGGATCAAAGTTTGACAAGAGTCTCACAGATGTGTGTGCATGGCAGAAAGATCTCTAAATGTAGAATCTGAAGAAGGAATAGAGATGGAAGCAAGTTTTGATATAGAAGAAAAGAATTGCTGAGCCAGTCTCACTGGATAACCAAGGAGGCAAAGGGTGTGTTAGTTAGAAGGGGTTTTTATGGCTTAGAGCAAAGGATAAACCCACCCCAAACAAGAAGCTTTTACCAAGTATAAAGATACCACAGGCAAACAAGACTGTTGATGTTGCAAGTAGAAAAAAGGTTTCAGAAGTTTCCACTGCAAGAAAACTGAGAAACAACTTCTAGCTTAAACTGTAATGTACTGACTTTTAGTGATTGGAGAACAGTGCCATGAATACGGTAACTACAGTGGTTATGATGGGCTATAGATAATAGTTAAGGTATCAATTAGTTCTTTTGTACTAAGATGCTCAGCAAAGAAAAGTCTATAATGCAATGTAACCAAAAGACAAATATATAATGCAATGTAACCAAAACCAAAGGGTGTCCAGGCCTGGCTGCAGCTGGAGCTGACAGCTGTGGGCACAGGCTCTGTCACCCATGACCCTGGACTGCTGTGACATCTTGGACACAAACTGCATTTTGAGGAGCCCCCTGGAGTCCCACATCTCTCATTCAGGCCCCACGCTGCCCAGGGAAGGCACTGCCACTGTCCCCACCACTCTGACCACTGGCCACCTTAACCAGGCCATCCCAACTGTTCAACACCCTGGGACACTGCAGTGTTTCTGGCATTCCAGTGTCACTCTGGAACACAAACAGCCAGGTGTTTGGTGACAAGCACATCAGAGAGCCCCTCAGGAAAGGGAATGGACCCACTGATCATTTCTGGGTGATGGCCAGATGAGTCTTTTACTGTGCCTTCTGTGGGTCATGCACTATTTGGGTTTGGCCCTTTGGGCAGGCTCTGAAAACACAGAGAAATAATTATAAATTAGGTATTAGTGAGACTTTCAATGAGAGAAAAAGGAGGCAGCAAGCAAGGATGACCAGAAGCAGCAGGGTTACAACTCTGCAAAACACCACCACATCTGTCTCAAATACAGAAAAGCACAATGGCACAGGTTATAAATGCTCAAAGATCCTGAGTTCACTGAAGACAAAACACAGTAAAGACTTTACCAGGTGTAAAGATGTGACCCCTGGCTCAGAAAAAACATCAGCTGCTGGCAGCTGAGAAGGATCTCTGTTTAATCCATTCTGTGTACATGCAGCAGCAGCCATTTAATAGATATTAACATGTATTTACTCTTAGGACTGAGCAGCTGCTCTCAGTCACCTGCCGAAGATGAAATCCAGGGCTCAGCCTGAAGTCAGCCTTGCCTTGGATATGTGTGTGTTGCCATCACCTTGGATTTACCTTGGAAAAGCTTTCTTGGGGCCCAGGTACCCACAGTGTTGGGAACACACCAGCAATGATTATCTGCCTGCAGGACACACAAGATAAATTACTGCCACATCACAGCTTTAGTCCCAGGGGACACACAGGTACTAAATTAAGCTGCTTGCATTGTAGCACACTAAAAATAGTGCAGAGCACACAGCTCCCAGTCTCTCACCTTCAGCACAAGGCCAGGCTCCACTGCTCACTCCAGCACAGGCAGGATCCACTGGACAGCCTGAATTCCTCACCTGTGCTCTGCTTACCTTTGATACCACCAACACAAGCCAAATCTGGCTCCAGTGACTCATTAAGAGTGTCTGTGCTAATGATCCAAATCTTCAATTAAACAACAAAAAAAAAACATTGCCAAAGAACACCTTGGCATTCACTCCACAGGTACTCCCATTCAGAAAATGCAGCTCAATGATAATTCCACACTGACTTTTACCACGTGGACTTTCTGCTTTTAGAAAGCCTTTAAGCCACGGCCTTTTCACAGTGGGAAATGATTCAGTAGTGGTATTCTACAATAATGACATTCCCACCTCACAGGACAGAATAAAGCACCTGAGAGGAAGTTTCAGAGACATTTCAGTTTCTCATATTGCAGAAGACACACAATATAGAGAGTTGTAATTATAGCTTTACATCCATTTGAGATGATTAATAAGTAATTCCAAAAGCTGATACTTTTGTTATTATCTGTACTAATGCCTATGTACCTAGTATTTTCAATTTCTCAATGAATTCAGAAACTTAATAGCATGATTGTTAACTTTTAATCCTTCAGATAGCTTTTGAATGTCTCCTTCTCCAAAGAACCTTTATTCCTGTAGGTAACAGAAGTATCCTTGCTCTGCTATAAATGGCAGAAATTCTTGCAATAGCAGCTATTCTGTCCAAAGCAGCCTGGAACAGCATTACAGGTGAAGCAACTATCACTCAGAGAAATGTTCCATGTCAAGAGCAGATGACATTTTTTTTGAGCTTTTTGGTCAGCAATAAGAAAGGAAAAAACAGTTTTGCACATAAAACATAAAATCCATGGAGAGGGCATCATTTTTCTACAAACACAGAATCATTGCAGGTCAGCACAGTGAGCAAGTGGAACCAGACCATGAATCAGACACATTTTGTCAGTTTATGCTTCTGCAGGAAAAAACCCCACATTCTATTTCTTTTGATAGAAAGTAGATTTAGGAGGAAGTGCAGGATGTGCTAACCATGGTTCTGCTGAAAGATGCAGGGGGCAGCTCTTTAATGCAGCCTTGAAAGAACTATTTTACAAGCAAGACCATCAATTTTGCTTATAACCATGGCTTTGTTTACAGAGGGGTTTTATTTATTTAAGCAAATACATTGTTATTCCCAGAACTCTGCTGGAAGCATTCAGCACAGTGAAATAGTGGTGCAGAAGCTATTTAATAGTCAGCACCAACTGTCCTGGTGAGGAGCTGGTCTTGCTCTCCAGCCTTTCCTCTGGACGTTTTATTCTCCCCTATTTCACTTGGGTCACAAATTCCCAGCCAATGTTCAGCTGAAGAACCTGCACTGAACACTCAGCTGGAGTTCCCTTGGCCAACACTGAGGGAGCTGCCACAAAATGGATCTACAGCTCCAAGCACATCAGAAGGCAAAAGGAACGGTTATAAAATCATTCTGCACAGAGCCAGAACTGACCTCCACCTCATCATCACTGCATTTCATGTGCATTTACAGACAGCAATCCCTGCATGTGAAAGAGAAGCCACACTTGAGGAAAACTGCCACAGTGGATAATCCCAACAGTTAATTGCACAAAGGACTGCTGTCAAACCCATAGAGTGATTTAATCACATCATCACTGAATGGTTTGGGGTGGAAGGGACCTTAAAGGTCATCTTGTTCCAAACCCTGCCATGAGCAGGGACACATTCCAATATTGCTGCTCAGAGCTCCATCCAACCTGGCCTTGAACACTTCCTGTTGAGAGTAACTAGATTCACATTAAATAGATGTTTAGGATAGCTAACCTAACTTCCCATGAAAAATCAGTTGTATACTTGAAGAGGAGCATCTTTTGCAGGTTATTCTTTCTGTTTTGACATTAGAGAAAACATTCTTCTCAGTTTAATCTTTTTATTTATTCATACAGAAGGGGTTTTATTCCAGGAATATAGATTTCTATTTGCTTAAAAACAAACAAACCCCATTTCTTTTTGCAGTTCAACACAGATTCTTTTTTCAATTCAACTTCTGAATTTCTTTTTCATCGGATTCATAGGAAAAAAATACTCTCTGTAAGAGCATTATAGATCAAGAGTGCTTCATGAATGTATTCATATTTCATGCTAATTAGTCTTTGTACACAATCCCTGTCTCTGCAGTGCCAGTACATGTGTCTCTGTCCTCAGCTCCTCATTAAACGTGCTGGGCTTTATTTGAGCACTGCATCACTGAGCCTCAATCAGACACTGGCAATGCAGAGCTGCCTTCCTTCCCCTGCTGGATTTCACACAAAGCTCCAGCTCCAGAGAAAAACGAGCATGGAGGAGGTGCAGGAGGCACCAACCTGAACCAGAGTGATCACACAGTGGGCTGGAGTTCCAGACTGCTGGAATGGGTGGGTGATGAACACTTGGCTGTGTGTCACCAGCAGTGATATAAACACATCCCTAATGGGAACCTCCAACACCTTAAAGGTTGGGAAGAACCCACTGGACCAATTTCCTTGGTAGGAAAACCCAATGCTCTTGAGATTTCACTTTCCCTTGGCTTTTCTTTACAGTCAAACTGCTGTTCCATCTTTCCTCTTCAAAATTTTCATTTTCTGAGAGTTGAGGTATAACAAATTAATACAAGAACTCTGTAAGCAACCACCTAAAATATAACACATTACTAAGACAACTCAGTCACAACATTGTTATAAATACATAGAAGAGGTTTTTTTAGACAATACATGTCTGTCCCCACTCCAATTCTATTTAAATTCTCTTTAAATTCTTCTGCTGAAGCTTTCTGACAAAATTACTAATTGAAACTTGCAGACAATCTGAGCAGCAGGGGCTATTACTAATATTTTTGAGAAGTTTTTCAGAGCCAGAGATGGTTTAAGCAAAGGATGGCCTTGCAGCAGGCACACACACACAGCAGAACCCCTCCAATGCCAGTCTGGCACGTGGCACTGGGCAGGCAGGGGATAATCACTTTGTACCTGCACAATACTCCAGTCACTCAGGAGCCAGCAGCACTCCTCACTGCAGATGCCTGCTCCTCACATCTCCAGCAGGGAGCTCTCACCCGCCCCAGTGATGCTCCAAGAGGGTTAAGCACTGCCAATTAAAGTAAAACTGAAGGAATGGCCTCCACTTCAGAGCGTCTGACCTGGATTCAGAACAGACAGAACGCTGATTCTGGAATGAACTCCATTTCTGCAGCAATTCTGGGGAATACATTATGCTGTACCTCCAAGCAATCCATGAATAATGATAGCAGCCTTCAAATAGCCCAGACCTCAAACCATTTCCCACCTGTCTCCTCATCTGAATACAATTTAATTCACACATCTTGTTTGGATTTGATTTTCTGGAGGTGCAATTATTGCAGTTCTTGCTGTAATGCTGATTAAGACAATGCCCAGACTTCTCTCTCAGAACCCTCTTATGGAACAACAATGCTCTGAAAAAAGAAAAAACTAACTCAGCTGCAGATGCAAAGAAAGCAGGCTCCAGGAACAACAAACTGGAGAGAGGAAAATTGCATCCATCTGACCCATCCCTCTTGATTTTCCCCCCTTAAGAATCTACCACAAAGTTTTAAGAGCAGAGTCCTGAGAGACACAATCAAAGTGTGCCACCACACAGACCTGCAGTGAAACTCCTGCCCTGTCCAACCCTAAAGCACGAACATTCTCAGAGGGGTATATAAATAAAATCTTACAGGAAAAGAAGACAATAAACAAAATAGCACAACTGACACTGAGCCTAACTTCTGAAAAAGTCTAGATAGATTTTATTTGTTAATCTGGGATATTCTTCATTCACTGTCACATGATGAGAACAACTACAGTCAGTAGGTCACACCAACAGGGCATGTATTTTACGTAGGATGTTTTTTCAAAATAAATTATGTTTTCTTAGACTCCATATTACAAACTACCTTTGACATAGAAATTAAGTTATTGAAAAGTGAGTGCATGAAAATACTATTTGAAATAAAATATTAAGAACTAATATTTACAATCTTTATCTCCTAATTGGAACTTTTGCTTTCTTTTAGACCCTTCTGAACACTACACTCGTATCAGTCCTTTTGTCTCATGATGAATTAAATGGGTCCTGATGCTCTGGAAATAAGACCTAGACTCTAAAATAACTCTAAGATCATCTAAGAGTTAAAAAAAATACATAAAATATATCAAAATACAGAGATATATATATATACATAAATCTATGCTAGACGGTAATATTTTCAGGCAGCAGTTTGTTTAAACCATGCAAAGCTTTTTCACCCTTGAGTTTGAGAGTTTATCTGCTGAATAAATCCAGTGGAGAAGAAAAGGAAAATGAAAAATAGTAAACTAATAACTCACTCCTCCTTTACGGTACTTGAATTTATTCTGTTGCTGAAAAACAACAATTTCAAATACATCCAGAGATGAAAACAAACCAATCTGCTGCACTTCTGTGTGAAACAGATATGAAGACTGATGACCTAGGTGTGCAAGGCAAGGCAATGAAATTCTGCTGCCACAGAGCCCTGGGTGACCCCACAGTGCAGAGCTGATCCTGCTCTCTTGGATCCCACCCTGCCGCAAGGAGAGGGAAGGGAACCAAACAAACTCAGCTGAGCCATCAGCAGACCAAGGGAGCCACCTGCAGTCTGCAATCCTGAAGCAAATTCCTGGGGAGTTCAGAGGTTTCTCTTCCTTTTTCTGTTGCCAAAGCAGCGCAGGAAGCTGAGCTAGAGCAACACAGCCACGCTTAACACAGAGATCTCTGCATCAGCTGAGCCCTGCTGCCTCACACCTACAGATGCAGCTGCCTCACAGGAAATCTGGCCCAGCTGGATCCACTGAAAGCCTGAAATGCTGAAGTTCTCTGATGAATTAGATCTGGGCTTCTCAGCACAGCAAATTCAAAGCCATTTTCTAAAAGTACTAATTGCTGTTCCTTGTATTTACAAGTCCCAAATGCAAATGAATGCAAAGAATTTCCCTTCAAGTGGAATGGTGCACTGACCTACCATATATTCTTTATATACATATTATACACATTATTTATATACATATTCTAGACATTATAGACATTATTCATATAAAATCAAAACCTGAACATTTTGTTCATGTTTTGCTCAATTACAGCTTACATGGAAGTTTGTCTTTTCTCTTGTCCCTTCCCACTCAAATTCCCACAATGTGGAAAATACCACTGAGCTATTAAGACCTTGCTTCAGTTTTAAAAACATGAAAATGATTGTTGAATTGTATTTTAAAAGTCTAATTGTAAAGCAACAGAACCCTGATGGAGAAGTTTTCCCTTGAGGCAAGCTGGATGGATAATGAATTCTGCATTGGAACAATCCCAGTAGTTACAGACTATTATGTACTAATTACTACCTTTACAGACCTACTGTACACATAATTAATTTCTTCAGAGCACTACTATCATTCTTGACTGGCAAAATACACAACCTAAATTACAAGAGGCAGAAATTAACATGATCCTTTAGGGAGAAGGCATTAACTTGCTTTGCAGTGTTTTGCAATTAGACCATCAATCAATCAGTGAGGAATGATTTGGGGAGCAGCAGGCCCAGCCCTGAGCACTGTCCCAGTCCTGAGGATGGGAAGTGTCACAACCTGGCTGCAAATCACAGCACTGCAGCCTTGACCTGCCCTGTTAGGAGACACTCCACATTCAATTCCATGGGATTTAACATCCCATAAATTACACTGGAGCTTTTTAACATCATATTCCAGCAAGCGCTGAAGACATGGCAGTGACGCTGCTGCTCTCCCTTCTGCTGGTGGCCAGAGAGAAAATTTGATATCAGGGTTAAAGGCAAAGTTTGGTAAAAGAGTGCTTGCCATAAAATGACCTGCATAAATTATTTCAAAGATTTAAGTAGGTTCTTGACAAGAACACCACTATTTTAAACTGTTAATTTCAGTTGGGGATTTTAGGACATTCTACAGAAATAAACCATACACAGCCCCAACTCCATCAAAAAGCAGTAGCCCAGGTTTCCTGAGATGCATAACTACATTGCATTAATAATACAACATGCAAAAGTTATTGTTCAACTTCACAACAATATTTCTCCCCAGAAGTACCACACCCCGCCAGCTCTGGCTGCATTTCTCTAAAGCAGACAGCACTCAAACAGCAGCTGGCAGCTCAGTGACAGCAACACTGAGTCATTTCTGGAGTATCCTAAACCAAAACTATGTTACATGAGAAAAATTCATCGTGTTTTTCTCATTGTACCAAAGAGCCATGAATAGCATTCAGAGGTTTAATCAAATTTCAGTGCTACAACTCACAGGGAATCACAAATTTTTAATAAATGTGCACACTACCATTGCTTTTACTTCAGTTACCATTCCCAGTGGCATTCCAAAATTCCACAGAACACAAAACAGTAAACACTAAGTCATCCAAACTGCTTTTGGCAATTGTCAGTTTGCTTCCACTCATCCCTTTGTTTGTTTTACATGCTGACTGTGCTCCTGGGAGAATATCACATGCATTTCTATTTGGCTTTTTATCACTCTCCTGTAATGTACTCATGAAATGGGATAAAGCAAGAGGGAAATCTGATCCCAGATGATGCCTGAATTCAGCATTTGGGACATCATGGAGCTGCTTAAGGACAAAGGGGAGGAAGAACAGTGAACATCAATCCATGTTTCCCTTTGCAGATGGCAGCTGCAGGAAAAGTTGCTTCTGGCATGCAATTCTTTGGGTCTGTGCTGCAACCAAATGCTCCAAGAGTCTTTTTGACTTCCAGCAGGTTCTCAAGTTTAAAAAAAACCCTTGAAATCAGACAGACAACTCCTCCTTCCTGCAGGAGTCAGCCAAGTACATTTTCACATCCTGAGTTGTGTGCAGCAGCATTTTTAATGTGCATCCTTAGCTATGGCATCTTGTTTTCTACAGCCATTAACTGAGAACAAAACAAGGGAAAATATCTGCAAGGCTATCAGCACACCAAGCTATTGGAGGAGCTGCTGTTGTTCCCTGTTTTACAACTGTGCAACTATGTCAACAAGAATTTCTTCTCACTGGAAACTGTCAGCTATGTCAACATTTCAAGAGGGTTTTTTCAGCATTTTTAACGAAGAAGCTTTTCAGGAATTCTGAAACATTTCTTCAGATTTCTGGTGAAAGAATTCAGCTCAAGGCAGAAGCTTGTCCTTTCCATTTAGAAGGGGCTCATGCCATTCTGTCATCTGCTGCTGGGCATTCCTTCCTGCCACACCAAAGGAAGTGACCAACTCCACAGCATTTTACCCTCCCTGCAGTGCTAGGAACCAAGAGTCAATCCAACTTGGGCATGGAAAAAAGGATAAATTACTGCAAATGATGCTTTTGAATTACTGTATGGAATAGCTGAACATTTGGACCAGAAAGTGCTTCCAAGGTGTGCTGCAAAAAGAGAATTCTAATGGTTTAAATTCACTGACTCCTGAAAGGAATATGAATCTATCTTATGAAAAACACAGCCATGACCAACTCTTTGAAGAGGTTTCAAATGGACACAGAAAAAAACCATATTCAGAAATAATTCAAGGAATCTACTCAAGAAATAGTTCATTACAGTCCTCTGAGAGCCCCTCCTGAATTAATCTTCTTTAACACTGGCTTAGCAAAAACTGCTGTTCTTATTCCAGAAATTCTCAGCTAGGAATAATAATGCAAATAAACATGATTTTAGGATCTGAATTTAAATTTAATTATAATTCCATTAAAAGAAAACTCACATCTGTCTGCAACATAGAGTGCACTTTTAAAAGGTATTATTGCAAAAAAGGTTCCTCCCCTCATGCTGTAAAGTGAAGGGGGAGCAATTCTTGTAATAGACTGTTATGCTTAATATATGCTTTAAATCATCTTCCTGCTATAAAACCATCAAATGGATTCCATGGTATTGCACAAAGCATAAAAGAAACTGCCATTACACAGTTTTAAACTTAATAAAAGCACAATAAAGAGCAAAGTAAGAATGTACCTTTCATTTGGGTTCCAAAGGTAAGTGCCAATTTTGCAAACAGCTCCGGGTCCTCAAATTTATCTTCTTCAGCTTTTACCCAAAAGCTGTTTTCTCCTATTTCTTGAGGCTCGATCTGCAAGGAAAACAGCATCTCCAGAGTCAATCAGGAGTGTTTCCAACAGCCAAGGTAAAACAAATGCTACAGAACCTCTGTGAGCACGGGGCTGAGGAAGCTCAGCCCCGTTCTGGAATGTTCCATCCCTGCTGTTCCTGCACAAGCACGGTGAGCTGAGCTGCCCACAAATGGCCTTTATTGTACTTCTCCCACTCAGCAAGCTCTCCAAACAGAACTAATAACAGCAGCTGGCTCAAAGTGTTCTAGCTCTCTCTTGATGGCTTTCCAGAGAGTTCCCAAACTCTTCTCCCTGCTACCTGAGAACTGTGTGGAACAATGTACCAGGAAATGAACTGGCCATGGGCACCTGGCAGACACTGAGGCTGAGCTCTCTGCTGGCTGCACCAAAGCAGGAAAATGCTCTGCAATACAGAAGCTGAAAGACAACTTCACTCTTCATGTATGACTCAGAACTGCTGCTCTGTTTTCAAAATATGCTCCTCTAACAGCTCTGAGCACATTATTAATTATTGTTTATAAATTTCTTCAAATGAAAATAATTTCCAAGGGCTATTTAACTTCAAGATGATATGCAGGGAATTCAGCAATGCTGCATTTGTCAGCCTCACTCCAATTTCCCTGCAACATCCTGGTCCTCCACCTTCCAGCCCTGCTTTACAGCAGCTCCAGGGAAGACATTTTAAAAAACTACCTTAATCCAACACTAATGGGGAAGACAGTTACAGCAAAAGGGACTAAATTAAACAGTAAGAATTTTATTCCTCATATGATGGCTCCTTAAAAGTGATGATCAAACAGACTTTGCACTTTCTCAGCAGGCAGGGGATCTCTGGCACTGTTCCCAGAGCACTTTAGCAAAGCGTCCATCTGCAGTTCCTTCCCATTGTCACAGCCAGTGCTCACAGACACTTCAGAAATTATTCCTGCAAACTCCCCAATGGAACTGATCACAATGAAATTGGCTGCAATTACCAATATGTGTTATACAATAAAAGCTTGCTTTTCTCTGTGCTTACAGGACAGCAGTCTATGTCCCACAGTTCCAAAACTCCTGCAGAGCATCCTGATCCATCCTTTCTCCACAAGACATTTAATTCTTCCTCCCATGATGGGGAAAAGTTATCACTTATCCTTTTATGCAATTATTTTATCAGAATTAAATAAAAAGTAAAGATTTTCAAACTGATTTTAAAATTTATTTAAATTAATACTCTGGAAACATGGCAGGCTGTTCAATATCAGTCTAGTTAAATATGAAAGCCTGTTTTCAAACTGTGGCCACCAGATATGCTTTCAGATTGTTTGAGCACATCTCCAAATATTTTGAAATAATTTTAAATCACTGAAGCATTAATTCATCTGCCAAAAGAAACTATAAATTGGCATGTCACATATTTCCACACAGGCTCTCTCTCAGCCTGCTGGATTGCTCCTCCAAGGCTGGTGGGATTATTCTGCTGTTTTGTTACCTCAAAGCCTTTTGACGACTCAGACTTTAGAGGAACCACACAGCACATGGAATATATAAAAGTCCTTTCATTTGCCTTGATGATTCAGTGATTTTGGTACTTTTTCCTACACCAAACATCAACACATCTGTCATGTTTTAAACCACTAAAAACTGCCAACCACAACTTTAGGATGCAATGATTTAGTCTTGATAACAGATCCAATTATCTAATAGTCCACATAAATTTTCTTTATATGGAAGGAGCAGTGGCTACACTGACCAAAAAGGGGTTTTAAAACAACACAGCCCAGCACACACCTGGATGTTGGTGTAACCTCGCCTGTTAGAGACTGGATATACTGAGAGCCAAGGAATAACTGGGAACTGCTTTAAGGGTTCATTTGCAAATCAGATTCTGCTTGCACTTTACTGCTCAAGTAATGCTTAGATTCTAAGATGGTTTTAAAAATAAAATGTGATTAAATACAATCAAGCTAAGCCACTGGAAGCTCGTGATGCCCAAACCTTTCCCTTGAGCAGTCCCATGGCTCCTCCCAGTGGCCACAGCCCTGCTCCAGCACATCACTGATGGAGAACAATAAATATCTGGGATAAAAAATCAACAAGTAACACTAAGACCTGATATCAGCAATCCCTGAACTCACAGCAACATCAAACATCACAAATCTAAAAAGCTTAAGTTGATTTGCTTTGCTAGGTATGTATGACAGCTGCTTTAAAACAGTTTGGAGATAGCTGTATATTTATATACAACTTGGTGCAAAGCTGCTGTTCACTGCAGCTGAGACAAGGCACTGGAAGTAAGCTGGCTTCCTGGGACACCTGGCACCACAATGACTGGGGGTAAGCTGCCTTCCTGGGACACTTGGTACAACAATAAGCAAATGAATGAGATTTAAAAACCCATCACTGCACGGTACCAAGCCTATCTGTGCAGCGCAGGAGGGGAAAGGAACATCAACCCCACACCTCAGGCATACCTTGGACCAGTTGATTCTCTTCATGGACACTTCCAGCTTATACTTCTTCTTCTCCTTCATGCCGTGGGGCAGCGCTGGCACCATCGGGAAGGGGGCAAAGGGGGCCCCTCCCAGGGGGGGAGGCATTGGGGGCCCCCCGAACGGCGGCGGGGGAGGGATTGCTCCCCCGGGCAGAGGAGGAGGAGGAGGAGGAGGCCCTGCCCCTCCAGGCAGAGGAGGAGGAGGAGGAGGCCCTGCCCCTCCGGGCAGAGGAGGCGGTGGGGGCACCCCGGGCAGAGGAGGGGGAGCTGGGATGGCTGCACCGGGCAGAGGAGGAGGAGGGGGAGGAAGGGATGCACCAGGTAAGGGAGGAGCGGGAGGGATTGTTGCTCCACCCGGCAGGGGAGGTGGTGGGGGAATTGCTGCTGTACCTGGCAAAGGAGGTGGTGGGGGAATTGTTACTCCACCAGGCAGGGGAGGGGGTGGGGGAATTGTTACTCCACCGGGTAACGGAGGAGGAGGAGGAATGGTTCCTGTACCAGGGAGGGGAGGAGGAGGAGGGATGGCTCCACCAGGGAGTGAGGGCGCTGGAGATGGTGGGACGTTCTCACTTGGGTGGGCTGGTATTGCTGGGGCTTCTGTCAGGCCTGGACCCTGGAACAGAACAGAGGAATTCCCTCCATCAGTGACACCAGGCAGTTTGATATGAAGCTGAACCAACCAGGATGGGTTTTAGCCAACTGCATCTCAACAAAGTGAGAAATGCAACTGTTCTCCTATTTAAATGAGAAACAATAACAATAGATTATCCCACGTACCATAAAGCTGCCAAGTAAACTGAATAACCTAGCATTTTTATCAAAACAAATTGTTTCAATTTTAAAGAAAATTTAATAGTAGCAGTAACATTTAAGTGAACAGAACAGCATTTTATTTCTTACCAATGCACAAAACATTTATCCCACTTAGGACACCCCGGCAAGCTGGGGCATCAGAGATGAGAAAAACCATGGTGAATTTTAACACCACTCATCTGCTGCTGGGAGAGCTTCCCCAGCAATCAGAGCAGCAGCTGGGGCAGTGGAAGAGGCCACAGGACCACAGTTGTTCAGAGCTACTCTGACATCTGGAGGGGTGAAGGGTGTGCAACAACCTGTCCTGCTGTCTTTTGGATCTGTCTGAGGGTGCTTCTTTGGTGAGAGGAAGAAAGAGCAATCACAATATCCATTCTAATAAGTTCTTACTAATTAATAAGGAAGAGAAACAGCAGCATGTCAAGCCATCAGAGGGGTGAGTGCAGCTAAAAATAAGTGTCATCAAATGCTGTGGGGAGCATAACACCAGAAAAGGGAACAGATCCCAGAATTACATGGTTAATTACCCAGTGGTCAGCATTACTGTGAATGCCCTGTCATGTCTGGATAATCTGAACTGTGTTAGAATCAATAAAACAGGATTAACAATTAATTAGACAAAAAATACATTCTTTACTTCGCACAAGACACATTGTTTCTTTGCTCACAAGTTGCAATGCAACAATTGCTGAAGAACTCATTAAAACAGATTGTCACATTTTGGTGGAACACTGGCTTGTAGGAATTTGTAACAAACGTGAAAATTGGCAAGAAGGAAGTAAGAACAGGAGTGGTTGGGTCTCCACCTTAGTGCCCAAATAGGAAGTGAGATCACAGGCTTTAAGGCAGATAAAATAAAGACAAAAAGGCAGATCTTGCCTAGCATTGAAGGAGAAGAAAATAAGCCAGACTGAGGCAAAAGCACTAAATTCTAATATCTGTTAGTTCCTAAAAGGTATAAATGACCTGTCTAAATCATAAAGCTGGTGTAAAAAATAAAAAATAAAAAAGGCTTATATAAAAGTGTAAGAGTAAAAACTATATATAAAACCAAAAGCCTTTAAAAATAAACACTTCCAAAACAAAAACTCTGCAAAACATACTGAAGCAGCAATGTGAAAGCATAAACCAATAACTGCAGGAAAAAAAAAATCAGGCTGGATGCAAGATTTTTATAGTGTAAGGAACATTTTTTTCTCAATAAACCAGGTACCTTTGACAGGTTGAATTTTGTAAAATCTTACCTCCATTAACTATCTTTAGTAACTTATGCTGGCTGCCAAACAAATCAATACACCTTTACCAGACATTCCAAACTCCAGACAGACAAGTTACTCTGGGGCAATTTTTTCTCAATTCCTCCACAAAAAAAAATCCACTCAGCTGTGGAACTTGATGTGATATTATTTTATTACCTGGGTCCGGAGCTGTTTGACTTCTGATTCAAGTTCTTTGATTTTCTCCTCTCGTTTCTGCAGCTCTGCTTGTGCCTCTTGTCGAGCTGTGAACTCTTCATCAAACTGTAAAGATTTCAGAGTGAGTCCAGTTATGGCCACACCAGAGCCCACATTGGCAGGATATCTTTGAACAACATCAGAGCTGCAGCAATTATGCAATTTTAATCCTTTCAGCAGCATTTTTCTATCTAACATGTTCACTTTTAGCACCACAATTTCTTCCATCAATCAGTCAATGACAGAGAACCACCCAGACCCAGCTACTCATATCAGGTTCTTCCCTCCAAGAGAACACTGCAGACTTCTCAAACCAAACTTGAATACACATCTATTGCAGCAAGTTTAAATTCATTAAAAATTAAACCAGCAATCATCATGTTCAAGAACACGTTTTGCCATTTGGCTGAAAATGCCTACTTAGACCAGAGCAGCAAAAAATAGCAAAATTTGGAACTATTTCAATACACACCTCCATAACACCTGAACTTCATTACTACTGCAGCTAATAGAGCACATTCATTTTTCAAAGGTTATACCTGCACTTAAGTTATTTAATTATGATTATTTCAGGACAAGAGACCAACAAATGGAATTGTGAGAGTCACTATTTCCCAATTTCAGCTGGGAAACAAGCTGATTGTGTTCCTGTCATGATTCTGTTCCACACCATGAGCAGGACTTACCTTCCTGGAAAATTCTGCTGCTTTCTTTTCACTCTCTTCTACTTTAGCCTTGTCCACACACGCATCTAGAATTTAAATAAAATACCACACACAAATTAAGCCAAGCATGCCACAGCTCTGAGGTGCTTCCAGTCATCATTTCCCTGTAAGCCCATGACACAAAAGCAACAGGCACTTTTATTTTTGACCCTGTCTCATTTCATTAAAGGGTACAGCATTTGGGCTGCTACTCCACAACCACACCTGCAGCTTACATGCTTATTTCCAGAATATGACAAAATTCCCAGCCAGTGTAAGTCTAAACAGAAGAACAAAAAGAAAAACAAGGTAAAACTGCTTAAAGAGTACAAACCAACAAGATGTGTAAAATTGATGTCCATCCTTCCTCTGTATTTAAAATCTGGGTCCGTGCCACTGCAGTGCAGCACTATCTGAGACACACACTCTTCTATGATCTTGTAATACTGAGGTCTGAAACAGGAAACATTTACAGGACAGTAAGAACGTGAACAAGACTTTCTGCAGTTGGGGAAAGGGGGCAACTAACTCCTAATATCTGAATTCTACAAGTGCCAGAAGAAGCATCAAGTTCAACCTGTTATTTGTAAATATTTTGGATGGGATGCCTTGACCTTGCTATGACACTGAGCTGCACATAAGAGAAGTTTACATTGAAAAGAGCAGATCCAAGGCACATGGGAGTATTTTCAATTCTCAGTTGTACAACTTACATGTTCTTTGAAGCAAGGAATATATCAAACTTGAATAAAGAAAAAGTGCCCAACAAATAAGAGGTTTTTGGGATGAGGGTGTTAGACTAAGCTTCAAGTCTTTGAAATAAACACAATTATATTTACCAAGACCTTTTTAATACTAACATGGAGCAAAAAGATAAATAACACCTCAGTCTCAAAGAGGGGCTTTTTAGGCATGAGCTACTCAGTTTAGCAGGGTTTTCATTTCTCTTCTTGCCCCTACTGCCCCCAAAACCCCAGCCTGGCAGCTGGCACTCACCGGACATAGTAATCGTTCCTGATCAGGAGGAAATGTTGGAGAATTGACAAGAAGTAATTTTCAGAAGAAGTATCTTTCACCATATTGTACAGCAGGTGAAATACTTCGCTCACATCAGTGCAGATCGTTAAGAAAATAACAGTATTTAAAAAACCAAAATTTTAAAAACAAACAAAAGCCCAAAAACCCCCACTGCAGTCAGAACAGCCACCCACCCAAACACAGTTCCCATTTTGTTCAAGTAAAACCCCTCCACATTTTGAGCTCCTATCCTTAGCAGTAAATATTATTTCTCCACTAAGATTGTGCACAGACTTTCTGTGCCCTGTTTATCAATTAGGAAAGGTTTTATTATCAATCAGAACAATCATATATAGACTTTCTGTTTTAGAATCCTGTAAAAACATTTCACACAAAGCTTTGTTTCCACTCTGAGCTCAGCCAGGCTGTTGGCAAACACACACTGGGCAATCTTTGTCATTTCCTAGAGATGACCCCTGTTTGTAATTACCTGTTGTGCACAGCAACAACATTGCAGGGGACTTTACAGTCCTCCCACTGAGTGCCTCTGCCTCCCTCTGCTTCCTCCTAAAACCTGCAAGCAGCCATTCTGAACTTGGGTAACTTGAAATTTCCTGCTCCTTCACAGCTAGAAAAGGCACACATCTGTAGTGCTTCAGAACCTACAAAAAATTTTGTTCCTTTTATTATCTAAACTCATTTATCTTCAAACTTATGATCTTCCACGGGTATAATTTTATCTCTTGATGTATTATGAGACAGAGTTTAGCTTAATAAATGTTATTTATGAAAAATTAATTCAGTTCCCAATGACTTACATTTGACATGCAAATTTAAGCACTAATTATCCAAATATTTTCCAACAAAAAAAGCAACTGGAGAGAAATCTGCTTGACAAAGCCCCTGGTAAGACATACAACCGAGACAAATAACCTGCACATAGAGCACTGTAATTTCCATTTAATAAAGTTCTGAAACAACACAAGTTAGAACAGCATTTCCTTAAAGGATATTCCATTTCAGCTTTGATGTCATGGAGACGATGTGACAGTTCAAAGTGGTCTTCATCTTTGTTCTCGTCAAACACCCTCAGCTGAATATCAAGCTCTTCATTTTCCTTATCTTTCAAGGCCTGTTTTTCAAGGTAGAGTATATCTCAATTTTTCCTTTCTTAAAGAAAGAATTCCCCTCCTTGAAGGGGAATTCATGATGAAATGTAAGACATTAACCTTTAGAACAGCAGCAAGTTTCAAATCAGTGCCTGGGCTTTTTTACTATAATGATTCAACTGAGAAAAACTACAGGTAAAACATCAGCTCACAGAGCAGGTATGGGCTACAGAATAAACAAGAAAACTTCCAGTTGAATCCATTTCTCTTAATGGCACATAGCAGTTCCTGCTTGGTAATGCAGGATTCCATAAAAAAAACCACAATAGGTATATTTCAAAACATTAACTGACATGAGCTTAAGAAGTTTAAACAAATGTAACAAGATTTTTTTCAGATGTTCCACAGCAAATAAAGTCACTAGATCATATTAATCTATCTATATGATGTAAACCTAAAAATATCCCTAAGAAAAAATAACATCACACATCAGAAAGTGTCTCAAGGCTGAATGAGCCAAAAATGGAAGTTTTTGTTTCTGACAAATGGGCAATTTGAAACTTCTCATCTTAGAAGCCATAGCAGAATAAATCGTTTCAGACAAATATAAGCAGGCACTCCAATTTCTCTTATCTTTTGCAAGAAAGTGATGAGTACCTTAAATATAACGATTTTTGATGTAAGCATCAGAATGGTTTCTTGGCTAAGAGATACAAATCTCTCCCAAGTCAGAAGTATTCCTGTCTGTGCAGCTGCATGAAGACAGACATGCAGTCTCAGAATGAATTTCTGATCTGATTTTTCCTTAAAATGTCCCAATGCATTCTCAGCAGGCAGATTAAAGAAAACCAGATTTCACAGAAAACAACAGGAACAGCACATACAAAGCAAGTTAATCCAAGATTGGTTCCACAGCCAGATTCACATTCACTGCATGTGCTTTGAGCTCATTATGCAGCATTTGGCTACCCTCATTTAATTTCTAATATATTGACTTGTTTCAACTACTATTCTGCAGCTCATGGGAATCTGAATTTGTAACTCTGCAGGCTGAAGCAGATTCGGGCTGATAATCTGACCCTCTGCACCCCCAAATCCTCCCCATCTGCTGTCCTGGTTAAACAGTTTGGCTATCTTCAGCATTCACAGTGGACAGTGACCAACTCCTGCATACAAAGGACTCACAGGCAATATTTTCTTCAGGCCACAACGTAAAAACTCATTTCTCAAGTGTATCCTGAAGTCAAGGTCCTCAGGAGATGTAACTAGGGCATTGATGAGCTGCATACATGCAACCTGCAACCAGAACCACAGAATGGAAATCAATACTTCAGTCACTGTTTCAGTTGATTTATAAAGCCAAAGACATGGAAATTATTTATTATGCAGCACACATGCAACACTTGGGTTTATTTTAGCAACATCAAATACTGCTCTGCTTCCATATCAGGATGCTTCCACTGTATCAAAAGAGTACCACATGAATGATCTTCACAGAATAATGTCATGGACTGGTTTGAGCTGGAAGGGACCTCAAAGCCCACCCAGTGCCACCCCTGCCATGGCAGGGACCCCTCCCACTGTCCCAGGGTGCCCCAAGCCCTGTCCAGCCTGGCCTGGGACACTTCCAGGGGCCTCCCAACCCTAAAATCATGCACCAGTTATTGCCAAACTAAAGGTGCCCACTGTACTCCCTTCTGTTTCTCCTCAGCATTCACCAGTTTGAAAGCAAACTGTTTCTACAATAACTAACAACTTAAAACCCACCCAATAAACACCCATACCCAAATCAGTCACATCACCAGGTGTTTTTTCCGTTCCTGCAGAGCACTTGTGCAAAATGCCTGGTCTCAGGGTAGCGGCTAATGCTTTAATTGAACAGCTGTGCACTTTAATTGATTTATTTGAAAACAGGTAGACAACAACACAACACTAAAAGTGCTGATCCACTTTAAAAGACTAAAATGGGACTCAAGGGAAATAGCAAGTTTGGTAAAAGATGTTAACTGCAAATAGAAGTAGCTTTAGAGTAGGACAAAAAAAATCAATAGCTGCAGAGGAAAAAAATCAGATAAAAAGCACCTTCCTGTTTTAATTACATTCACTATTTAGCTTTAATAGAACACCTTATGGAGTCTGAAATTTCTATTAAAACACCCTTTCAAAGGCACTCTCTTGATAGAGCTGCATCTTCAGATAATGCAGTATCATCATGCTTGCTCGAATGATTCTTGTTATTTTACTACTATGACATGACTTAACAAGCCAAAGCACATGTCCAATCTGAAATTAATAGAGAGAAGAGGTGCCATCTGCTCTGATTGCCTCTGCCAGAGAGACTCTGCCTTAATGGCTCGTGCTAATACATTCCCAGCAAAGAAGGATTTTGTCAGAACCACGGTAATGAGTGTTGCAATTGTGCCTTCACTGAGGTAGCAGTGAGCTTGGGGAGGGGGGGTGGCGGCTGTTGTTTGCCTTAAATCAACAAGGTCAGGGAGTGGGAGACAACTCCAGAATGGATTCTCCAGTGATAGCACTATTAAGATTAGAATGTCACTTATAGACACTTATTGGCCATCATTAACTCATCAGCTCTGAAACAAGAGGTGCTGATGGTAAACACAGCATTAAGGCAGCTGCAGCTGATGTGGATTTGAGCCAAGACTGGAAAAAGGCATCCCAAGGATACCTGCCCTGCCTGTATTTTTCCATATCTTTCAGCCAAGGTAGCTGAAAAATAAATTTTAGTACAAAATGTGCATAATTACTGTGCAATGAGAAGGCCATAAGTCAAAGTCATCCCTTATTAGGATATTCAGCCACTTGGCCTCTACACAAAAATGGCAGTACCAAAAAAACCCAACCAATCCCGACTAAAAAAAGCTCACATCTTAGTGCCAACCAAAACTCTGGTGCCCACAGAGCACAAAATGTTTGTCTCTATCCATGGGCACCCAAGCAGCAACGAACATGATCTAAGTCATGACAGTAACAACCACTGGCACAGATTATTTTATCAAAATAATTTTGAAAGCTCACTAGGTTCATCTCACCCTCAGAGAGGCACTATGGCTGGTGAAAGGCACACACTGAACACACACAGCAGGAATGCAGAGTCCTTGCTGACAAAAGTACCAATAATATCCTGCTGCACTTCACTCATCCCAAAAGGAACCCTGCCAAAAATGGGCACACCCCGTGCTAACCCTGCCATAATCAGCATATATCTGAATATTTAAAGGCCACAGGTACTGCTGCCTAAAGTCCCAGCACTAGGCCAGATTTATTACCTCAACATTACACCTGGCATCCAAGGAAAGAAATATCACTAATTACTCTCTTTATAAGATCAAGATTTCTTAATCTTATCTTTGGGACAAGAAGTGAGTTCCTTGACCTCTCACCACTAACAAGTAGAAAATCCACTAACAGTAAGCCAGCTATATTTATTTCTCCTCCTTTACAGATGAACAGCACTAGAAGATGTGTGTGAATCACAGCTGCCCAGGCTATACACAGCGCTCAGCCTTTCCCTGAAGCACACACACACAAACTCACCTGCAGCTGGATGAACTCGTGGTTCTCCAGGCCCTCCACGATCTGGGAGAAGCGTTCCTCCCTGTTGTGCCTCTCAGCAGCAGTGGTTATAGCACCCAAAAGCTTGTCCAGCCTAAGAGAGAGACAGGCTGTCAGGAGAGCCCAGCACAGCCAGCTCACTCGTTTCCAACATACTCAGCTCAACGTCCACACAACTCAAGGCTTAGTGCACTCACAGAGTTTAAATGCATTCATCTACACACAGTTGAAAACAATCCAAGAACCAATGTTGTAAATGTCTACAAGATTAATGTTGAAAGAGAAAAAAGGGGAGACTAAATGTCTATATTATTATTTCAGCAATGAAAGAACCAATGAGGGGGAAAAAATCCCTCCCTTTGCAAATTGCGCTCTTGATAACAGTGGACATGTTTAACATCTGGAAATTCTAATAAACTGTCTTTTCAGGAATCAGAATGTTTTAATCCATTTATTGCATAGAAGACAAGAAATTTGCCCATTTTAACCTTCAGTAAATAAACACGGTGGGAAATTTACAGGAAACATAAGCCAAGTGATCATCTTTGTTTTAAAAATCTCCTGGGCAAGTGCTAAATAACTCCAAACTGAACTGTTCCAAAGCCCAGCTGTCAATCTGTAAATATAAACTCCTGGTTCCTGTGGTAGAGGTGATTTGTCCTTTCACACCCTCCACTCCAGCCACACTGTGTAGGTCTCTGCTCATTTGCTCTTCTCTCACTTAATTCTGAATTAGGACAACACAACAGGTGAAGTATCTTTAATTTTAAACCACATTATTAACACTTAACAGGTTACATTTGTTTCACTGATAACTTTTCTCACCTGTGTCCAAATTAACAACTCATGAGCACCAAAAAAAGCATCAATATCTGACTTACATGTTCTCCTCCCCAACAATGCAGATGGCAGAAAGGATTTTCACTGTCTCAGTCATCATGTGGGGTTGCTTTGGATCGATTGCTCTTGACAGCAGCAAGAGGCTCCTCTCATCTCCTAGGATCCTTTGCAAACCGTACTGGCAGAAACAAAAAGCTCTTGGTGAAAAGGTTGTGCTTGCCCTGGAAATTCAGACCCAACTCAAAATCCTGAGGGATTTTCCAGCTCCTCCCTCCCAGAGGGGTTTGGCAGCACCTCACCAAAACCCCACCAAACCCCCTGGCCATCACTGCTTGGGGACACAGCAAGGGATCCCCAGTCTTGCATTGGAGGCTTTCACCTGACAGAGAGAAACAGATTCAGCTCCTCAGGACACCAGGACCTTGTAAAATCAGTACCCACCAAAAGTCAAATGAGGTTTTATTTTCTGTCTACATCTGAAACACCTCAGGTATGAAAACTCTGCTTTTCTCCCTTTCATTTCTAAACTGAGCAAAAGTAATTGTAAGTAACTTTTATGTAGTTTTATTTGCTGGGGAAGATACATAAATACAAGACTTCAGATTTTGCTATGAATAAAGTAAATTTACAAGTTTTACACATCAGCTTCTAGAAGGTACTCGGTCTGTTAACCTGAGTAACCTGTGTTAGAAACAAATCAGATACAACTTAACCTAACCCCTTACTCATGACCTAACTTAAAAACTGCAGCTTAAAAGAGATCAAATGCTATTCAATTTAAATCAGATAAAAAGTACATTATATTAACAAACAAATATTGAAATCTGAACTTGGAAAGCTTTTTTTTAAGCTTCCAAGTAATTAATTTCCAAATTTACTTACCTTAAATTTATACTATCATCCTCTCTTTATCAAACATTTTACTTCCAAAAATCAACAATATTTAACACAACTAAGAAAAAATGCAGAAAGGTCCATCAAGAAGACTCCATGGACAGAAGTTATACTAAGTTTAAGACCTGCATTTCCAAAGAGTTAAATACTGGATATACAAACTTTCCTTCCCTCTCCAACATTTACCATGTTATAGACATCTTGAACTCAAACCCAAACATGATAAAATATGTGAATTCAAAATAATACTTACTTTATTGTTCATAAATGCTTTGAGGCACTGGATAAGTTTATGTTGATTCTTCTTATCAATACTTTCTTGCCTTGAAAGGAAAGAGGAAAATCAGATAAGGAAAATCCTCACAACCTCCCCATCCCTCCCTTCAAATGATCCAGGTCCTTACTGTTTCTTGTCCAGAAGCTTTTCCAATGCATCCAACAGGAGCCCAAGACCTTCATGTCCAAAATTGTTAACCCAGCTGGAAAAAATAAAAACAAAGAAAAATGCTTTTAATGATTTCTTAATCAAATGCAGAATTTGCAAAGCCATTTCTCTGCTCTGCTTGTGCATCCCTTCACAGGCTCCACTCTTGTCTCACTTCCCAAAAGATCTGATCAGCCACGAAGGCAAACAGCTCCAACAAGTACAAACTGCTGAAAGCCACAGAGAAAGGCGAGGAGATGCTGCAGGCAGCTGCAAACATTTCTCTGCTCAGACCCAGGGTGCTGAGAACACTGCTCTCCTGTCAACAAGCAATATCATAATGACTCTGCTTCCCAAAAAACCCCAAAGCCCACAACTCCTGCTCAGCAAAAACAGCATGATGAAAACTCCTGCAGAAATTGCTCTGCTTACCTGACTGGGTTGCTGGTTAGAGACACTCTCAAAGACTCCAGGCAATTAAGAAGTTTTTCATCTGAAATTCCAGACCGCAGTTCATGGATGTATTCTTGTGAGGACAGGGTACATTCGTGCTTGCTGTTTTTGAGTCCCCCCTAGCACAGAAGGCAGAATGCTGCTGAGTGTTCAGATGATAAAATAGAGGACTAATATTTCCATAGGAATTTCCAAATCACAGTGCAAGTATCCAAGACAGCTGATTTGACTTGGATTTGTCATCAGTGTTTAATACTTTTGGTTTTACATCACAAGGATAATTATTTTTGCTGGAACCTTTTTCACTTTGAGTCAAAGTGCATGTACTACAAATGGAATACAAAAAATTAATTCCATCATTCAGCTGTATTAACATACATAATGAGAGTGTACTGGAAACAATCATAAAGAGAGACACACAAAAAACCCAGTTCATGCAACTTCCTGAGCCATTTTTTGTTGTACCATAGTTCATGTTTGACCCCATAGAGATCTCTAGAGGATCTTTTTTGCTGCAAAACAATCATACAAGAGATTTGACAAAGAGCTCCCTCCTGCTGAAGTGCCACTACACAAGAATAACTACTTACACAGTATTTCACTATTAAATACCTGGATATCAGTTTTTAGAGCTAGAGTATTCAAACTCTTGAACAAGACAAAACACTTTTCCAAAAGGTGCAACTAATCTTTTGTACAGCTCTGACAAGTTGCAGCAGGCTTATCTCAGAAGAGTGGTTTTGATTCATTTGCAGCTCCTAAAGCTCCTCAGCTCTGAAGGGTCTGTTGAAGAGAGCCTGATAAAGATGTCATGGGTGCAAAGGCAGTATCAAGTGCCTGTCCTAGAAGAGGATTTATATGCATTTGGTTTTCATTGTATCACTTCCACCACAAATATTCCATTTTTTGTCTCTCTTTCACAAAGCTCCACTTCTTATGAAGCTGCTGCTTTGCTCTCTTAAAATTCTTACCATTCATTTTCCAAAAATACACTAGGTATGGCTGATGGCAAAATGACTTGGCTAAATTTAATTTAATGACTTTGACCTAGGCAGATTCCAGGCACACACCAGAACTGTGCTCACAATACACTCTCAGATTCAGAACAAAACCAGGACAGACTGACTGCAGTGAGACATCAGGCTCCTCTGCACTGTGTCAGCTTTGAAGCTGCTCCTTGCTGACATGCAAAGCACCTTCAGCTGGGCTTCACATCAAAGGACAAAGGCAGAGATGAGTAAGAAGGATAAAAAGGGACTAGAATCAGTCTCCATCAACATCCTAAACAGAGGGACACTCTTCCACCAAAAGAAAAAGGAATAAATGGGTGGGGTTATATTTATAGGAGTAGGAGCTGACTGTAAATCAGATTAATACATCAAAAGTCTTCAAAATTCAGAAAAACCATCACTCTGAAGGACAATAAGGTAAAGAACTAGGAAAAAGGAACAGCTTTATCCCATTGGATGGATGGGAATCAGAGAAGATTTTGTGTGTAACTAATGGACATCATCTCCACAGTACAGATCCAACTGGGCACAAATCTCATTTCAGCCATTCCCCAAATGGAAAAGAAGAGAACAGAAATGCTGCTGAGAGCCACACAATGTACAGAGATGAGGCAATGGCAACGTCAGTCAGTGCCACTGCCTGTTAACAGCTCTCTGGAATGCAAGGCAGGGGCTGCCCCCAAGAGATGAGCCTGCCCTTCCCCTGCAGCCTGCTGCCAGCTCCACAGGAGACTCCAGCTCACACTGGGGCAACCTGAAGTCTTTGCTGCTCTTTTTTTCATTTTTAAACCAAGGTGGGATCCTGCTGCCTTCTTCTGTGCCATCTAGGCCACTGGTGAAGCACCTCTGCTCTGCCTAGTCCCTTATTTTCAGAAAATCCATGGCTCCCTCAAAAATAGATCAATAGTTCAAGAAGAACTGGCAGCTAAGGTGCTCTGCTAAGGTTCCTTCCCACAGCTTGCAGGACAGGCACATTTCTTCATTGGTTCTTTAAAAAGCACCTTTAACTGGACAGCAATGAGGAACCAACTCTGCTTCCTCATTTTTCTCCTTCTTCAAAATGGATGGTCACTCATGACAGCTCATAAAAATTCATTGTTGAAATCTTCCAGAGAATTTTCAGCTTACCAGGATTACTTTGTTTTTCCCTGCAATCAATGTCTCAGTCTCAACCCACATCACCTCCAGCCATGCTGACTCAAATGCTGAACCAGATGCAACTTCTTTTATTTCCCTGTTCAAAGAGAGTTTGACTGGAATGCTGTTCTTAAGAATTGCTACACCTTTATATGGATCAGATTTTGATAGAAACATTTCTCATTTACTTTGAGGTGTAAGGTCTCAGCGAAAAATGTTTACAGGAGAACACCTAATAAAGATGGAAGCAAAAGGGAAGTAGGAAGAAACTGAAGAGGGTTGGGTCCCACATCAGAATGCTCAGAGATTAAACCAATGCTCAAGAATGAAAATCTTAGAAATTCCTTTCTGACTGGTCGCCTTCAGAGCTACAATTAAGGCAGAGGAAGATTCCCTGGTGCCAACTCAAATAGAGCCTGCACCACACAGCAGTCCCAGAAGTGCTGAGGATCCCATGTAAAATTCAAGTAAATTCAAGCTCCCAAGTTCCCATGAACGGGAAACCTCTTCTCTGCCGTCTCTACAACCCAACAGCACTAACAGGAACAGCCCGAAATTCCTCCCTGATCACGGTGGATCTGTAAATCTTGAAGGGAACAGCTCCACGTGCTGGCAGCAGCAAACAGGTCCCAAAGGATGAACCCTGGAGGAGGCACAAGAGCTCTTCAAGCAAGGATATGCCATACACCAGGCACAGCATTTCTGATTTTGTGTTTAGCAAGTCATTTGCACAAAAACATGCTTTTAATGCAGAGCTGTTCTTGCTCTCTATCAGACCCTGAACTCAAAGGCATGGGGAAGAAAACAGCTTAGAATTTCTCCTCTACCCATTGTGGGAGTATCAGCTTGCTTTATAAAATAATCTCACGAAGCAGCTGTTCAGGCTAATTCACACCAAAAGGAAATTACACAGCAGCAGGGATTTTTTGAAACTGGTTTTAACACACTGAGCTGGAAAATTAATAATTTGTCCCCTCAAAAATTAAATACTTTTAAATACATAAGCACAATGAAGATATTCTCCTCAATTAGGGGAAGAACCAATAGCGTGATAGCGTGCACAAAACTAAAAAGTACTGGTGAATATAAGAGTCTCTTTAAAGGTCACTATGAGTAAAACAAAGCCAAGAGGAAAATATACAAGAATATAGTGTGTGGGAGAAAAACCTAACTACATCTGAGGTGATGATTAGGCAGTTTCAAGTCATAGATTGTTCTCTGTTATTTCTACTAGAGAATTTGATTACTGAATATGATCTAAGTAGAAAGCCTTGCTGTATCTGAAAAGCCTCTTTTGGTAATCAAAAATAAAGTCCATCCATAATTTAAAAGAACGTTTTTGCTTTCAACCACTATTTTAAATCCATATGTAATTATTTCCAAAAAATCCTATATACTAGGAAACAAAAACTTGCTGAACTCACTCCAACAAATTAAATCCCAAATATTTGTCTATAATATTTGAATTCAATCAAAACAACATAAAATGTAGATGAGTCCTTAATAAGAGAAAAGTTATGCTTTCAGTCATCTCATCTTAAACATATTGACCTCCTGAATCCTCTAAATTAATCTTATTGTCACATTGATCTGCTGAAGTTGGCATTTCCAAGACAAGCTATGAATAACAACAATTAGAACATAAAAAATTCCCCATCTAAACAGAATGAAGTAAGCCAAATATTGTCAATTTTAAATTTCAAGTGCCTGCCTTCAATAAAAGGCAAGACAAGCTTAAATTGTATTTGTTGCTCACAGTGAAGAGATGAGCTCAATGAGTTTGAAGTATTTGTAAACAGACTCCTGAAAACTTGAAGAAATCCCTCAAAAGTGTAAGTAATGATATCATACTGGTAAGATCAACATGATTGACAATTATTTTGATAAAATAAGGATTCAGTTGTGCCCACTGAACTTTTAAAACCCAGATAAAAGTCCAAACTATTCCAGCCTAATCTCTAGAAAGGGAAGTTCATAGGAGAAAACAAAACTCTCGTGTTCGTACTCACCGGAACTTTACTTCCGACTATCTGCATGCAGTGGTCAGCCAAGAGAGGTTATTGTGTAAAAAAGATAATAATAATACATAAATAAACACAGCACAGCACTTAGTAGGATGTAGTTGCACACACATTTTTCAGTGTTTAATCATTATTAGTAGTCACATTCTTTTATTACTTTATCAACCTGTTTAGGGGTTACAGCTTCTCTACAGGAAAAAGCTCAAATGCTACTTCTCTGCATTTGAGCTCTACAGCAGGAGCATCAATTTCAAATTCTTATGTTTTGCTGCTGAATCTTCAGTATTTGACACATTTACCTACAAATAACTGAATACCTGTCTTGACAGCTACATCTTGAAAGATTAAAAATGCCATTTGTTAAAATTATCAGGTCAGATACTTTACATATGACACTGAGAACACTAATGGCATACTGACTTCCTTGTATGTATAACAACTGCTTTTATTATAGAGCTTTTGATCTGTTTAGATGATGTCACCACTGAATTTAATTAAGTTTTTGTAATCAAAAACATAGCCTACAGTTATAACTCCAACTTGCATTTCAGAAAATCTCACATGACATTTTTATTCAACTGCTCGGTATGGATGCTTTTAATTACATGGATAATTAAACAGTGATTTTCAGAATGCCATCTCCTCTTTACCATGGGACAGCATCTCTCTACATTCATGAACAAAAAGGTGACTTTCCCCAGAGAGAAGTGCAGGCAGGCAGCACATCTGTGCCCTGTTCTGTCACCCTGCACAAATGCCCACAATGCTGGGAGTGCCATGGACATCTGCTCCAGCAGGGCAGCCTCTGTGCTCAGCTCACCTGCAGCCAGGTCACTGCACAACCACCTTCCTCTGAGCACCATGCTCTGCTCAGCCTCCCCCTGCTTCATTTTCTACTCTTTTCTCTCCCATTTTTCCTTTAGGAACTCTTTCAGAACACAAGTCCCTGCAAGTGTCTCACAATCAACACTTCTCTTCCTGAAGAAGCTTCCCCTAGAAGCACAAGAAGGGATTGCCACCACCAGACAATCTCCTCTCCTAATCTATTATCTTCTCCTCTCACCAATGTTCAACTAGCCAGTACAGCACAAAATGTCACTGGGGTCAGTTCTGGAACCGAATCTCAATCCTTCACCAGTTCTCAGGTATCATTTCCATGGTCAACAATCTTTCTCTTCAAGTGAGAGAAGGAATGAGAAGCACAGAAAATCACTTCCCATGAAAGCATCCAGCTCATCAGCTTCTACATGTCCTCCATGGCCAAGGAGAACTTTCTTCACCCAGTGAAACCCAAAGTTCCCCTCTCAGAACTCTGAAGACAAGTGTTCCAGAAAAGCATGGTCAACATGCTGCAGACAGCACACAGGCAGAGAAAATGAAGCACCAAATTGAAAATAATTTGGTTAAGACAACATCAGCAAATGAGAGTGATATTTTCACATGAAGGGAGGGAGCTCAAAAGCCTAATTAAAACAAACATGAAATGAACTGCAAGAGAAGTGACATCAACTGTTAAGTGTGTTTTGTGAGCTCTAAGCAGAAGGTCCAAGTGTAAAAAGGGAAGACAGATAATTATCCGTGACAAAAGAAAAAGGTAGAAAATTTAAAGACAGGTCATTTTGAATGCAACCAGCATTTTCATGGAAGACAATCCTGGAGAAAGGAAAGTTTGACAATTCTTGATTCAGTAAAGATTGAGTAGGGCTTGAATTCATTGAGCAGAATAGTAGTTGCAATAAACAGAAGATGAAATCACAAGTGAAAATGAGGTTTGGCACCACCATAAGATCCCAATCAACATTTTAAAATTAACCACTGTATTTTAATTTCTTTTTTTTAACAATCAAGATGCTAGCTATTTACAAGTTCAATTAGGATAACATGACAGAAAGGTAATGTGTATTTCTGGAAGATTCCATTCAAATGCTGTGATTCAATTGCAAGGAGGACATACTGAAGCACACATACTTTAACATGAGTTGTTTTTCCTCTAGGAAAAACACTTTGCAATGTGTAAAACAGCCACACTGGTGCTGACTTAAGCCCAAAGTGCACGTTCATGTATGAGGACCTTTTAGGATGACTTGGTTTTAAATTATTAGTACATTTAGGCAAATGTCTTCCCAGTTCTGTTACGTTTCCCATGCTGCAGCACACATGGGGAGCAATGCAATGGATGAACATTTCAGCAGCGAGCCATGCAATGGTAGCCATGCTTTCCTCACTCAGCTGCATTTCTATTGCAGTGTACATGACAGACATCACCATTGTTCAACTGCATTTTGGGGGAAAAACGCAAATACTTCCATTTCTACTTCCACTTTTTACTGCTTCACCAAAGTATTTCTGCACGCTAAGAAAAATTCCAGATTTAATATTGATCAAGTGAAGATAAAAACCTTTCAAAGCATAATTAACAGTTCCCAAAGACAGTCTAGTTCATAGTTCATAACATTCACTGCCTAAGCTTGAATAATTCTCCAGTAATTTGTACATTTAGTTGGACCATGCTTAAAGCATTGGATTCCTTCCAGCACACACTAAAGGACTGTGGATTTTCTTTAAGATGAACTCATGCAGGAACATCACTCCTCTCAGAACTTAAATCACCACTTTCATTACCATTTCATCACCATTATAACACAAACTTCTCCTCACTGAAGTTTATAATGTTTCAGGCAAGGCATTTGCATAATAATTGCATGTCATTGTCATCTTAATTTTTGAAATTGAACTCTGCAGAGGTGATTTCAAGGTTAACAAGTCAACTGTACTTCTTGCAGTCTATGCTTAAGGATTCCTTAGCCAGACACCAACACAATCTTTACTTATTTGTATATTTGCCACAGTCAACTTTTAACACACACAAAGCATTGCTGGTGTATTTTATAACTAATTAGTACAAAAGTTCAACTGCAGAAAATAAACTGCAGCTCTTCACTACTTGAAATTTTATTTCTCTACCCCAAAAATGTTGGTGTATCCAGTCTTCAATTTCCTTACACTTCTTACAGCTCAAAGAAGACAAGACTTCAAAAATTCTGTATGAAGGGTTAATCAATCAATCAAATTACAGAGAATAATCAACATCAATGAAAGCTGAAAACACGTCTTCCATTCAAAATGTAATTTGGAACTGGATTTAAGACCATCCTGTCACTAAAGGAGTCTAACACATACATCGCTACTGAAACCACAAAGAAACTTTGGGTATCAAAAATTCTTAAGATGAATTGCACAGAAATATGCTCAGGTTCCATCCATGACTCTACATCATTGGATTTGCAATTTCTTATGGTTTCCAAGAAAGGACCAAGTTTTGACATTGCCCATCAAGGGAAATGCAAGCTAACTGCTCAGATGCAGCTGCAAGTGTGTTAGCAAGTACAGATTTATCTTTTCCTACCACTCTGAGATAAATCCAGACAAAAAAAAAATTCAAGTTTCAAGCTTGAAAAGGCCAAGACTCCAAGCCAGGCTCCTTCCTGAGGTGAGTACTTACGGATTTGGCAGTTGTAGAAATGTACTGGACAACCATCTCACGTTTGGTGCTCAGGTCTTTGTCTCGTAAAGGAGCTTTACGTTCCTCGTTCAGGTTCATGTCCTCCTGAAAGAACCAGAGCACACAACATCAGGAACACAGCTCAGGAGTTTTAGTAGTCTTTGTTCTTTTTAAGCTAGTTTTGTTAAACAATTAATTTTCAAACAAACAGAAGTGACTTTTTCCTGTTTATCTATGGGTGTTTGATTTGGCCCTATCTGATTTTCTCATTTAAATCTGTCATCTCAAGTGTTCATTGTTTTTGAGACTTACTCAAAATCTAAACTTAATCAAAGGGAGTTAACATCTGTAAAATTTGGCTCAAGAAGTAAATCTAGAGGACAACAATTCCACATCTCAAGGTGTTGCAGAAGTGTCAACTCTTGAGATGTTCTGTGTTTGCAGTGAAATCTTATCACAGTGAACACCATTCCTGCACTATCTAATCAAAGGCTGTTATTACATGGATTAGTAGTTTGTGGAAGGGGCAGAGCTGAAACTGTTCCAACTGATGTGTTTAAAACAAGCCTAAAAGTCAAAATGCTCTGCTAGATTAAATCTATTAAGACACTTCTTTTAACTTGATAACAGATTAAATACAATGCAGTCATTAGCAGTCATGACTAGGCTTGCCATTAAAAGTCAAAGGAATTTCAGACTGGCACCTAAGAGCAGTCAATGCTCTGCAATCACTACTGGTGAGCAGCCTTGTCACAGAACTTCAGTGTCTGTGAGACAGACCCATTGTCTGCTTCAATTACCATCACTTGGAAAAGTTAAAAACTAATCCTTTAACAAGCAAATCAAGCAAGAGTTAATTAACACTTATCCAAGCCTTCAAAAGACATTCACAGCTCCATGAACAGAGCAGAGCTACCCAGTGGAACAGGGCAGTTCTCCCCACAGCACACCTTACCATCATTTTCTCAAAGAGATCCATAACTTCTTTCTCTGATAAGTTCATGCAGCGCTCGTCAACAAGCGCCTGGGCATGTGGGATCTCACTGATGGAAGGCTGGGAGTCAATGGGATGCTGAATGAGAGGCTTCTCTTTCTTCACAGCTGATTTCCTGAAGCTTGTGATTCTGTCACGCTGCAAAGACATCCCAAAATAAGCAGAAATGGAAAGAGAGAAAAGCAGCCAATTGGATGGCAGCAAGGCACATGTTTTTAGTTAATTCAAGCAGCAGAGTTAAACTGAACTGTAAGTAAAAATACTCTAATAGAGATTACTTTGCACAGAAAGACAATAACATATAAGGTAAACTCATGACAAGTCACATGCAAAAGGGATTTAAATAATTCTCACTGATCCAAAATTGCACCAGTTAGGTTAAACTCCTAGCACTTCAAAATCTTCAGCTCATCTTCTCTCATTACTAATTATTGTGACAGTGAATAAATATGGTACCACAAAGGTAATGTCCACTGTCCCTTCACCTGAAGGGCTCTAAGTCTTTGGAGGATAACTAAAAAAGGCAGAGTGGGGAAGGAGGTACTCACAAGTTCATCAGGCTTATAAAACATCCTGCTGAAGTAAAATAAAGTTTGTAGCGGAATTAATGCTCCAAGCATAGCTCCTAACCCCTTGAAGAGTTTTTGAGGAGGAACTCGTGGAATTAGTGCTGAGCTCTAGGAAGGCAGGCGAAGGGTTGCTCCCTCAGCACCAGGGTTAAACACACGGCCAGGCACTGCCAGGGCTCTGGGTTAGGGCTGACACCAAGCCCCGCTCCTGGGCTGCAGGCATGCTCAGTTAGGGGTTAATGTTGGAAATAACCAGCACCTTCCTTATAAGGCCATTTCTGTTGTATTTATAACATAGAACTCTATTCTGAATAAAGTCAGAATTCTTAGATTTAATATCAGTATTTATTTTATATATATATAGATACATATGTTCAATTTGAGAACATCATGCATACAGCAATTTTCCTCAAAGAACTGTTTGCATCCACAAATACCCCTGTATTTGTTTCAGACACTCAACAGCCTTATGAAGATGTGCTTTCATCTAACAGCAGCTTATGTAGGGTTACCAGGATCACTCAGAGCAGTCACTGCCATCTCCACCAAAACATGAAAACCAAAATTTATACTGGCTACAACAAAATGACCTCTCTGAGGTGTGAAGTGTCTGATGGAGATAAACTTTGTTTGCAAAAATTTTGATTTGTTTCAGATTAGTGAGTCCAGAGTGGAGACACTAGAGTGAGAGCTGTGGAGTATGGAGAAGAAAGATTATTTTTCTGTTGCTTTGTTTATTTTTATTCATTTTTGTTGTTATTGTTGAGATCCTATGAGATTACCTTAAATCTCTGAAGGAAAGTGTCCCTAGATAAGCTGCATTCCCTTTGAACTTCTTTTGAACTTTTTTTGATGTTTTCTTCCTTAGATATTTTTATATTTGTGGACAGAAGCACAATACCTATAAGGATACAGTTAATGCCTTCGACAAAGCAAGAACATTAATCAATTTTCTACCTTATTAGAATAGTTTAAATTACACTTTTGGAAACTAAAATTAGGGCATAGCCTGGTGAAAAGCCAAGGATATGACAGTGCCTGAAATGCAGTTTTATATTGACCATTCAACGGTCACAAAAAGGCATTTAAGATCCAATTGCACCACACTTCATCTGTTTCAAGTGTAACTTATTAACACCAAATTTGTTCAATTAGATTGCACCGGTGAGATCACTGGAAAGACACAAAGGAATTTCCTGTGTGATTTCCAGGCACCATTTCCTCATTTCAGATGTGCAGACAATCATTAACTAAAGAACCAGTCTGGCTTTATTTTGTATATATATATAATACAAGGCGGTAATTTTAATGAAATCAATTTTCTGAAAAAATATTTTGAACCAGTTTCAAAGAATTCAGCTTTACCAAGTTAGTGCTACTGAGCACACGCTTGTCCCTTGGCATTCAGTGGACATTTATTACCCAAAACGGTTCCACTTGAATCATGTGGCAACCAGCTTTGAAGAGGCACTGCAGACCATTTACTGGGAAAGAGAAGGTCAAGAGAAATAACACTTCAGCTGTTGAGCAACAGTTTCAACATAGCCACAGCATTACTGAAGTGTTTCAAATGTGCTTAAGGAAGTTTCTCCAAATAGAAATCATGATTAATCTTCTTCAACTGAAGCCACAAATTAAGGTCTTTAGGAATAGTCACTCAACTTTCTGAAATCTAATGTTTAATATCCTTATAAGAATGTTATTTTGTCCACAACATTGAGTAAAGTAGCATGCAGCGTGGAGTTACCATTGCAAATTAAGATGCTACCACATCTTACCACATCATCTGCCAAAGTTTTTATTTGAATATTCTATTAAAAAAAAAAAAACAAAAAACAACACACACAAATCAAAGAAAAAAAGAGAGTGTTACCTACTGCTTCAGAATAAAGGCGTCTATTTCATGTAATTTAACATTAAAAAGCATTTGCAATTTCACTAAGTGTTCTAAAAACTGCTGGCAAATGGACATAGAATGTCTAATTTTTCTGTGAAAAAGCAAGCTTGCATCCCACTGCACCCTATCCTGTGGGTATGGAATTGATGCACCCCAAGTCCCAGAGCTGCAGCACCCCAGAGGTGCCCAAAGGAGCAGCCAGGGCTCCCACAACAAACCCAGAGCAGGGCCAGCAGCGCGTCAGCAGCACCACGGGGCTGTGAGCTCAGAGCTCAGCCCTGCCCAGGCTGTGCCCATTGCACCCCATCCTGAGGGTATGGAATTGATGCACCTGAAGCCCCAGAGGTGCCCAAAGGAGCAGCCAGGGCTGCCGGCTGGTTTCCACAACAAACCCAGACTGTGCAGGGCCAGCAGTGCGTCAGCAGCGCCACGGGGCTGTGAGCTCAGAGCTCAGCCCTGCCCTGGCACCTCCTGTGCCCACAGCCCTGCAGCCTCTGCCAACTGTGCTGGCCACTGAGTCACGGCAGCCTGGAGAGGAACTGGCTCGAGTCGCTGAAGTGATGATGCACAAACCACCCTCCTTCCCTCCCTTGTCACTTCTTCCTGAGCAGGAAAACCCTGCTGACAGCAATCACCAGCGTTACGCTTTTATTCATGGCCAAAAAAACCACCCATACTGCACACCAATATCAATAGTCATTACTGAGGAGGCATTTGGTTCATGAACTTGGCTCAGCTGACACAAAGCAGCCATGAAAGGAGTTCAGGTCTAGACCTCATGGGGCACAGATTTTGAGAAACATTCAGCAGTCCATGGGACAGAGGACTGAGCCCAGCTCCCAGGACAGTCTCCACTCATTCCCTCCCAGCAGAATCATGGAGCCAATCAAAAGTACAAAAGCAAGAAACACTTGATGGTTGAGCTATAAAGATAATGTAATAACTGATGGGAATAAATAAAATAAAGAAACAAATTAAAAAGCCATCATTTGGCACCAGCAGGCCAATGCATACTCAGCATCTGAGCACCTGATGAATTGGAAAACTGCTCCTCCCCACCCTTCAGCCCTGCCTTTACTGCCCAGCAGGATGTAAAACGTTTTGGAATGTCTTTGGTCACTGTGGATGAGCTGTCCCAGCTGTGTCCCCACCTCCAGCCCACCCACCCTGCTCCTGAAGGGAGCTCACAAGAAGCAGAAACCTTGGAGACTGGGAAGGGCTGTTCAGCAAGAGCTGAAGCACTGGGGGGTTCTTTCTGTCTGTGCTGTTTTGGTCACAAACCTAGGGCATAGCACCAGATGGGCTGTTCTGGGCCAGCTCCACCTGAGCCTGACACACATCTGCACATCCAGGTGTTGACAGCAACCTTTCACCTTCCAAACTGCCACATCTTAACACCCTTCCTTACACCTCTCCTGCATTCTCCTCACCTGGGCTTATAATTTATAAATATGGAATTCATCATCTTGAAATCAAAACCAAGATGTGCACTTACCACTCTGGTAAATAAACCTTTTAATTGAGACTGCAGAGAAAAATGAAGTAAAGCCTGACCCTGTTTTTAATAAAGAGACAGCCAGGCAAGCAAGAAGTTCTGAAACTCCACATACATTTTAGGAACTACTTGTATGAGAACATTTTTTCCCCTTCTCATTTAAGTACTGTCAATCTCTGCCAGAAGCTGGAACAGGATCATCTACCCCATCTCTACACTTATATTGCATTTGTCACTCAAACTCCTCTGGGCAAAGTACAGAATACTAAAACAAGATAGCACACTGCATTTTTTCAGACCCAGATTTCCTTCTGGTGCACAACTCCACTGCTGCCAGCAGCCACTCGAGATAAGCAGCACATCTAACAGGTAGCACACACTGCAAGGAGCTGCAGGCAAAGCCAAGGCCCTTCTGTACCCACAGATCCTCACAGCATTTGACAATCTCCTGTGCTAACAAAGAAATCGCACTTCCAGGCTGATTTCAGAACATAACCCAAAAGCAGTTTACCTCCCTAGAAGGAAATTTAGGATATTGAAGATTCTGTAGTCCTCCAGCATTATTCTTTCTGCCATCTATGAGACAGCCAGAGCAGCACAAGACAGAAAAATCTGCACTTTCCTGGCTTGTTACAGACACTGAGTCCCTGTCTGCAGGAGCAGCCCAAGGGAAAAGGCTTCACAAAAATCCCTGGGGAAACATTTGCAGATAAGGGATATCAAATTAACATTTATATCTAAAACACATATACAATTTAAGGCAGCTGTAGATCATCTCTCTCCTAGTTAAAATATCAACACAAAGCACAGAATTTCTTCAGTATCTATACCAGAGAACTATTTCCTACTCACTTAGTTCTGTGCTTAGAAGATTTAAGTGATAGAGCTTCTCCCTTTCAAACACAGCCTTCCCAGTCCTTCAACAGTTAATATCATTTTCTAGTCACTCTTCCCAGTCTTAGTTTACTCTGTGCATCTGGCCACTTTTATAAGCACAGACAGATCATGACAGTAAAGCACACCGAAATAATAACATATACTAATGCACCTGCACCAGACAATTCTTTATCTCACAAGGTCTCAGCCAAGTAAATATTCAGAGTAATTGAAATCTTGCACATGAAAACAGTAGAAAGATATTTGTGGATCAGTACATTTCCTGATGCAGAAATCATTCCTTCCTCATGCAAACAATGCAGGCAGCAACAACATCACATTCACAGAATCCAATTACTTGAGGTGATTGCACCAACTTTTAATATAAAACTCACAGCAAATATACTTTTTTATACATTTTCCTAACTTGTGTTTTAATAAAACTTTCCAAATCACTTAAGGTGGCCATGAGTTGTACACTGAGGTGCATTTACATGGATTGATTATATTTAAGTATTACTTTCTCATGTTCTTAATTGTTACACTCAGGAGTCTCACTCTCACTACAAAAATCAGATCAGCAGTAACTCCCAGATCACCACGTGCAGAATGAACAATGATCAGCTGGGGAACTTCTAAACCTATCAGCAATTTTCACTCCTCTCCCAGCAAAGTGTGGTGTGCTGGAACACCCATTCCTGCAGCCAGGCTGCAGGCTCAGGGAACTGCTCCCACTAAAGCTCATTTTCTAGGGGTAGCAACCAGAAACTTGACCTTCTCTCAGCTTTCATGAGGTTTTTGGTTTTTTTTGGTTTTTTTTTTAACTGAGCTGATATTGCTATTTTCTAAAATTTACCTCAACTTCAACACCTGCAAAAGCCATGGTACAGCCCCACTCAAGGACAAGAGATGTTAATTTGCATACAAGCAGGAAAGGAATAACTTCCCATATGAGCACCTGAACCCAGGGAGTTGAAAGGGACAAATCCCAGCCTGGTTAATATTAGAAGTACAAAAAGTTGTCTGTATCTTGAATCTAGGTCTTAGTCACAAAATAGAATTCACTCCTACAACCTCTGTTCTTCAGTTCAGAGAATGAATAATGTTCCCATTAGACAATTTAACCATCTGTTAACACATTCAGTTTTGGAATTAAATCTGAAAAGGCACCTAGGAAATGGTGAAAAGATACCCAAGCTATAAAAGCTGCTGTGCAGAAACCAGGACTACACACTCATTAGGCCTTTCAAGATCCTTTACCCACGATGAAGTATACCTGACATTTTGTGAATTATACTTTTGCTAATTTTATTACTAATGTTTGTTTTAGCATAATATTTTTCACACTTTGAGGAGCATTCACGATGCTTTCAGAAAAACCTTGAAATGACTGTTGTAATCCATCTGCTTCCTCCAAAACACTTGAATTGAGCAATACCAATGGTTTTGTTACTATTGTTGTACATTTACATTTGGGCTATATGACACCATATGGAAAAAATCTTGTTTGCCTTGCAGCTGCTTGCTTCACAAACTCCTTCAATGTGCATTATTCAATGTTTTAAATGAAGGCTTAACCTAGAACTGAGCATGGAGAGAAGCACAGGCTGCCCAAATGCAGATGGAGAAGTGCTGGCATCCCTGAGTCAGGGCAGGATGGCACCACCTCCCCCAGGGAAGCTGCCAGCCTTGCCCACTTTCTCCACTTTTTCCTCCAGGAAAATGACCATCCACAGATGAGCAATGCTCCAGAAATAAGTTTGATAATTCCTCATGTTAAATAAAGCCCGAGGACCAGCCAGCCTGGTAAATCATTAACAGCAGAGGGCACCAATCCTTAATCACCTGCTGGGAGATGCCTCAGCACTGCTCCCAAACAGCAGGGAGGGAACAGATGCCAGAGGATGGGGATCATATCAGACACTCCCCTCACAAATGCCAGGGGCTGAGTTTTGTGAAGAAGGAAAGTCATTCAGCAGCTGTATCAGACAAGGGCTCACATCCCTGCTCCCCAGGCAGAGCCAGGAGCTGGGTCCTGCCCTGCTCCCTGGGCACCCTGCATGGCAGGAAAAGTGCATTGTGGAGGTACAGCAGGCTTTTCATTAGAGACAGCCTGATCTTCATAGCACAAAAACACAGGCTCTCCTCAGAATGCTCTACAGTTTCTACATTCCTCACTTCAAACTATCAACAGAGTTTGCTGTTAAAACTTCTGCAAATTAGACTTTCCTGCAAAGCAGAACCACGCTCAGCACTGGGTCTCTGCTGCCTCCTTTTCAAAAATGTGGTTCACTTGAGCTTTGAGTTTTTAAAGAATTTGGTTTTTTTTCTTTTTTGGTATAATGTTATGGTGAAGTGCTTTTGAAATATTCTGGAACAGTTAAACTGGCAAAACTATGTCAAAACAACTCCTGACATAGTAAGTGCAGACTTTATCTCAATTTTACATTGAGATACAAGCAGTGGGATGGAGCTCTTTGCTCCCATGCCAGAGGGAGCACACAGCAGTGTTTGTGACAGCAATACTTGATGTGCACTGAGTTGCTGCTCCCTGCCCCTCCTGGCTGCAGGTGCTCATTGGACACTGGGGAGCTGCTGGGCTGAGTGGGAGCTGGTGCACAGCTCTGAGTGGGCCATGGAGAGCAGTGAGAGCAGGACTCCTTTCATGTCTCACTCTCTCAAGAGACACCTTTTCATCATGACAAGAGTCACCTTTGCTCTCACTGAACTGCAATCCTAGTTTTTACCCCTTTAACACAATCACACACCTTGAACCTGAAATTAATCTTTTGTTGTAACCCAAGTATTTTCTCTCAAGAGGAGCAACTTGACTTGACAGAGTTGGTTTGAAATTATCCTAAAAATTGAAGCAGAAACTGCTTTGAGAAATTTCTTCACTAATACTTACACACTTTTTTCATTTCAGCTTAACTGCTTCCTCTCTGACAGGGTACACAGGAGAGCCCAATAGCCCTGCACGGGACAGGCTCAGCTTCTCTAAACTTCTCTTGCTGTTCTGCGCAGAGAGGGATTTGGTAAGATTTTTCACTGCATGCTGGTGGTTGTGTAGAACATCTCTTGCTCTTGTGGGTACAGTAAACACTGAAATAAGTGTCAGACTCCATTTGGATTTTTCCTACAAAACCATTTGAGAAGTTAAACCGGCAGAATGCATCTGTTGGGAGAGGACTGATGCACTTAAAAATAAAGCAGAACAGCCACAGCAAGCTGCAGGAGCTTCACTGGATACTGGGCAGTTCCTGGAAAATGGAATAGATTGCCTTTGATCGGCTCTGAGAAAGTGAGAACACGTGTATCTGCTTTGTTTGGGTTGTTTTGTAAGTAGTAAGAAAATCCAACCAACCAAACCACAGCCCACAAACGAGCTGGCAGCACTAGGGGTGCAGGGAGCCAAAGGAGCTGGAATTCCTTGTGAAGAACATTCATTTGTCTGTACTCAGCAGACTTGGAACATGGTCCCAGGGATCATGTCAACAACTTCTTAGAATAATGTTGTCTGTCTTCCAAGACAGACCTACAAGCAAAGAGCAAGTACTTAATCAGAGCAGTATTTGATCCCTGCATTGCAATAAGCTGGTGGTAAAGCCCCTTTTTTCTCCCTTAATAATAAATGATGTGATACTAAAACTTGGAAAAATGGGTAGTGCTGCTGCCACAGCAGGGAACTCTGGCTTTTCCTCACAGAACTGAAATCCAAGATTAAATAATTTCCACAGGCATGGACCACAATGTACCCCAACAGGCAAAGAGTATTGGGTTGAACAATGTGCAGCTGCTGTGTCACACTCCAGGTCTTCCTGCTCTCTTCCCTATTCTTTCCTGTTTATAGCAGCATCCTCAGAAGATTATTTGTCCTTTGGGGAAGTAGGAAATGAAGCAGCATGTGAACAGAGAGGAATTACATTGTACTTCATAATGAGCAATCCCACGGTATCACTTGACTTCAGTACAGGTGAGGGTCCCTATTAAGAGGAAACTGGAATTCAGGACAATTAGAGAAACTTGTCACAGATTATGGAGAATCTGTTATTTTCTGCTAAAAGAGATCTAAAGGACATAAGCAAAAAAAAAAAAAAAGCTTTACTTAATATTATGTGTTCAGTGTGCTTTGACTACCCCAGAACACTTACATGGATCTTATAAAGGTTTTTCACAAAACAATTCTTTTGAAATATCGAATGCTACCTGATGGGAATACTGCTTATCTTAGAAGGCATTCAGGAATTAGTCTGAATCACAGAACAGTATAAACTAACTTTAATGGATTTAGGAAGGCTGTCCTGTCCACCCAAGCTTTGTCTGAAGTTCAAATATGAATGCATATTAAAAATGCAAATTGACTTTCTGGTTTTCAGGCAGAACCTTCACCAAACCTCTGCTGCACTCTTCACCTTTCCAGTTTGGGAACATCTCCACCAAGCTACAATAAACTGGAGGATGAAAACAAAATTCAGTGCTGTGAGTTTGTTACTGAATTCCCTTCAGTGTGCACAAATCAGATAAAGTCACTGTGCAGCTCCCAGGAGGGACAGGGGCACACTGAGGGGTGGCAGTGGGCTCAGCTCCTGTGGCACTGTGGAACTTGCCATCCTTGTGGCTGGCACAAAAACTCAAACACACATGGCACCAGTGCATATTCTCAGCCTGATGGGCTTTGTCTTCTTCCTTCTTAATGGAAATTCTCCCCATTCTGATACAACTGGGACACACAACCACTTCAACTCTTCATAACTGTCAAGTTCTCATCTCCTCTTGTACTCACACAATTACAAATGCAAACATTCAGCTCAGCTCCATTATGAAACCAAAGCACTTCAGAAGTTACTCAAATTTAACAGACAAAAATAATTCACAGCAAGAGAAAGAACACGAAGAACCAAAACGCAGACAAGGAAGCAGAAAACTTTCTGCTGCACAAGAATTAACAGCTTGTATTCTGTTATTAGGGACTAGAATCTAATGAATCTCACGTTGGCTTTGTGTTTGTTCCTGACAAAGCCACACTCATTAAAAACACTGAACCACAGGCACCCTTAAAGGCCATTATAACAACCATCATTAGCTCCTACCATATTAAGAAGGAGTAATGAACTGCAGAACTAACATTTCTCCTGACCAAGTACTCATTTTGGCTTGTTCCACCATCCCTGAGCCCAAACTGAATTTATACAGAGCCACTGTGAACACATAATAACCAACTAACTGTGACAAAAAGTGTCCCTGGGGACATTGAAGGTCTCAGGTTATTTCCTCTCACCTTCACACCTGCACACATAGCATGGAGCAGTTTGTTCCTGTGACTCCAGCCAGGACAAAGTCATTAATGTTTGACCAGCTAATCCCTGAACCAAGAACCAGGCTGTGTCCCTCAAAGCAACCTGCACCAACCAATCCTGCAATTCCCTCAGCCTTTGGAACCTAAAATTACAGCTGCTGCTCTCCTGGCTGGAGAGCATCAGTCCTGCACCACCAGGGGTTGGGATTCTACACCACTATTCCCAAGATATTTTAATTTTTTTATTTAGAAACTTATTCTAAACTGCAAGGTAGCAGTACTCAAAGTTCCACAGTCCTCAAGCAAGTTCTTATGTATTTATTCTGACTCAAAGGGACAAACTAAATGTGTTAATGGGGTCTTGTTATAAAAAGTTCATATTTCCACTATAAGTAGGGCAGCAGCAAGTGTGTTAATATATATTTACACACACACAAAAATCACTAAGGAATACAACTCAGTACCTTTTCCAGCGACATTGTTTTCAGTCACTTTTACAGTAACATTTTCAGCCTTTGAAACAAGTTTAAAATGTTACAAATTGAAAAGACTTCTAGTAACACTATGCAAAGAACACGCGCAGGCAGCAGACGCATCAGACATTCACCACATTCATCATTTTCCCCAATACCCTCCTGTCTGCCATGATTTCCCTGAGGATCACTCAAAGGAAGGGAGCCTGACAAGAAGGCTGCCTGCCACAAGCACCACCCCAGCAGTGCCCTTCCCTCCCTCCCCAGGGTTCCCTGTGTGCACGGGAGGAGCCTGTATCCATTAGAAACTCCTCAGAACAGCCCTGCCTCACACAACACGCAAGGTGTGGTGCCATGACACTCTGCACCACACCTTCAGGCCAAATACCACACCCAGGTGAACCTAAAACCTTCAGGAGCTGTAACAAATAAAATTCCCATGTGTGGCTTGTTCCAGAATTTAATTTTCAAGGTATTTCTCCATTTCTATAAATCAGAGGAGTCCATGGTTTAGATCATGATGTACACCACAATATCATTTCGCTGCCACAGCAGATCCTTCTCAGATCTGTGCTGCTATCACGTCATGTCCAGGTGATCAGGAGAGGAGGGCTGAAAAGCAGACACAATTCCATGGAACTGGTGGATGAACTTTGGACAAATTCTTCCAACAGGAGGAGTTATAATGTGCCATAATTCCAGTCTCATTGGTTCTAGCAAATAATCAAAGAAGACCAAATCGTACAGGAGTGGTTCTGACAGGTTCATTTCAGGACCTTGTCTGTCCCACTGCCACACAGAACTCATGTCCCAAAACACCAAGGGGAGCAGGGAGGGAGCTGGAACCACACTGCTCCCTAAAAAAGCCAATTCTTGACCTGGCACCCCTTTCTCCCACACGATTTATTGTTACCAGGTAGAACACATTTGCCTTGCAGGCTGTGTTAGTGCTACCTCTGTCACACAACATCCCACCTATCCACCTGGGAGAAGGTGCAGGTGGGAATCCTTGGGCTGCTCACTCCTCCAATGCTGCAGCAAAAAGCCACTCACAAGATTTGAAGATCAGTTTGATACAAAACCAATATGCAAGTTTGAGACAAGTTACCTTTGTCTACCTGCAGCTTTATCAATTGCTACACAAATACTAAAGAAGGTTTTTCAATTATTTCAATCTCCCAAAATTATGTGTTCTACCACCACAGGTGATTTTAAGAAAACAACCCTTGTTTCCTCCTAAACAAAGTTACTGCATTACTGCTTTTTGGTAAGGAATAATGATATAAAAGCTTCAAGCAACTGCTAAAACCACTCATTTGAGTAATCTCCTAACTTCTTGTGCTTCAAGGTTGAACAAGCAACGTGATAAAGAACAAACTGAAATTGAGAGTTGCTCCAGCAGCAGCTGACATTGCTGGTTGTACTCTGAATTTGGACAAAGATGAAAAGAAGCAGAGGGATGTTATTAGCCATTACTGCTTTATTGTTTACTTCCAGAGAACTGCAAATGATGCATAAAACACAAAGTTATCTTGTAGCCCACTCCATGGGGAGAGGCAGATCGTTTCCTTCAGCAATCCCAATTGTGGGACACCAGAACCAAAGTTCATCCTGGCACATTGGACATCCAGCACCACGCAGCCTGCAGCCCCAGCCAGCACCACTTCCATCTGCTGTGCCCACTGCCAGTTCTCACAGCTGCCTTTCACCCGGCCTGGTGGAATCTGCTCTGTTTGCAAAGCTTCCTGTAGGTACACAAGTGCTCTACAGCTTTGTCTCACAAGGAGTATTCAGGAAGTTTAACTACCACAGACAGGCTTATCACTGTCTCCATCACCTCACATGGTGTCAACAGCAATTCCCACTACAGGCTCCAGCATTTACCTAAACATCAGCACCAAGCCTGCCCTACCCTCCATGCAGTGCCTGACCAGGATAGCTCCGAGCAACAGAAGCTCCAGAAGACATTAATTTTACTTTTCAGTAATGGTTGCACCCTTGATAACTTCTGTCCTGGTTCAGGGCAAATTTGGGAGAAAAACTGTGTGCTTCTTCTTCCCCCTCTTTGCTCTCAGAACCAGCCCTAAAGGTGCACAATTATTTCTGGGTTAGACAGACCAATGGGGGTACCAGCATCATAAAGTCACCCCAGGACAGCTTCACTTGCTGGAATATCCTGATTTGAGCTAATTATACCAAGACTCTTTTAGAACACGAGCATTTTGGTGCACTTCTTCCTCACACATACACTTGAAACAAGAACTCTCTGCAGGCATGCACAGATCTCACTCAGAGACACTGTGATTTCAAATGTAAGACATTTCATTTGATTGCCAAAAGTCTCTGATCAACCTGACTCATAGTTCACGTATGCAGTGCACAGATATCTAAAGGAGTCATGCAAGAAGAACACAGTTTGGTTTTTTGTTTTGGTGGGTCCTGCAGCACACGGTCTGTCTGACAAGGATTGATAGGCACAACTTAAATCACTCCTATGGGTGGTGCAACTCAGCTGGGAAGCCTCTCCCAAGCACACTCAGCTTACTTCTGTTTTAAAGTGACTTCATAAAAACTTTTATCCCACTGTTTGATGCCAGATTATGGCACATTAGTCAGAATGTTGAGTTCCTAGCTTTTCTCAAAGCTCACATGGTTTGGAAGACTTCACTGTTAAGCACAAACAATTTCTGCTTTTAAAACAAAATATGAGATGCTCCTTGGGTGAATCACCAAATCCACTTGCTCTCCAATTAAAGGAGCTCTCTCTTCCCCCTAACAATTTGTTTTGCAAGTTATTTACACAACATCTTCCTCCTAATCTGATTCTAAAGGCCACATCACACTGAGAAGGCAGCCCCTGTCAGAAATGAGGTCTGTAGGAAGTGGAGAATCCTGCACTGAGCAGCTCCCACACAGACCTGGAGGGAGCCTGGGGTACAGCAGTGAGTGTGAGCATGTCCTGGCCACCACGTGCTTCTGCTAATCCTACAGTGACATGAGATACTAACTGGGATTAGTAACACCACCCAAAACCACTGGCCATGGTAATTTCTAGTTAGGCAGTGCTCTACCACTCCCAGAGCACCCCAACCCTGTTACAACACCTCTTCTCAAGTGCTGACTCACAGAACCACAGATGTTTTAAAGGATCTCACTCTTTTCTCAGGGCAGCCCAAAATGCAGGGTCACCCACCAAATCCACATCACCATGCTAAAGATTCTGTCCAGGTTTAGAACTTGAAAACCTCCAACAACAGTGATCTCAGTATCTCTGCCCAACAAATACTTGATCATCCTTCAAATCATCTCCCCCCTTTTAGTCTCCTCTCCAGCTCCTTTTTATGACCTCTGTCTCCCCTTCTTCTGCCATGAACTTTTGTCAAAAGTCTGGCTTCAACTTCTCCACCACAAAGATGCTCAACTTGCAGGCCCCTGGTAAGCTACCCCAGCTCTGTAAACCAGAGCTGACACTCTCAAGCACTCCCATTTCCTAGGTCCCTGACAGAATTATCTATTTGCCATGTGACTGAAGCGTGGAGGAGAGCAAAGAACATCTGAGTTAAGCATTAACCAACAGAGGAATCCCAGCAATCTCCCTGACAACCTTAATTTAGAGTGTTTGCCCTACCAGAACAGGCATGCTTTAACACAAGCAACTTAGCATGTTGCCAAACCCAGGAGCTGCTCTCTGCCACCTCCTGCCAGCCTATTCTCAGGGCTGACGTGAGATCAGATGATTGTTTGCCAAAACGATCTAGATTCTTTCTGCCCATTTCACTGTAAACAAAAATGACAACAAAAATACCAGGCACTTATTCCAACCTCTAGTCCTTAAGCCAGAAAAAAAAAGAGGAGAAAAAAAAAACCCAAAACACCAACCCAGAGCTCTCTCAGCAGCAGTTGAGTCCAGGTGCTGTTAACACTGATACCAAACTTCAGTAAAATACTTCAGTTTACAGACTGCTTTACTACTATAAAAACTGGAACTAAATTCTCATTGTGCAGCTCAGTCACATTCAACAAATTGCATAAAACCTGAACCCCTCTCCCAACTACCTAAAGCAGAAAATAAATTAATTAGTAGCTCTTATACAGCTCACCCTTAATTATTTGTGTGTGTACACAGTCAATTGTCTTACAGAGAACTACTTCAAGCATTGTTTTCCTTCTCAGCACAGATTCTCTCCCCACAGCCCAGTCCTGCTTCCTGTCCATCAGGAAAAGTGCCATTGATCAGGCTGCAGCCCTAAAAATCCCCACCAAACAAAGCCCTGCACGTCTGCAGGCAGAAAGCACTGCACAGCTTTGAGTCTCAGATGAAGAGAACAGGGAAATAAAAACCTTCCACCTTTCTATTCTAGTTTCCCTTCCCTCAGGATAACGACTTCAGTTCCTAGCCCTCTGTCACCTAGAGACATTTTTATCATAAAACAATCATTCCTCTGGACTTCTTCCCAAGGATTTGCCTAATTTCAGCTCCTGTGCCAGGAACCAGAAATACTTTCTCCTCTGTGCGCAGCTGCTCAGCCTCTCGCAGCAAGGCCTTGCTCAGCACTGCCCTGGATGTGTGAAGTGAGTCTGGGAGGAGGCAACTCCTGTCTGAGCTCCTGGAATTACACCCAACACCTGACAGGGACTGCAGGCTGATTCATCTCTGCACTCCATGAAACTCCATGGATTGTGAGTTACAAGGATGAACCAAGAACATCTCCACACCCAGCTGTGAGGAACTTTGGATAGATATGAGCTCAGTGACAGCTCAGCACAGCACAGAGTGGCTTCCTTGCCACAGGTCCCAAACACATCTTTATCTTGCACAAAGAGAACAGGAATGAGGTACAAGTAAGAGTGCTCTGCCAGTTCCTGGGGACACTGCCAGCCCAGCAGAACCAACTCCTCATTCCAATCAAAGCCAGCACAATTTTGTAGGATTACTCCCCTGTATGATAGATGAAGCCTTTCCCTGATTACAGCCTTGTTCTTCCCTTACAAACCCACGGTAATAATTGGTAAATCTGGCTGTCCAGTCACTCCAACTCAATTTAAAGCACACCTGAATCTTTTTCTCCCTCAAAAGTAAATCTCTCTTTGTGTCAGGTACATCATGTCCAGAGTGAAAAAAAAAAATCTGCTTTCCTATTCAGCCCACTCACTCAATTCCATCATCAAAGGCCAGTCACCTACCCCAAGGCAAAGCTATCTTTCAGAAGGCTCTGATTTGAGCAATATATCCCTGCTCTGATCCAAGGTGCTGCTGGACTGAAATCATCCACCCCCTCAGGAAACAAATGCACACTGCTGTCAATGAAGTCAAATATTAACATAATGTTCTTTTTTCCGCCCAATAGAACAATGAAAGTTTATTCTAGTGATTCTAAAATAAGTGAATAGACCATGCAGTGGAAATAGACATCCTGTTCAACCCAATTCTGAGCTCATTTCACTTTGATTTTTCAAATTATGTGTTTCTATCAGAACAGAGTTCTCTTCTGCTAGAGCAAAATTCAAGTTTATGTTCACAGCTACCAAGAGAAGCACTTCCCTGAGTGATTTTTGAATCAGTTCCCTGCAGGAATCTTCAGGCAGGGAAAGGCTCTTAGATACTTCAGCAGGAAATAGCGGGGGTAGTTATATAAACATACCCAAAGGTGCTGTTTATACAAAGTTTATCCTATGCAAGGAAACATGAGTTTGTTTCCAACAACACCATGAAACAAAACAAAACACCACACGAGCTTATCTTTTGCCAAGAAACACTTTGTCAATTTTAATACAAGTTCAGTTAAAGTAATTTATGCTTCTGATTATCATTCCCTGAAACAAGTACAACTTTCAGTAACTTTTCTATGCCTCAATGTTAAATTTACCAACCTCCCCAAACGCTAACTTCATGTTCAGCAAAAAAAAAAAAAAAAAAAAAAAAAAAAAAAAAAAAACAAAACAACAAAAAATCCCAAACAAAACACAAGAACCCAAACTGCAGTAGTCAGGCTGATTACCTAAAAGCCAGTAGATAATCATTAAAGGAGCACATGGTGAGAGAACTTCAATACCGATACAGTTTTACCAGCATCGGGGAAAGCCCTTGCAACAGGTTAAACAAAGTTTGTAACTTGAGTACTCTCTCCAAGGAGAAGACTCAGTGCGTTATAAGTGTCTGCTACACTGTTGCTTTTGGAAATACAGCAAGAGCTGAGTTAAACGGGGTCGATTCAACACGTGCAACTGACAAATGTAAACAATAAATGTAAACACTGTCACATTACAGCTTTTGCTGCTGCAGCATGTACGAACTGCGATACAACCCAGTGATGCTGCCTTGAACTCCATCTGTATTTTGATTTATCAGCTCTGTCAGTAAACTAACCAAAGAGCACAGCCATCATAAGCAACCGCAGTCCTACACAGGATTTACGTTCCAAAAAGCCGTAAGACACCACCCAGTTTGTGAGACTGTTTTCCCATGAAGTGAGAGGTTCCATTGGCAAGCACGTGGTTCGCATGGCGAGCACCGCGATGGTTCTGGATGCTTCAGCGGGGCCGGCCGCACCCGGCTCCGGCGGCCGAGCGGGCACAGGTTGCGGAGCAGCGCTGTCCCTGTCCCTGTGGCTGTCCCTGTCCCTGCCGAGCGTGGGAACTCAGCCGCCGCCCGCGCCCACCCCGGCCCCGAGCAGCGGCACCGCGGCCCGGCCCTTCTGGGCTCTGCCTCCCCCGAACCCGCACGGAGCCCCGGAGCGCGGAGCCGCCAATCCCCGGCAAGGCTCCCACGCCCCGCGTTCCGCGCCGGGAGCGCCGCATCCGCGCCCCCTCCTCCGGCTGCAGCGGCCGCTCGAGCCGGGGCCGTTCCCCGCTCCCCGCCCGCTCCGGGCGCGCTCACCAGCTTGGGCTTGTTCCGGCTCTCCTCTTCCGCGGCGCGCCCGCCGCGCTTCGCGTTCATCCTGCCGGAGCTCAGCGGCTCCTCGCCGCCCGCGCCCGGAGCCGCGTGTCCGTCCATGGCTCCGCGGGGCTGCCCCCGCCGGGCCGAGCCGAGCCGAGCCGAGCGCTCACGGCCGCACCGGCCCCATGGGCCCCCCGCGCCCGCTCCGCCCGGGGCGGCTCCGCTGCTCCCCCGGCCCCGCCGCGCACGCGCACGGCCCGCCCGAGCCACCGCGCCTGAGCGGGCGGCGCGCGCCTGCGCCCTGCGGCAGCGGGCAGCAAATGGCGGAGCCGTGAGGGCAGCTCGGAACGCCCCCAGGAGCGGGGAAGGGCCTGGCTGCTGCCCGGGCCGGGGTTATGGCGCGGGGCGCTGGGAGGGGCCGGCACTGCCCGTCCTGCCGTGGGCGGGACACAGCCGCTGGCACAGGTGTCCGCAATGCCCGTCCCACCTGGCCTTGGGCACGCCCAGCGATCCTGGGCCGGCCTTAGCGCAGGCTGCCCAGCGCAGCTGTGGCCGCCCCATCCGCACAGGATTAGGATTTCTGTTAACATTTCTTCCTCATATCGAATGGAAACCTTCGCTTTTCCAGTTTGAACCTATTCTGCCAGGTCCTGTCTCTACGTGCTCTTGTAAATTTTCTTGCCCAATCTTTGGTGAAAGTTCCCGGTACGTTTTGGAAGGCCGCTTAGGCGCCCCAAAGCTGCCTCCCTGTTCCGCGGGCTGAGCAATATCTGAGTCATCTGCCCGTGCCCGTGGATTACAGCAATGGAGAACTGCTTAAACCATTCCTGTGGATTCCAGAATCCCTTCCTTCAGCCAAGCCTCGCTGTGAGAACTGAAGGACTCAGGATATATCAGCATGGACAGAGGAAAATCACGGGTCACATGTCTGGTTATTAAAGGCGTCGTGTTGACAAATGTCTTCATATCGATATTGTGTCTATTTTAAAAGAAAAATGTACATTTGGTGTTGTATAGCTGAATCAATACCTGCTAAATTATGTTGAATAAGCAGTCATGAACACCATCGTGATCTGTTGTTTTGGTGGGATAAGGGCAATCCTTTGGAGTTCACATTCAGATATAAATGTATCCCTTTATTGCCCTCTAGGAGAGAGTCCCAAAAGGCAAACAAGACAGAATAGTGAATTTCTGATCTGTGTCTAATACATACACAGTGATACAAACCTGAGATTCAGGGGGCTCTCCATTTCTCGTGGCTCTCTGAGGCTTACCTGAGTACTGGGGGAAATATTTACCTTTTAAATCTTGAGCACCTGTTGATAAAATCTGACAACACCACCTTTCAAATAAAAGGACAGCTCTAAAACTGGCAGGTGTCTTGAACTCAAAGTAGAACTTTGGCAGCAGAAGTTAGGGGGTTATGAAATATGGCAAGCTCTGTCTAGATGCTCTGTTCTAAAATTTCCTTTGAGATCCATCTCTTCCTTCCTGTGTAAATCTTCCTTTTTCTCATTCTGTTGATTTTAACAATAATTATTTGGACATAGTTTGTGATACCATCTTAACCATACCTAAGTTGTAATGATGAAATTAATCAAGTCATCATGAATTTAATAATTTCTTTGCAATGTCATGTTATTTCCAGCTACATGCATTTATAGTTTACAGGATATCATTCTACAGCACCAGTTTAGCATTGGTTTGTTAAAAATAAATGCTGAAATCTGGTTTGTTTTTTTTCAATTAGCTCTAATGACCATTTTGGGTTTTCTCTGCTGCCTCTATTTCTCTGTATTAAGCAACACCTGTATCTGGAGCACAAAGTTCAGTCAGTCCACATTCAGAGAAAACAGACAAGAATTTCCAACAGTCTGGCGTCTCTATGCACAAATTTAAGAGTTTTTAAACCAAATTTTGTAGCACTATTTGTTCAGCATAACTTCTTAAGTGCTCAAGAACTTTTTGTCCTCAAATGTTGTAAATTTGCCACAATGCTGCTCATACTGCACAAGCCAAGTGTTCTTCAGTAAAACCTTTACCTAACTGACCTCTAAGATTCAGGAGCAGCTGGCACAAGATGCCAAAAATAATCTGTGGTGTGAGTGAAAGCAAGTGCACATGTGAGGAATCGAGAAAACTGAGCAAATGTACAGCCAGGCCTTGAGTTAATTCAGTTTTGATGGAGTAGAACTCAGCTCACATCCCTGATTTCAGCAAAACATTAAAAAAAAACTGAAGTCAGGTGTGGGGACACCACACATCACTGCAAACATGACAGGGGATTTGCTGTTTTACTGCTGGTACACTGTAATTAATGTACCCTGGTCTGAGTGATGGAGGAAGATGTGCAACCGTCGGCTGCAGCTGCATCATGTGATGAAAAGTCGTCCCACAGCTGCTCTTAGTTCCCCTTCCTGGGCTTGCCTGCCCTCCTGGGACACATGGCTGCTTGCTTACAGAGTTATTGCATTTTAACTCTGGTTTACAAATGCTTTGCAAGTCTCCATTTGGACATTTCAGCTGTGGCTTAGAATGGTTTGTGTTGTACAAAACATTGCTCCAGGATTTGCTGGAGTTTGTGTTGTACAAAACATTGCTCCAGGATTTGCTGGAGACCTGCTTTTGAAAAGCTTGCCATAGATCAAGTGCCATTAGATCCACTTCACAGCTCCTCAGCAGAAGTTAAAGCCTGTTTTCTTTTTGAAAAGGTTTTTACTCATAGTGCTGCATTTTAGAGTTCTTCCCCCACCCCACTCCAGTTTCCAGGACTGAGAAACAAATATTCCATGTATGAACTGAGGACCTTTATGACCATATAAACTCTGCAGGTAGCTCCAAACAAAAGGAGTGAAGAGAAATAACACAGCTATCCCAATCAGGAAAAAATAGCAGGGAAAAGCTCCTCAAGATCAAAATGAAACAAAGAAAAAACCCTCTAGAAAACCACAGCTCTGCCTGAGGCAGGCAGACAAACTCATTTTGGCTCAACTTCGAGAGCAACAGTGTGGCCTGAGGGTGGAAACGAGCAGTTGTACAAACTGTTCTTAACTTGGCTTCATCTCTGAAGCAAATGGATTCAGAACTATTTATTACAAATATCATTTCACAACGCTGCAAACATGCAACTCCAAAGAGCCCCTGCTCTGTAGGTGCTGACATTTCTCCTTAGGTGTGATCTCAGTCCCATTCAGTCCCACAGCAGCTCAGAGATCACACAATCACCTGACAGCAAAATGATCAGGCACTGATGAGCATGAGGCATTCTGAGCCTCCCCAAAAGGTGCCTGATTTTATATCTGAACTGAAACAGGCCTCTGAGGATGAGTGGCTAACCCGGCAATGTGAGATCTTACAGCTCTAGCACTCTCCCTCTGAACAGACCAAAAGTTCAGTCATGCTGGCTTGCAGGAGGCACTCACTCCAAGTATATCCCAAAAGGAAAATGGTGCTGGGTTTGTGAGAATTCATAATTCAGTGGTAGAATTTCCATTTGCCAGACAAGGCAGAGGCTTTTCCTTGAAAAGTGCAGCTGATAGATCACCAGAGCAGCGACTGAGTTTTCAGTCCCTGGGAAATGTTCTGGCCTCCACATTTCTAGAACTGAAGGAGAAAGTTAACAGTGCTGTAGTCTTTGTCCTAACTGCACTGGAAGAAAAGAAAAGAAAATAGTAATTACTCTGTATGCTACCAGAAGAGAAAACACACGGTATTTAACTCAACCACAAACAGGAAATCTGTTGCTAAGTCACCCAGTACATTCCCAGCTTTTCTTTTCATCCAGAAATTCTATGTCATTAGCACAACCACTGTACCAAGAGAACACACCACAATCCTTCCCCTGCTCCTGGTGAGCTGGAGGCTTTGCTTTCTTCTTGATCAGTGCCATCACTGCAGTCAGCTTTTACTCTCCTGTCTCTTCCCCCTTTTTGCAGTTTTAGTTGGAATCGATTTACATTGAGGAATTTTTAAAAATTCCTGAATTTGTCTTCAGATGGAAATCAGTCTAAGCTTGTTGACAGTGCATGAGAATGTGGTAAATAGCAAGGAAAGCTGGGGTTGAATAGCTTATCTTAACAGGTGGGAAAATAGGATTAGGAGCATTAACTGCTAAGCAATTAAAATAAATGAAGAGCGTTAATTGCATATGAATAGATAGTCTCTATTGACAAAACTACCTCACTTTCTAAACAATACTCTCTTAGACTGCTTAATAAATATTATTTATTTGCAAACTCAAATCCACAGAAAATCCACTCACTGATAATTCCAAGAATTATTTGTTTGCTAAAACTTTATTTAATCTCAACCACAATTTCCTGGCTTTCTGGAGGCAATAATTGAACACTCTGTAGTGTTTCTCTAAATGAAGCCACAAGAAGTTACTATCACACACATATAAGATTTGTTAGTGATTCAAAGGTACATTAAAACATCTTACATTAACCCTTTAACAAATGTTAATTAAAACTGATTCTGAGCATTCCTTTGGATGGCTCAGGATGACACTTGAGCAGGTTAATTCTCCCTGGCTGCAGTGTGTGTTTAACCAGCTGTGAGGTGACTGCACCACAGCTCCTTTATGGGGCTCTAAACTTCTCAGTTGCAGGATAACTTACACGTTTTGCCTTGTAGGAAGAGGAAGTTGAGTTTCCCACCTATTGTTTAGGAAAGATTTCATGTTGAATATGTTGGGGAGGTAACTGTGCTTACAGCAAACCTGACTGACTAAATCCAGCTCTGATTGAAAATCTAATTGAAAAGCTGGACGAGCTCTACTATTATTAAATGATACAGTAGAAATATGAAGTTTATTAAGACACTTTTTTCATTAAACTGAATAAATGTTTTCATCTAGAAAAAATCATTAGAGATTTTAATTTACTCCAGGCCAGGATCCCCTAATATTTAGGGAACAATACATCAATAGAATTTTTAGGTTTATATATATTTTCCCAAGTGTTACTTCCCTGTTAGAAGCATTTCCCCTCCTTGAAGCAGTGAACGGGTTTAGGTGAATTTTCCTGTCACTCTTTTCTCCATTTTCACCCCTCAGTCTACAATTCTATATTCTATTCTATAATTCTAGATCCCAACAAGGTTTATCTCCTCCAAAAGATTTCTGCTTTCAGGTTTTAGCAGAACAGTAAGAAAACATAGTTCCTGCTCCATTCACTCTTTTTAGAAACAAGGAATGTATAAAAAACAGCACAGGGTTATTTCAGAGAACAATGTAAAAAATACAAGAAATTATTTTGCTTCATTTTGGACTTTTCCCACAAGAAAAACTAAGCAAACTGCTAATATATGAAGTAATGGTAGTTAGTTAATAATTGATTCTCTTTTTCCCCTTTACTTTTCAAATATGCTATTTCATAGAATAATCAGAACTTTTTGCATTAGTACTTCTGCTTTTTTCCCAACATTTTATATTCTAGGACACGACTGCTCAATGTTAATAAAACGCATTTATGTCTCATAATACTTTATGAGTTTTCTTCCAAGCCTGAAAGAACTGGAAATGATCTGTACAGAGAGAAAAAAAAAAAGAAAATGTTACCCTTATCACTAAACACTGCATTCCAGTTTTTAAACATACAATTATCATTACTCATATGTGCTACCCTACTTACAGTTTTTAACAATGCAGCACATATTTTTGATTTAGAGTCAAATCCCAACAGTAAGTGTGGATTTAAATAGAGTATTCAAGGTCTCAGTAAAAGCTATTCATTTTTCACTCTTTTTCCGTCATGTCTGCTGTTTGAGGCACGCAGCACCTCTGTTTCATCTGGCTCTGACAGTGCAGTTCTGTCACTCCTGCAGCTCTGCAGCAGAAACTGAAAACCTGTTTCTTCCCACTGGCACTTTCATTTTCCCCTGGAAGGCTCCTGGAGGCTTTTCCTCTCTGTTGTGCATCTCCCCACAGCCCCATGGCTGGGTTCTCAGCTTATCCTGCTGTGGGATCTTCCCAAATCGGTTAGAAAATATCTTGCCATGTTCCTATCTCACAGCACACTTTGCTTCTCAAACATGACTGAGCAGCTCAAAATAAACTCCTTTTATTGACTGCAAGGCTTCTCTCGACCACATTCAGCACTGGAGATGTTTCTATTTATCCTGCTTTTGTACATCTTCACAGCTTTTCACAAAAACTAAATACCACAGCAATGTCCTTAATAAACCACATTTCTATAGCTGCCCAGGGCCACTGAAAGCACAACAGAACCAAACTGGGCATTTAATGGTCAGGCTGGGAACTTTCCTATTTTATTTATTTTGTCTATAAAGAAAGCTCTATCACAGTGTTTATCATTTCTGTACATGATAAAAACCCTTAAGAAATAAGAATTCTACAGTGCAGGGAATGAATAATTATAATTGCAATGTCTCTGTCCATAGCCCATCCTTCAACAAGCAGATTTCTGGGTGGAAATAAAGTTCATTTTGCTGGAAATAATGCACGTGGTGAAGGCATTAGTAATGCTAATGAATAGTTCCAGCAGATGGACAAAACAGGCCTGATTAAAGCTAAAGATCATGTTACAAAATCTTTGTTCAAATTGTTCAATGGAAGAATTAGATAAAAACTTGTGGAATGTTCATCCATGGTCATTGCCTGTTCAGCATATTAATGATAGCTGCACTTAGCAGAAAGAGATGGATTTTTACTTTGAATTTAACTGTTCTGCCCTGTGGGTAGCTCATATCATTTATTAGGGGGGTATGGAGGGACTTCCATGGCTACATCTTCACCAAAGGTTTTTCCTTTGCTAACTTTTCCTGTGCTAACTCCACTAAAGCCCATTTCTGGGGACAATAAAGGGACACATTTTACCAGTGTGTCCTTTTACAGGAGCTAACAGTGGGATTATTTAAACACCTTCTTTCAAGGGGGATAAATCAGTGGTATGATGCAGTTATTCAGTATGTAAACTAATTTTATTATATAATTTCATCATGTTATTTAAATGACTGAGAATTAAATACCTTGAAAAGCAGGTATTGCAGCTTTGAGGAATGAGAAGAATTATGCTCAGCAGGGATGTTTTTGGTATACTCCCTGTGTTTATTTTGGTTCACTCAATATTTGAGTTTAACTTAAAAGTCTTCAGTAACTTTCGCTGAAATTGACTGCATGTTTATCTTTTGTGAGGGAAAAACCTGACTCTAAAAACAAATATACATCCTTGTCATCCAGCACAGTTCCAGCAGGATGGGACTGTGCAAAATGCTGCAGAAAACAAGGATCTGCTCTTCTACATATTTGGTTTGTTCTGGATTATTCCTCCTTTTGTGTCTGTTAGTTCCTTAAATATTGCTCACATTGAACTTACTTGTGAAAAGCAATAATCAAAATCTTTGCTTGTCCACTTAGTCCTTTTTATAAATGAATGAAGATAGCGTGTGCTAGCAAGATTAACTCTGATCTTCTCCTGCACACGCACAATTGTCTGTTTTTAGTGCCACAAGGCTGCAGATGAGTTGGAGGCTCAGCCCAGGAGAACACACGTTAGATTTTATTTAGTGTAAGAAGAGGAGACTCTCAGGTGGCAGTGGTTTGTTTCCCTCTCTATCCACACGCAAAGTGGATTGTTCAGCATCATTATCATTTTTTGTGATACAAAATGAATAAGAGTTAGAAAAAGACCAGTTCTGTGCAGGTCAGTGTGCTGAGCCAATCCTCACCTGTAGTGTCCCAGCTCTGCATAGGGAAAGGGCACAAATGTGGCACTGAGAGATTTCCAGTATTGTTCTCCCACCTATAACTCTCCACTACAAGTGCTCTGGCTGATGAGATGTGACAGTTCATATTGTGAAAATTGGCAGGGTTTTATCCTTTCCTGCTGCCCATTGACTCAGGGACCAGCACTGAGCACCAGCTCTCAGCCTTGTGTTTGAAGATCAATAGAAATTGTGCCAAGAGGGCAAAGTCTATAGGCTGAGGGCAAGTTTAGCTCATCAGCCATATCAGTGGATATTATTGCCCATTTCTGGGTCAGAACTCTTTGTCACCATGCTCTTTATTGAGTCTTCAGCATGAATCCAAAGGTGCCAATGCAAAACCCTCTCCTGCACAGGAGGAACATGAGCTCAGCCACGTGGCAGACGCTTGTTCCATTACAGGAAGGTGACACAACTCCAGTGATAAGGACAGGACATAAATTGCAAGTTTCATGTGTAGGAGAGTATAGGTTCCATTTGCAGGAATGGTTATTCTCCATTTTTTTGAAGAACGTGGTGTTTTTGACAGTTGTAAAATTTCAGACTAGAAACGGCATGGAAACCTGTGGATGAAACTGTCCAAGGAGAGCATAGCAAGGAGAGAGAGTTAAAGTCCAGAGGAGAGAGCAGTGTAATCTTCACAGAGCTGGAGAGAGGTGAGAGTGCCCACAAGAGAAAGAGCCAGGAGCAGCAAGAGGGAGCTCAGGGCCAGGGGTGGCTGTGTCCCCTCTGAAGGTGTCTGATGGCACAGGAAAGGTCAGAGTTCCCAGCTGCACCAAAAAGTCATTCCAGACCTCACTGGGTGATTTCCCTGCAGCCTAAAGGGGTAGAAGTGGCATGGAGCTCTCTGGCCCCCATCTCTGCTGGAATCTGGGGCTCTGTGATGGAAATGGTCATTGCTTGTTGGGGGCATTTGTCTCTTTAAATTCCCCAAAGGCGATTTGGACCTCCCACCCCCTAATTAGGGACATGATTTAAATAACCTGAGGATGGGGGAGGCTTCACTCCCTGGGGGCCGCTTCTGTGCAGGTAATAGCTTGCTTGCGTTGTGAAATTTTTTGCTGTAAAGTTTCTTTTCTCCTTTTCCGTGTATAATTTTGTTCGTGGAATGTTATTAGAAGTTGCTTCAAATTTTATTTGGGCTTTGGTGTCACTTTAGAATATCAGAGCTGCTGTGTAAAGAGTTTGATTTTTGTTTTTACCTGTTGCCCTTTCCCGTCTCCTGGTGCTTTCATTTGTGTACACTAAATGCCCATGTGACTGGTGTTAAGGGATTGGGAAAGTGATCTGGGTTAAATTTACCTTACTTGAAAAAATGGCTGATTTTAGCTCAGTGCCTTGTTATTGTTTATCACATGAGCTCAGAAACGCCCGCACTGGCACACGAGGGGGACTGGTGAGGAAGAGCAGTGAGGAGCCTGCCCAGAGCCCCAGCCTGGCTGCAGGGAGCTGCCCCGTTTTGAGGAACAGCCAGGACAGGGGAAAAGGCAGAATTGCAGCCTGAGCTTGGCTTCTAGTGGTTTAAGGGTTAAAAAGGGAAAATGTTAATAAGAAATTCTAAGTGAAAATAGGAAGAACTTAATTAAAGGTATCTACATAGCAATGATAATGCTTCAGCAAGGAAAACTCATTATTTATCTGCTGGGAGTTTTGTGTGTCCAGCAAGGATTTTCCAGGTGTTTATTAGCCTGGTGAGTGTGCTGTCCTTAATGAAATAACTTAATGTTAATCCCACGTTCTGCCTTTAGGTTCCTGCTTTATGTTTCAAGCTGCTGTATTTCATGTTTGTGTGCTCTCTGCCGGGAGCTGAGGGTGCCTGAGCAGAGCCCCAGGCAGTGATGGAGGCTGTTCCAGCACCACTGGTGGCCCTTTGTATCTGTAATTATACAAGGGATGGCTTTTGTCTCACTTGCCTGGGAAATATCAGCATTCAGTACTTTTATAGCAGCAGAAGAGCTCTCCTGGATTTAATTACTTTTGGACCAATCAGTTGAAGTAAAGAGGAATGTTTTTGTTTATTTCTGGTCCTTTTTTGCATCTTAATGTAGTGTTTTAAATAAACTTGTGGGTTTAGGTCATCCTATGAATTCAAAAGGGCATTTGTGGTTTTGTTGGTCATTTCCTTTTTTGTTTAGGAACCTACTATGGTTGTAAATTAGTTTTTTGAAACTTTTAGGCAATTAATAAAATCCCATCATGTTAGCATGACTCAAATGTCTCTTCATACTTTGTGCTCTACTAATTTATTCCTGGTGTTATCTGATTGGCCATGGTTAACCTGTTGAATTAACTCTTGAAATTATTTTTCCCGAGTCAATCTGTGCTTTAACAAACCCATTTATTTTCCCATTCACAACCAAATACCTGTCCCAGGGCAGTGTCTGTAGCTAAGAATCTGCTTAGACCTTCTTCTGTAGGTGCCTTCCAGAACATCCTGGCTTTTTCTGTGCAAACCACAGTGTTCCTTGAGGTTTTTTCCTAGCAATACAAAATTACATTTATTTCCAATTGGCAGCTGGTTAAACAAGTTTTGGCTACAATGTGCTCCAAGAGGAGGAGGCAGAATAAACCTTGATAGAGAGCAGTGCCCAAAATTCCCTTTGGCTTGGCTGGAGGGACACAGGGTGACACCATGGGGCTCAGGACTGGTGAACTTTTTAAAAAAAATCTTATCTAGATTTGCTTTCTGATGGAAAACTCAGTAATTCCAGGCTGCAGGGCCCAGGTTTGGGTTTGAGGAGTGTTTGGGAGGCCTCATCTGAGCGAGATGACCAAATCCCTTAATGCAATTACATGGGCACTTGGTCATGGGTGACTGACTTGAGGTAAAGATGTTTTGGCCCTATGAAAGTTTAGATAAGGGAGATGACATAATTGTGAACAACTCCCAGTTTCTATCAGCTGAGTGGTTTTTTTAAGTTTTATAATGGGTTCTTTGGTTAATTGGGGGTCTTGGGCTTTGCCTGCATTGTGTCCCACATCCTGAAATCCTTAACAGTACATTCCACAGATTTCAGTAAAATCTTATTTATAGTTATAGGAGAGGTAATCAAGTAAACATTCCTCTGCTGCTAAATATAGCAGCAAGCTGCTTATGAGTCAGAACCCAGCAGATAATTCTGCATATCACTGAGAACTTCATTGGCTCTCTCATGTTCTTTATATGAGCAAACAACAACTTGGATCTTCCTTGTTCCTTCCATTCCAAGAATTATTTTGCTGTGTTCACTGTGGTGAGGTTATGTTTGTAAGGGACCCCACAGCTGCATCATGTAGTTGTTCTGGAACATAGCACAGCAAACTGGGAGATTTACAATGCTATAGCCATTGTTGATTAGTAATTAAGCTTTCAAGTATTCAAAAATATAATTTCCATATACAACAGCAGTTAAGGGCAATTTGCTGCATAAACACATCCAGTGTTTAAACAGTGATAAAAACATCCAAAAGTAGAAGTATATCATTTTTATAGCAGTTTTAAAAGTCTTTGGATGTTGTTGCAGGTTTTTAGGTGATGTATTGTAAACTCGTATTAGTAAATAAAGTGGTAGATAATATTAATTAATATTCATCATTTCTTTTCAACAACAGTAACTTGGGAAAAAACTTCCAGTTCTTTGTATATCACCTGCCCAGTACATTTTCTTTATTAAAATGATCTATAATAAACAAAAGGAGCTGCTTGGCAGCAGCTTGTTGGTATTGCTTCAATGTGATTGCTGTGTTATGTCCAATGTTTACACGTATTTCTGTACAAATATTCTTATATTAAGCTGCCATAAGCAGCTTGTTATCATCTCAGCTTAGTGGAGCACTCTGTGTAAGCAGCTGGGCACTTGACTGACATGGAGGAAACCATTTTTGCTTCTTCCTGACCAAGGCCTTGGACCTTGGGCTTTCCCAGTGTGGCTGCCCTGGCAGATGGGTTTTATCCATCCAGTGATGTCCCACAGGAACAGCAGGACAGTCAGCAGTGACTGGCATGTCCAGAAAGCAAATGATGGAATTCCCACTGCCCAGCTCTGTGTGGGAGAGGGAAATGCTCATTTGGGAGCAGAGCTCCAGGGCTTCCTTCTCAGATTGGACAGCTCAGTGCCTTTTGCTGCTGGTTTCTGCATGTTTATTTGCTAATTAAGTGCAGGAAACACAATGAAATAATTATCAGGACTATTAAATAACTCAGTTATTTAACATTAGGTCCTGGGCTAATGTACTTGAACTGAAGCTAATGAGGCCTTCAAGTGATGCAGACCAGCCAAGATTATGTTAATCTGGGTTTAGTGACACAACCATGAGAGTTTTAGAGCTTCTTTTTCAAAATCAAGTAGCCTGTTCTGAAAGCTGAACAAAGGAATAGAGAGGTTTGAGTCTCTAAAATGAAATACATCAAGGGCATTAACATTTGCCTGTAACACGTTCCTATGATGGCAGCTCCTTTTTTGCATAAAAAGATAGCTTAAAAAAATATATGCAGAAACTGTATTGCTTGAAATGAAAAATGTATGCTTCAGAAGCAGATATTAACTATTGAAAATGTCAAGTCTTTTTGGTTGTAGAATCATTTTGAAGAAAGAAGCAGTCCAGGTAGCTAGCATGCGTTGCATCTTTGGTTTATTTTAGTTTGGGGTTTTTTTACTATAGAAATGTCTTCATAAACAACTGTATCATGTTTGTATAGTGTCCTCTTAGGATGTCAAAGTATAATTCCAGAGCAGTTCTTGTATTAATTAGTCTTGCACTGATGACCACAAGTGCTGTTCAGATGTGCAGGGTTATTATTTCTGCCTGTCTGTACCTTAAACTTGGCTGAACTTTATATTCAGCAAGCAAATACGTGCTTTGTACAAATGAGAACAACCTGGAACGCTGAGAGAGGGTTGGAATTATTCATTATCCTGATGAAGGACTGGCTCATTTAGGAGGCCTTAGTGGTGCACTGCAGGAGTGTGCTCAGGTGTGAGCTGTGAGCAGCCCCAGGGCAGAGACACTGCTCAGGAAGCGCTCAGTCCTTCTGGGTTCTCACTTTCTGAGCATTTCTGAACATTCTCAGGGATGTTCTGGTGCTCACATTTCCTGTGCCTTCCCAGCCAGCGTCCCTGAATGAGCTGGAACTCACCTGATTCATAACTGATAACAAACATCTGTTACCCTCCTGTTGCCCCCCTGTTTCAGAGGTGGTTTTATCTCAGAGTTTGCACCTGCCTGCCATCACTGACGTGTTTCTTTTGCTTTCTGTTTGTCTGTGTGAGGTGACAGCTCTGTGCAGCACTGGGGTGTGTTGGTCGTGGTGGGGCAGAGCTGCTTTGCCCTTCAGGTCTGTCCCACCTCCAGCAGCTGCAGGGCTTTGGGAACTGTGCTGAAAGATGGGGCAAGGGAGAGCACAGGAATGGGAAAACCTCATCTTTGAACAGTCACAGATCCTGGGAATATGCGGGCTTCCCACCCAGCCCTTCTTTTTACAAACACTTCACTCTTACTGCCTCAGAGCTTTTCCAGTTTGTAGCTGATGCTACCTTTCCCCATTTAACCAGGAAATTCGCTGTGTTCTGTCTTTCATGAGACCAGAAATGACAGTGGTGATTTGGAGACTTCATACGACTGTCACACCAACTCACCTGACAGTGATTTTATCACATAGGGGCAGAGAGATGAGGTATATTGAGGAAAAAATCCCTTGACTGGCAGGTGTCTTGAGCACAGGATAGACCTGTGTGAGCAGTGCAAGGAGGTATTTATAGGGAGAGAAAGCATGTGGATTTTACATAAGTTTTCCTGCGTTTCCTTCTGTTTGGGTTTGGTGTTTGTTTTGTTTCTGTGTGGGCTATGTCGGTGCATGTAACCAAGTGCAGACAAACTGAATTTGTTGTTAGTTACTGATGAATAAGTGGCCACAGAGCAGGAAGCAGCTTTTTGCCACACTTCCCTTGGGGGCTGCTGTGTCACCGCCACACATCAGCGCAGCTCCGGGGCACACCCAGGGCTGGCCCTGAGCAGGGCGGTGGGAGCAGCTCAGTTTGGGCTGCTGGAATGACGAATTAATGGGTTTGACCCGTTTTTCAGCTTCTCCTTGTGCATATGCAGGACTAAAAGGGAGCTTTCAGTGGTGCCAGTGGTGTTGCTGCAGATGGCAGGGTTGCTGCATAGCAGATCTTTGAGTAATGCTGTCACATGAGGGAGGATTAAGTGCTCTGTTTGCTGCATGATCAGTGGAGATGTTTTTGTTTTAATGAAAAAAGTAAATATAGACGAATTACAGCTTTTAAAAATGCAAGCTCTTAAGCAGCAAAGTAAGCATAAACTTAATTTAAAGCATTGAAATGACTCAAAGTCTGCTTAAAACAGTATTTTTCAATTGACAGACAAATAAAAGTTCATGGAACACTTCTTAAACTTGGGTTCCTGGGGCAGCAGATAGCTGTGGCTGAGGGCCTTTGATTATTGCTGCAGATCTGTGGTAAGCAGTCTGTATTATCTCAGTGGGAATTGTGAGTTGTGCTTGATCCCTTTGGGCATCTCTGAGCTGATGGCTGTGGTTTGGAGCTGCTGGCAGCCGTGGCAGGGTTTGTACTGGGTTTGTTTGTGCTTTGGAGCTCTGAATGAGTGCTGAGTGAAAGGGAAATACTCAGCACTCACTGCCAGTATCCCTGAAACCTTTAATGATGACCAGTTTGTTAATTGAAACCTGAGTGAATGCAGTTGGTGATGTCCCTCTGTATTTCTGGACTGAAACACAGACCAGACTGAGTCATTACTGAGCACTCCAAAAAAAGCTGTACTGGACCTTTTTTCTTCATGGAACTCTTAAAGGATTTAGTTGATGGGGGTGAGGCAGCAGGCCTAGCTCCTAGGAGAAATTTTGAAAGTCTGATGGTATTTATAGAGACAAAATTCTAACAATACAGTACTCAGTGAGTGGGTGAATAAACATTGCTTTCATTAGTAGAAGATACTACATACATGTATTTCATCTTTTATTTCATTTCTACTTTTCTGAACACTCTAATTCCTTTTCACACAAAGTCTGAACAAATGCTTTGCTTTGGAGAAAGGACTGCATACATGCCTCTTGCTGCACTGGCTTTCTGCAGATAAGGCTTTTCCTTTGCAGACCTCATTAAGCAGTCAGTTGAGCAGCTAAATGAGTGTTCCAAGTGGTAATGGATACTTACTCCGTGTAAGTACAACAAGATGATGAGATACTGTAAAGCTGAGTGCTTAACTGCACAGGATTATTTATATTACAAATGAGTGAACAACTCAGATGTTCATGACAGCAATGGGATCTCCCACCTGTGAGCAGAGTAGATCTGGGTCACCAGATAAAGGGTTTTGTTTCCTATTTTGAGCCGTGTATCTTCCATTCCATATATCTGTGCAGATTTTAGCCTTTTCTGAAAATAGGGACCCTCTTTTCAAGTATTTAAGCCTGAATGGAGTATGAGCAGGCAGAAAGCTTCCAACCAAACATGGTTGTGAAAATCAAGTTGTGTTTTAGCAATCCAATCTAAGCACACACTTTAAGTTCTTATTTGGATATGTGGCATTGCAGGTGCTTGTTAGGATGCTTGGAAGATGTTGCAAAACTTGCCTTGATTTCTTCAAGCTGGAATTGCAGATATTCAAATATAAGTGGAGATTCAAATAGCTCATGCTTTTGGAGTTATGAAAAAGTCATAAAAATAAAACCAAAACCAAGGCTGTAAAAGGATAATTAATATGATGAACAGAGGATTTCATGAAGCCTGAATTCTCCGAGTGTTTTGCTCAAGTTCTCATATCTAAGGTGTAAACTCTGGAATCATTCCTGCAGATGAGCTGCTTGCCTCCTTGCCACACAGGTTCTCTGGTGTATCAGGGACAATTTCTGCTGTTTCAATACAGAATGCACCATGGAGCTCTCCTCTACATTGCCACCGATTCTCAGAGAGGTTTTAAAGGCTTTCTTTTGACATCTCTGGGGCAAATTGGGTTAAAATGGGGATGGAAAAAAGAGAAAGGATGTATAACACAGATGGTTCAGGAACTTGGTGAAGAGATCCTTTAGGTTGCTGTCAGAATCAGCACAGCATTTGTAACATGACCTGGGGAGGGCTGTAACTGTCCTCTGTCATCTGCCTTTATTGGTGTTCTGTAAATAATTAAAGATGACTTTGTTTTCCCTGCCAAGTGACTTGTGGAACAGTAAATAAGCAGTGGGAACATGTCACCCTGAGTGATGAAGGTGATCTGATCTTCCTTCTCCCTGCTGCTCTCTGAGGCAGATTGTCTACATACAATTACATTTTCCTCTCAGTAAACCAAGAGCTCTGTTTTCACTGGTTATCTCTCACGAACATTTTTAAACAGGCTCCTGAAAAACAAACCAGGGCTTTCCACACCTCAGCTTGCTCTGCTATCTCTGAAGTTCTGTTGTTACCTGGAGATTTCACAGGAGTTAGAGGCTGCAACATTCTTATTTTAAATTTATCCAGAAGAAAACCAATTCATTGCTGAGTCTTTGCTAGTTATTTCCATTCAGCTTTGTTCCATGCCAGACTTTTTAGTTGTATTTAATCTTGTTGCTTGTTGCTGTGGAAATAATCATTAAGGGGAAATGGGTCACCAGCACTGTACACTGGTAATTCTGAGCAACACAATTTGAAATGAACTTATCTTTTATAATGATGCTGAAAAGCACCAAATGCTTTCAGTAATAGTGGCATAATGTAATTAAACTTTTTTTTCCTTGAAGCCATAATATAAACAAGGCACAAATTAATGGTACAGGACAGTACTGCATCTTTAGATGTTTGCAAAGTCAACAAGGTAACTGAAGATGGAGCTGGGACTGCAATAAAAGCTCTCTAGGAATGATCTGTGACACTTGGAGAGCACCAAGTCATTGCAATTAAAATCTGTCATTAACCTGTAGGCAGGACACAGAATTTTGGAGAGGCTGTGGCTCTCTGAAGGAGGAGGTACCTGTGGGGAACCAGAGCGTCTTTGTTCTGAAGAGCAGGAGATGTTCATGATTTACCCACAGGGATTTATCCTCCACAGAGAACACTGATTGCTGCTGAAGGAATTCAGGTTTTGACCTTCAGCAGTACAAAACAGCAGCCCAGCTTCTGCACCTTCCTATTTGCAAGTTTTGGAAACAGGCTCATGAGTAAGAAGAATGCTTCCAGCTGGTTTCAGCACTGCAGGAACACAGACCATGTGGGGACAGAGCTTTTCAAGTGACAGAGGCAGACAGTGTCCTAGTCACCAGCTGAATTTCCTCTTGTGCTGTTCTTCTTTCTTGGCATTGAAGTCCTTGAGAAATTCTGCTGTGATGTAGTGCTGCTGTTGTAATTGAATTTATAATTTAGGCAGGGAGTAGAATCAAGGCTTAACTTAAAACCAGAAGTGGATCTGTTGAGTCTTTCTCATTTTTAATCCCCCCCCAGTTGTGCTATTCCATAATTCCCCTTCATTCTTTGTTTTGTAGTGCCAAGGGATAAAATAAAAGTCTTGATCTGTGCTTGGACAGTCTGTTCTGAAACCTGAGAGCATCGGAGTCCTGGAAAGCAGAGCTGACAGTGTGAAATGACACAAATGCTGGTTTGGGGTGAGAGTGAATCCTGGACATGGAAATGCTCTGCTCCTGGCACTGGGATGTGCCATGGCCATGGAGAAAGTTCAAGTTGAATTAACTTGACCTCAAAACCAGACTTGTGGAAGGGAAATCAGTGTTCCTGCAGGGCAGCTGAGCCCTCTGCAGCACAGATCTGCTCAGAGAAAGAGAGAACAGTGTGAATTGGGAACTTTGCAGGAAATAATGCATTTTATCATCATTTCATGTCTGACCCTGAGTTTGCCCCAACTTGAAAATCCAGATGATGGAAATATCTAAACTTTTCAGGAATATAAAATTCTATAACAAACGAGATTTGTGTTCATTCCCACATGTACAATTCCTATATTCCTGCACATCTCAGTGTTCTGTTATGGGTATAAGGAACATCAAACCAGCCCACTGCTTCCTGAGCCTGCAGAGAGGACATGGCTGTTAGCACTGATCCAGGGATTCATTGTGATTTATGCCCTCTGGAGCTTTGTCAGATAGGAAGTGATGATGGGGCAGGAAACCAGGCATTGTATGGAGAGATCCAGGAGTGTGGAACTAGAGGAAAAAGCTGCAAAAATAATTTATGAGAGGAATTATAAGACTGCATATTCTGTTTAAAAATATATTTGTGATTGTGCCCAGCTGGAAATTGTAATTGTTGAAAATATTGCAAGCCAGTGAGTGATTTTTATGGAGGGAAGAGTCCAGAATTGTTTGAGCTGTGCCACAGAAAGCACTGGAAGGACTCAATCCCCCCTCACCAGGGCTCTCTCTGCCTTACTGCCCTTTCCAAGTTCTGCTAATCAAAGTTTTCTGAAGACTACTTATGGAATTACCTCAGATATACAATTTTAAACACTAGTAATAAATTTTTCATCCTGAAGGCTAGGGCTTTATTAATTTAAACCCAGTTTTTCTCTCTGTCTGATATAAGTTAACAAGTGACTGTGGACTGGCAGCAATAACTGTAGGAGGAGAGGTCACTGGGACAAAGCCTTTCAAAATCTCAAATATTAGGAGGGCAATTAATAACCAATTAAGCTCCACATGTAGCAGAAGCCATCTGAGCTTGGAGAGGCCATGCTCAGCAGAGAATGCCTGTCCCAGTCCAGAACAGAATTACGTTTGAACCTGTAATGTGACTGAAATGTGATTCAGGCCCTGTTATTGCAGGTTTGCAGCAAGCTGTGCCCCAGAGGGGCTCTTTGGGGACTGTCCATTAGCAGAGTAATAAAGGAGCTATAAAGGAGTCACCTGTCTGCTAGGTGCCTTCTCCTGGGCAGGAATCAGGGTAGAGAAAATTGCAGCTCACTTGGTGTCCCCTTCTGGTGGTGAGCCCTGTTTGCAGAGTTTTATCTGCTCCAAGTGGGAGAATTGGCCCTGCTTTATTTGAAAGGACAAGAACTGGAACAGGGGGGTAGGTTGATGAACAGACAGATTATGGCTAAAATTGTTCCAGCTTTTTCCAGTGTTCCCAAACAAGATGCTGCAGAGAGTACTCATGTTAATTAGAGGAATGAATACAAACCAAAAATTAGAAGGCATGATGGATTACAAGAGGCTTTTTACTGCTGAAATCTGTTATGTTTGTTTTAAAATTTGTGTGAGGGCCTCCCTTCAAGGTTTGGCCTTGTGAAGGAGCCAAAAATCAATATTCACAAAGGATTTCCACAAATCTGGGAGAACAATTACAATGGTGCTTCTTTCAGTGTTAAATACCAGGTCTTGTTTTAGAAAACAAGTGTTTTGTTAAGGGCATGTTCTAATCTTCATGTGGATCGTAAGCAGAATTCCCTGCTTAAATTAATTTTAAAGGAATTTATATGCCTTCAACTTGGAATAAAATGAGGATGAACACAGGAAAATATAGAATAGTTAGGGATTTGCTTCTAGAATATCTAAAGGAAAAACATAAGCACCAACCAAACTCTGGATCTGAATAGAACATTCATGCCAAAATCCAGCTGCCCCTCACAGGTGCTGCCTGATGTGGATCCTGTCTCACTTCAGACCTCACCTGGGGAGGACAGTGCAGCTTGCTTTGGTGTTTGCATCATCTCCATGTGGTGTTTGGGCAGAGTTCTTATTGGAGCTAAACCAGGAAACGTTCAGGCTGTGCTGCTGCATCCCTGGGCCGCATTTGGGAATCGATGCTTCCCTCTGCCGGCCACACAGAGAGGAAATCTTGCTGTGAAACAAGCAGCGAGTTGTTTTTTTTTCCTTTTAAAGCAGCCTATGCTTAGAAGGGAGGAATGGGATTTGTTACTGCAGTGTCTTACACAGGGCTAATTAAATCACTTACCTGCATCACAGACCAGATTTATGTTAAAGTGACTGGCCTCTGTCTGGGGAAGAAGGAAATGCAAATATTTTTAGCCACTTCATGTCTTCTTTGTACTGAGACTGCTCAGTGTTAGCCACTTCTAGTGATGCTAACACTGAGCAGTCTCAGTACAAAGAGCAAACAATTAAGTGTTTGAAAACAGGAATCAAAATGAGAGTGCATCCAAGGGTATTTTGGTTTTTTAGTGATTTTTTTTTTTGGCCAAAATTAGTGGGCTAATTGCTATTTTGTTGTTCTTAGGTGAGGGTGCTGCATTGATGACACAAACTTTTCATGGCATGAAAGAGAAAATGGCTCAGTTTCTGCAGTGAAATGCTTAAAAAAAGACAAATGTTTGTAAAGGCTTGGCTAATGCTATGTGTGGATGTTATCTCAAAGTACTGACCTTTTTTTTAAGGTTCACATGGAAAACAGGGCTGAGTTGACTGAGGAGCATTTTTGGAGGCAGTTCATGAGGGCTTAGAGATGTTCCATAATCCACCTTACAGCCCTGCTGGATGCACAGCAGCCAGGGCCACCAGGATGGGTGGAACTGCAGGGAGCAGGATGGACAGGGCTTGAAATGTGGCACAGAAATGTCCTGGTGCCCCTGAGCTGCTGGAACTGCAGGGAGCAGGATGGGCATGGGTTGAAATGTGGCACAGAAATGTCCTGGTGCCTCTGAGCTGCTGGAACTGCAGGGAGCAGGGTGGACACAGGTGAAATGTGGCACAGAAATGTCCAGGTGCCCCTGGAACTGCACGGAGCAGGATGGACAGGAATTGAAATATGACACAGAAATGCCCTGGTGGCTCTGATCTGCTGCCACCCTGTGAGCTGGACCTGTCTGTGGGCCACCTGCAGAAGCTGTGCTCCTCAGCTGGGACAGGACATCCCTGCAGCAGTAAATTTAGGGTGTGAAATTTGAAATTCTCCAAGATGTTTGAGCCCTTTAGTACATTTTTCTTCCCCTTGTGTGATGGTTTTCATCTTTTTGATGGATGTGTTGGGGTTGAATTGCATCTTTAGAAGTTGTAAGTTTTTTCCCTCTTTTTAGATTGTCTCCCCATTCTCATTTTAGTTTTTTTGTTTTAAAGATACGAGTGGGGAGGAGAATGAGTCCACAGGATTTGTACCAAGCTTCAGAGCTGTAGGAAGGGGGTTAGTCTATTACTCCATAAAAATATTGGAAAATTAGTGAAAAAAAGACAACTCCCCCCACAACAAACAAGGGGGAGCACCCCACACCATCCTTCCCTCCATTACTGAGTCTCCATACCATTGCTTTTTATCATTACAATTGCAACAACAATTGGTTTTCCTTGATTGATCATTGCAACAATTATCAGTTTTCCTTCCAGTTCTGTGCTCTTTGGAGGGTAACCTTAGGTAATGGATTGATATTTCCTCCTGGGAGCTGGCAGCTTTGGCCAGGGAGGTCCCAGTTGCGGGTGAGCAGTGGCAGCACCTGTGCTGGAGTGGAGTTTGTCTGATAAAACCTGGGGAAGGCAGGGAGATTTTGCTCAGCTGCATTCCTGAGCACACCCAGAGCAGCCCTGACAGAGGGAGCAGCCTTTGGCCAGGGGTGTGTGGGTTTTATCAGCCTCATTAGGGTGGCACTGGGTTTGATTTCCAGCAGAAGTTTTGCCCTTCAGGAAGTCATTCCTTTGTGCTGCAGGTTCCCAGTCCGTGGAGCAGACCCAGAATCAGTCTCAGGAGTGTTGGTGTGTAATTTTCCTCGCACTCCACAATAGCAGGATGAAAGGGGGTGTGGAGCTGCAATTAACACTGGATGAGGCTGAATTGCACTTGCAACAAAGAGAAGTCTTTCAGTTAGTCTACAATAAAATCATAATTATATCCCCAGTATCCTTGGCAACAGATGAAGGTCCCAAAAGGTGATTTTACAGTTCAGTATTCATTGATGATGCAGAGATGGAAAAGAAGGGAAAGCATCATCATTTAAACAGTTTCTGGGGTGTAAATAAACATGATGTGAGAAACATTAAATGCATCACACTGAATACATAGAAGTGTGCTCTCCAAGGAAACAAATAATTTCTGTAGTTAGGACGTGAAATTCAAGAATTTGTATGCTTGATGATTTAAGTGCATACAAAAGGATGGTGCTCATTGGATATGGATTCATTTCTCAACAGGGAATTCTATCCAATTTTCATTTTAAGAAAGCCAGCCCTTGAGACACAGGGATTATCAGCTGATGAAGTGAAGATAAGTTGCTCTATCAGAACTGCTTATACGGAGGAATTACCTGATTAGAAATTCTTTTATGTGGATATATTTTAAACTCCCTGCAGTTTTTCATGATAAAGATTCCGTTTCCTAAGCTTAATCTTTAAGGCGAAATATAGGTAACAGACTCCCTTCCCCTAATGACCCCCTCAAGAAAGGTTAATGTTCTAATAAATACTTGTTGTACAGGTACCTCTTTTTAAATATCCTCCTGTCTCCATTTGCTTTTTATTCAGTGCATTTTACTGCTGCAGTTCTCAGCAGCACAATGGTGAATTTTATTTTGCATTCCCCTTTTCTCCCTGTTTTCTTTCAAATAAGAACCAATAAAAGCAATAACCTTAGGAGGCAGAGTTCTTATGTTTATTTTGGAAGAAATGATTCTGTCATCATCTGGGCGACCAGCTCTATGCATGAATTCCTAGATGTGCCATCAGTAAGGAAGATGGAAATGGGGGAAAGTCAGCAAGGTGCATGAAGATATTTGCGGAAATAAGATCTTGGAAATGGGACAATAATGAATAGAAGGAAAGGGTAATGTAGGCATGTGAATTCTAAATGCCTTCCAACCTGAAAGAACCACTGGCTGCTGTACTCTAACTGATGTTTGTGTTGCTGCTGAGGCATAGAATAAGTCACTTTATAACATTATTGGAGGGATGGCATAGCCTGAGTTTGAAAATGATGCTGGGGACTGCTTTGAAGTGACTTAGGTGATGGAAATTCCTGCTCCTCCCTTCCATTTGGAGCCTACAGATGAGTGATGGGCTGTGTAATTATGTATGTAATGATCCATCTCCTCTCTGACACATCTGGTTACTGAAGTTTCTCAAAGTGCACTCAGTACTAAATATTGAGACCTGGTTTTGCTTTTCTTTTAAACAAAGGCCTTCAGAGGAGAGGGAGGACACATAATAGCACAAAATAATTTTGTGATTATTTGTTTACTTATAATTGCATGGTTTGGAGCAAGACTTTGCAGCTCCAAATAAGCATGAGCTGTGCCTGTGAGGAAGATGCCAATTTTACAGCTTTAGGGACTGTAACTCCTCAGTTTGGGACCCACAGGCCCATCCCCTGTGTCAATGCAGTCTGCTGAAACTCTGCAGGACTGGGGATCCCCTGGGTTTTCACAGAAATGTTCAGAATTTAATACCAAAGAACAGTGAAACAATATAAAAGAGCTAAAGACCACGGGGATTTGAGCTGGAATTGTGTTCATTCTGTTCACAGGGAAGGGCCAGAAAATAGGAGTTATATTGGCCAGATCAGTTCTAGGAAGTGAATGAGTTGCTGAATGATCTTAGTAGTAGCAGATAATTCCAAGGGGGTTTTTTTCTTCTATTTGGGCAAATAATTAGTACAGTCATCTCCTTCCACTGTGAATATAGTGAGGTTTTTTCCAGTTTACTGTAAGTCTTGCCTGGTTACCTTTATTAAATATCACTTAATGCAGAATCTGTTAATCAGTGACTACATCCATTTCCATAGCACACTGCGTTTTCTACCACAGCTTTTGTTGAGGCTGAGCCAGCATCTGCTCAGACACAAAGCACTGGCTGTGTGGAGATCCAGCTGTGAAATCCTTCTTGTGCTTTCCTGTGCTTCTGGAGCTCTCCAGGGACAGGGGCAGGATGGTGCAGAGTGTTTGACCGTGCCCTGGCAAACCTGGCTGAGACCTCTGCAAAGGGCAGGCAGGGGATCAGAGCAACTGAAAAACTGGAATTTTGCTGGAAGTCAATTACTGGCTTTGCACGTTAGCATTAGAGAGCATGGGAAGAGCAGTGAGAGGAAAGGAAAAAATAGCTTAGCTCTGTAGAACTGCAGAATGTTGCTATAGATAGGCTGGGAGATGAAAGAGCTGTCTTGACACATTACAATTCAAAGACCAGCAGCCTCAACTGCCTTCCTGTCCTCAGGAATTATTCTTAAGAATTTTATTCTTCAGATAGCACATTATAATGTGGGTTAAATCACTGTATTTTGTCTTGATTTCCTCAATACTTTCCTTTTATCCTTTTGTTCTATCATTATCCCTTTTCTATCTCTTGGCTTGGCTCTTAATTCTCCCATATGTGGTTATTGGAGTAATTTGAGAAGCAGAGCCCAGAATTGGTTGGTTGGGGGATCTGTACAGAATAGAAAGCGCAGCAGGAGATTCCAAAACTCAGATGATGTCCCTGGGGTTGGTGGTACCTGATGCTGGGCTGACCAGCACTGCCCTGAAAGCCTCCAAGCGGATTATACAACATCTGAGAGCAATCAATGGTGGCTCTCAGGGAGGCTCCAGCAGAGAAGGATGTGATGGGAAAACAGTGGGCTGCAACATTTTGCATTTGGGGGAAAACCTTAGCATGATTTATTTATCAGTTTATTGTTTAGATGTATTAGGTAGAGTAAAACCAAACAAACCCCTGTAGTTTGACTTCATCTAGGAGCACTGTAATATTGATAAAAAACTCTTTATTAAAAGAGGACAAAAAGAGAAAAATGTATTTTGTTCCACTGAAGTAGAAGGACAGTCAGTGGCTGATGGTGAACCAGAAATTCCCTTATGGAGGGGAACTTTTATTTTATTTCCTATTATGGAACTTCTGTGGTAATTCTGCTGGGCTTGCTCATGGTTACCTGTAATATTTCCAAGTATTTTTGGAGTGTAACAAAGCTGAAATCTTCTCATTTACATTGCAGTGTGTGAGCACTGAGCCTGCTGACAAGGAAAGGGGGATGCACTTTGGTTAAGATGAGCTGGACAAAACCTGTTGCAGGGCAGTGTTGGTTTACTCTGTGAATTTGGAAGTTTTTGTTGTGCTGCTCCATTATGAGGAGAGTGTCCCAGTGTTAGACAGATGGATTATATTAAAGAAGTAGAAAAAACTCCTGGGAGGGAAAAAAAAGTTGTGTGTTTAACCATGTAAATGAGAATACTGTGTTAGTGATGATACAGAACAGGGAGAAAGTGGGGTAGTCTGTGTGAGGAACATGCATAGCATGGCTGTCTAACAGCTTCTATTTTTGATGCATTAATCACATTCCAGTTCCTGTTTACTGTATATTTTAAACCAAGCAGCCTTCATGTGCACAAAATGTCAGTGCTTTCTGTGGATGTTGACAGGGAGCCTGTGAGCTTTGGTTAAAATGGGTCTGCCCAGGGCCTGTTCTTGGGGCTCTGGGTCTGTGTGTGCTCAGCAGGGAGTGAAGGTGACTGAGAAAGGAGTGTGTGATGGAGATGTGTTCCTGGGCACCTTTCCTGCCCTCCCTGGGTTCCTTGAGCACCTTTTCTGCCCTCCCTGGCAGCCCTCTTGCAGGTGTGCCTGTCTTTGGGACACTGTTCAGTGTCACCAGCCTGCCCACCGTGCTTGGCTGTTCTTTCTCGTGTCCGTGGGTGAGAACTTACCCAAAACCAGCTTCATGCTGGTGCCAGAGTTGTGCTGCTCTTCAGAGCAAGGAGGGTCAGTGGAAAGATCTGGAGATTGTGGACTATTTTATGGAGAATCTGAGTGGGATTTAATAGACCCTCTCTTAAAAGTTTCCCATCCAGTTGTTGATTTTTCTCATGTGCTCCTTTTATCATAAAGTCACAGGATGGTTTAGGTTGGAAGGGATGTTGGAGATGATCTTGTCCCACTCCCCTGCCATGGCAGGGACACCTCCTGCTGTCCCAGGTTCTCCAGCCCTGTCCAACCTGGCCTTGGGCACTGCCAGGGATACAGGGGCACCCAGAATTTCTCTGGGCACCCTGTGCCAGGACCTCGCTGTCCTCAGAGTGAATTTCCTTCTAATCTCTGATCTGAACCAGCCCTTTTCAGTTTGGAGGCATTGTCCCTTGTCCTGTCACTGTCCCTGTGTAGGAAATCCCTCTCTCTAAGCCCCTCAAGGCACTGGAGGAGGCTCCAAGGTTTCCCTGGGCGTTCTCTTCTCCAGGCTGAGCAAGTCTCACTCTCCCAGCCTGGTTTTGCAGGAAGAATTATGGGACCTTGCCTATTCTGGAAGCTGTATGTGGTTTCAGGAAGAATTTTTACAAGGTTCTTGTTTTTATGTCTGTGTCACTTACTTTGAGGGTTTTTTTATTATTATTTTATCTACTACAATGAATTTACAACTCTATTTTCAGACTATAGAATAGTCTGTTCCCTGGTGTTAAAAGTGTGTGGAAAAGAAAACTCTGAAATGCTTTTTCAAAATACAACAAGCTGAACTTCTCTGTTTTATGAATCAGATAATTACAAGCTGACTTTTATCAGACCTTAGTGCTTTTTTTTATTTCTGTAGCCTTGAAAGCTTCAGTTAATCATTTTCAATAGACTGAAAAATACTTTCCATGAAAGCAAATAAATTTGGAAGTGTGTCTTGTAAATCCTCTAACTGATCCTGCAAACAGATGTTTAGGATAAATACTGCTCATCTAAAAGCAGATATTGCTAATGAATATTAAGAACAGCATAAAATTGCTGGAAACTCTATTTTGCATCTTGAGAGAATCAGTGTTAACAAGTCAGATCAGTCACTTTTATTTAGGCAATACAAAAAAACATATGTCTTCCTGCTTTGCCAGCTGTCATAAAATTCTGGAGGAAAAGTTGCTTCCAAGCTTTCCAAAGGGAATATTTCACAGAAGTATTTTGACCTTTATAGCTTACAAAACCAATTGACTTCCTTTTCCCATAAAATATTTTCTGGCTGAGATTCTTCTACAGCAAATCTTTAGTTGTGAGGAAAAATAGCAGCTCCAAAGAAAATAACTGGGCTGCCTTCTAGTGGTTTTAGATACCATAAATTCCTCTTAGTAAAGAAATTCCCTTGAAGGGAATCATATTGTTCCAAATTTAGTGTGTCCCCCAATATTTCTTAATATTAAATAATTATATGTGCACTTTTATGATATTTTCATTCTAAGAACCACAAGGCAGATTGTACTAGTCACATGCTTTTTTTTGTGGACAGCATGATAAGAAAAGCAAGATAAAAATAACCACCAACAAAAAAAAACAACAAAACCCCCAAACCAAAACAAAATCATCTTGGGGCCAGCTCAGTTTACAGCTGGTTTTTATCATCTTACTTTTGTGTTTTCAGTGACTGTCCTTATCTCTGCAATTAAATTGGGTTTGCTGTTCCTGTTCTCTCTGTAGGAGTTACCTGAAGAAAAAAAACCACATAAATGGGAGTTGGTGTTTGTCATCTGATCTCAGTATTCACTTTAATTCAGTTTGGTTGTAAATTTCTGTGAAAGATGGAGTAGGTCCCTTGTTTGTTTTTATTTGTCACTGATAACTCTGATTTCTTCAGAGGTGCTGCTCTGAATGTCTGCAGACAACTAAGGTTAGAAACTTTGTCTGCAGACAACTAAGGTTAAAATCTTTCTGCTTCCCAGAAATGTTCAGCCCCCTGACAATAATAAATACGCAAACTGGAGGTAGGATTAAGCTAACCAAAAAGTTAGTTTAAAAAATGAGCTTGAAAGGGCTGAAGTCATTATTGACTAGAAATCCTCCAGGGACATTAGGATGTGTTTGATAGTTGCCAGGGAAACACAACCTCCCAGTGACAGTGTGCATAGCTCAGAATGAGTACCTGGAGTAATTCTGGCAATGACTGATCCTTCAGCAAGCCTTGTGCCCCTGTATCCAGCTGCAGGAGCATCCCCTGCCCTTGCTGGACCAATCATACTTCACATTTAATGTGGCAAATAGACGGAAAACCAGAGCAGAGTATGAGGTTTGTCTGGCTGAAGAAGTGTGTGCCTGGCTGCCCAGTCTGGACAAACCACAGGGCACTGCAGAGGTTAACACAGAGTCAAAAATGGGATTGTGCCTATGGCCCATATTGGTGTAATACAGAAATAGAGCATTCAGCCCAGAGCAGCAGCAGGTTCTGCAGTGTTCAGTGTCCATCAGCATGCAGAAAACTGAGGTCCTACAAATGCTACCCTTTTATTTGTTCTCCCTTAGGTGAAATGTAAGTGCTGAGAAGAAGCAATTTACTGTTCAGATGTAGCACAAGTCCAGTGATCAGCTTTGGGACTGTCCCCAATCCATTTAAATATAAAAATTCACATGTGATAAACAGCAGCAGAAGTGAGACAGCAGCGGAAGTTGTAAGAGTGGTCCAAGCACAGCTACCAAAATAAGGTACCTGGGTTCTTGAAGTGGTTTAGTAAGGTGTAAAAGAAGAGAAAACACCTGAGGGAGAACATTGGAATTTCCAGCTACACATCTTCCTCAGTGCTGGGCATGGTTCAAGCAAACCTCATCTGCAAATGTGTTTGTGAGCCAAGTGAAGGTTTTAGGCTCAGATTGATACCAGAAGCTTAGGTGTTGTTGTAGCACATGTGAATCATCCTTGAGGAGCCTGGTGTTAGACAAGGAGCAGCTTGGAGTTCAGGGTACTGTTGGGGAAATGTCTCTTGGAAAGGTTGCATTTCACAGTGAAACTGCTGTAAATCTAAAAGCAGCCAAGGATAGAAAATCTCCCATTGATACCATGTGAAATTCACTGTTGAAAGTGCCTGAGTGAGCATCAGCCCAGAATCTTGGGGTTTGTGGGGTGAATCCCAGGAGTTAGCTCAGTGTTACTTCTAGGGAGAAAAAACAGAGCTGAGCCAGAACCACCAACCTGTGGAGCCACTGCTGTGGGGGTCACTGTCTGCAGGCTGAATTACACAAACTTAAATATGGAAGTTTAAACTCTCCTGGGAAATATCAAAAAGACTGAATAATACTTATTTCTTGCCAAATAGGCATTTCCACAAATTTCCACCTTGCCTACAGAATTGATTTTTCTGTATTAAGGAGATTGTTTCATAATTTAGCAGTTCATAATTCTTGTTTCAGTTTGATGTTGGCATGTGGATCATTTTTCAGTTGGTCATACCAAGAAATGAAAGCTAATGACTTCATTCAATAGTGGCTGAAATAATCTCCAGAAGTGTCTTTTTACATTGTAAATGGATGCACGTTGTTGTCATTATCTGATATAAATGATTGTGAGGTTTTGCTGCACTTTCTAGGCTCATCTCTGTTTTATACAATAAATTATAGGGAGAATGTAGTGAAGACCTCACTGTTCTGTGATCTGCATGAAATATGTCTGTATCCATTATCTGGGTGCAGGTTGAGAATTATCACAGCTCTTGCTCACTGCCATGTTCCAGGGATATTTGGCAGCCAAAATGTCATTTTTGAGGTGGAGAAGGAAGTGACTGAGACAGACTTGAATTAAATATGAGCCTCATCTTTAAGGAGGAGTCAGGTACAGAGTGCAATTGTACAAAGCTTTTCCTGGGGCACACAATTGGAACTAAATTACTTGGAAAGCCAAAACTTTGTCTGAAGTTAGAAAATTGAACTGGCTTAAGTTAAGCATCTTGTATAGGTTTTGATGTTTTTATAAAGACGCCTAAGATAAAATGTATCATGGTTTGGGACTTCTAACTGGGTGTTGTGAGGAGCTGTTGTACAGCAATTTACTTTTATCCAGTGCTGGTGGCCTCTAAGCCAGGCCTTGGCTCCTCTGGAGTCTCCTGCTCGTGCTTCCCAAGCAGGGAGATGATTCAGCCAGGCAGAGCTGCCCTGGGGAGGAGTGGGAAGTGGGAAAACAGCAATTCAAATCCTGCAGCATATGAGCAATCTCCTCTTTCAGCAGTGTGCTTGAGCTTGAAGGCAGCAAGCTGTGAGGAAAGGACAGCAGCAATGGGCAGCTGTCAGTTCTGCTGTTTAGCCACAGTGATTCTTACCAGGAGACAGAAAACAGTACAGCAAGAGCAAACAGAAAACAAATAGCTCCTCCATCTGCTGTGGTGGGAGCAGCCATATGGAGTGGAGTTCAAAGGGTGCTGTGTTCTGGGTTTAACTCTTTGCTGCACCCCTCCATCAGTCACTCTCATCTCAGCTCCTTCCTTATCAATGGCTGCCTCTCAGTGGGGTGGAGCTGATTTCCCATTTATCAGTAGCATCAAATAAACATTGCAGTGTAGTGCCTGATATCCAGGGTCCAGCTGCTCTCATCCAGTGAGGTCAGATGTGGCAGAGAGGCACAGAAATGTGTTTTGTGAGCTGGATGGCAGTGCTGCAGCTGTGCTTCCAAATCTGTGTGTGAGCAATCCCAGCCCAGGAGCAGAGGGTGAGCACAGAGTGACTCTAAGCTGGCAGCTCTGGATGTGTGGGACACACCAAAGGCAAGATGATAACTTAGGAGCAGCTTTTAGATTTACTAATCTTAAATTTTGTGCTTTGCTCACTTTTCCAATGCAGCTGCATTTTCTGTGAAGGAGGAGTGACCTTCCAGTGGGGATGGGGTGAGGCTGATCTGCAGTCAGGGGGTGGCTTGGGAGCCCCAGGTCCCTCACCTGCTTTGCCTCAAATCTTTCCCCATGTCATGACAAAGATGGTATTCCAACTTCCATTATTACTGGTTTTTTCCACCCATTCTCTAATGTTTTGAAATAGCAGGCACTGCTGTTCCCTTCTGCTTGTAAAAAAAATCATAGTTTACTTTGTGAAAATATATTTAAATCTAACGTTTGGTTTAAGAAAAGCTTAACAGAGGAAGTTGAAGGGATTAATCCCTTTAGTGTGTTGGGGTTTTATTCAGTTGCTAAAACTGGAAAGGGTTTGGCTTCAAATTAGATCAGAAATTAAGATAAAGATGGATGAAATTTGATCTGTAAAAGCAAATCCTGCCTGTAGAGCTAAGCTGGGAGTTTCACTGTTCTGCATGTTGGGGTTGTTGGGAATCAAGCTAATGGAGATAAGATTTATAAATCCCAAAGCTTTGGAGGCAGCACTGACCCAGTGACATCATGAGTGTGCCAACAGCTGGGTCTGGTGTGCAAAGAGCACATCCCTGTGCTTGGGGGTCTCCTTGGATTGCAGATTTCACTGATGGGAGCTGAAATAGTCAGGAAGGTGCATTTGTCACTGCAGGTCTGATCTGCTCTGCTCGCTTCTGGCATCCCTGTTGGCATGGGAGCCTTTTGTCTACGTAGGAGAGAGAGGAATGCTTTGAATATAAATAAAATAAATATAAATAGATGTTTTGAATACATGGGATGGAATTCCTTTTGGATCAGTAAGGTAATTTGTGAGCAGGACAACAGCTGAGTGCTGAGGGCAGTTCTTGGGCTGTGAGAAACCAAATTTTAATTCACTGGAATGATTTAGCAATGATAGTTTAATTGGGATGGTGTTGAATTTTAGGGTTTTTAGGTCTTCTCTTGGGTTCTATTTCTTTGGCATTTGCTTTAATCCTTGTTTAAAATACTAATGAACAACAAGAGTTTTCTTTATTCTGTTTAATAGAGAACTGGTTTGCTGACATATCTTTTATTTCTGGATTGTTTTCTGCTGGCAGAAAAAACCAACTAGCTTGTCCATGGAATACAGATTTATTAATTTAACTTTCTTTTATGAAAGTATCATGGTTTTGCATCTCCTGATTTCAGATGCTTCTGTCTCTGCCTCCTTTTCTCATGGAAAACCCAACACAATTAGTTTTAAAAGCTTGTATTGAAGTGCTATACTGAAATAGTTAATATGCAGAGGAACTCAAATGTCTTCGTAATGAACTTGAAATATCGAGGGAATTTTAGAGAAAATGTAATCAAACAGTGCATCAGGACTGTTGTGCTAACTAATGGTAATTAAAACTTCCCCCTTTGCCTGCTTCCCTGTGTTCAACACATAATTGATTGTATTAAAGTTTCTCAGAACTAAATACTTCAACCCTGGGGTTAACCATGTTTGTGGATACTTTATCATACCCAGAGAAACAAGGGAAGCAAAACACGACAGGATGTGAGCCTCTGTGTGAAACAGCAAATAATTCTGTTGTGCAGCAATTAACTTCTGTCTAGGGATGCCTCCAAAATGATCACTTAAAGGCTTCTGATAAATTGAACTAAATGAACTAATAAAAAATAAAATTATACACTAAACAAGATGTTACCCAGGTACAGAAATAATTTGGATTTTTTAAAATTCCAAACTAATTTTTACAGCTAATGAGTGGTGCGTGCTATTAGAGCTAATTCAGGAGGGGGTTTTGTGGGACTCAAAGCTGAGGCCAAAAAAAGCTGTGGGTTTAAAACTGGGGAGGAATGACGGCATTACTGCTCAGGCTTAGGCAGTGATTGAGCTGGGCTGGGGCAATGGTTGAGCTCTGGTTTGAGCCAGGTTTGGGTGGTGATGGAGCTGCTGCGGAGGTTATTTTTAAACTGTGGTTTAACCCTGGTTTAGGCAGTGATGGAGCCGTGGTTGAGGTGATCTTTAGCCTCCGGTATAAGCCGGGTTTAGGCGGTGATGGAGCCATGGCAGAGGTCATTTAGGCTCTGGTTTAAGCCGGGTTTAGGCTGTGATGGAGCTGTGGCAGAGGTGATTTAGGCTCAGGTTTAAGCCGGGTTTAGGCAGGGATGGAGCCGTGGTTAAGGTGATTTAGGCTCGGGTTTAGGCAGGGATGGAGCGGTGGTTAAGCTGATTTAGGCTCGGGTTTAGGCAGCGATGGAACCGTGGTTAAGGTGATTTAGGCTCGGGTTTAGGCAGCGATGGAACCGTGGGTAAGGTGATTTAGGCTCGGGTTTAAGCCGGGTTTAGGCAGGGATG
>JAXCLO010000242.1:4011269-4039818 GCA_035583995.1 Arremon aurantiirostris | reverse complement strand
ACCGGGGTTAAGGTGATTTAGGCTCGGGTTTAGGCAGCGATGGAACCGTGGTTAAGGTGATTTAGGCTCGGGTTTAAGCCGGGTTTAGGCAGGGATGGAGCCGTGGTTAAGGTGATTTAGGCTCGGGTTTAAGCCGGGTTTAGGCGGTGCCGGAGCTGCGGCTCGCTCGCTGCCCGTGCCTCGGGCGCCATCTGTCGGCCGCGCTCGGTCACTGCACCGCCCGTGCCGAGCCTTCCCTGCGCCGCCTCCTTCTCCATCCTCCTCCTCCTCCTCCGGTTCCAGCCGCTCCTGGGAGCTCCCAGTACCCCAGGGTGCTGAAACCAGCGCGGTTCTGTTGCCGTGCCGCCTGTGCTGCTTAGGGCTAAGCCGCTTTACGCGATCCCAGCCAAGGCTGGGTGGTGTGAGTGCCTCGGGCGGTGATCACCTCCAGAAATTTGGAATTCCACCCTGAGCAAGTGACAAATCCCGCAGACCCAAGGATAAAAGAAGGGTGAGCAGGAGGCAGGGAAGAGCTAGAGCTGGGCCATGTGGCCAAGGGGACATTCATTCCTTCCTGCACGGTATCCTCTGTTCCTGAACCAGGGGAAACCTGCCTGGGAGCTGACTGGGCATTACTCAGTCTGTGCTGAGCAATTCACTGTGCACCACTTGTTTTCTATATTCCAATTATTTTAGCCTTATTTATTTCCTTTCTCTTTCTACCCTGTTAAATTATCTTTATCTCAAGACACAAATTTTACTTTTCCCCCCTCCTCTCTCCCCCATCTCATTGTGGAGGGGTGAGGCAGCGAGGGGCTGGGTGGTGTTCAGCTCCCTGACACCAAAACAATGATAAAGCAACTTGCTTCTGTACAGTAGGCAGATGCACAGTGTGCTCCATCGAAATTGCACCTTCTTCAAAACTCATTCTCTTTCATTTTCAGACTTCAGTGGGTGTTAGAGGAGGTGGGAGCTGTTATTCTGCACAGTGGGAACCTCTTGGAAATGCAGACAGAGAGGAGCAGTTTGGGGCTGGCTGGGTTAGCTGCAAACCCCCATGCAGGTGGAAATGTAATTTTGCCTCTTGTACCTCCTGCTGACTCTTTTCTTCATTTTGCTCTTGTTTCCCCCTCTCTGCTTCCCAAGTACACATTGGCTGAGGTGAAACAAATATTTCCTCACAGTTGACCTGAATGGAGGGACCCAGGGATCGTGTTTTGGATTCAGTCTCTGCGAGTGGCTGCTGTGAAATGAAAAGGCTCTGTAGTGCTGTCACAGATCATGTCCTGCAGCTACCAGGCAAGGTGCTCACCAGAAAAAGGAATTTAAATTAAGGAAGAATAGTGCTTTTACTGCTAAATATATGACAGAGAGCTTAGTCTGTCTTTGGTGGGGTTTTTGGGTTTGTTTTTCTTTCTGTGAAAAATGGGATTTTTTGACAAGTAAGATTTTTTTTTTTTGTCTTGCTGTCTGGCAAAAACGAAGAGCAGGGGATTTCAACTTCTTGTGCCAACTGTTAGAACAAAACAACTGAAACTGTCAGCTTGGGAACATGAGGAGTCTTCATTGGGCATTCTGGTGATCTAAAGGTGCCTGCTCTGTTTTCCTCCTGAAATGACCTTACAGAGAGGTGCCAGGAAGGGCATGGTTCCATTTCATTTTGCATTCCATTTCCTTTGAAGATAGTATGCTGCAATACGTTTGTTTTGTGAAAGAATTGCAGGTCTTGAAAGCTGAATGTTTTACAAAAAATACATTAAAAGCAAAGTGATTTTTTTTTTAGTATTATTTTTAATTGATGCATATTATCACTGCTGCAGTTGTCCATCTAAAGCTGATGAAGTTAAAACCAACATAAATGACTTGGTTTGCTCATCAGAGCACCTTGTAAGGCTGCTTGTGATGGTTTAATGTGAACTTTGGGTGAAAGTGCTGGAACTTTGTTGGTGATGGAATGACACAATCCCAGTGCTGAGGTGACCCAAATGCCCTCTCTGATGGAGGTTTTGTCCTCACCTATTGCCGAGGCCCTGAGTCAGCTTTTGGTTCTGAAATCCCTCCTGTTTCCTCTGAAAGCACAAACCCCTCCTGGCTCCATCTCTTCTCTCACAGCCCCGTCCTGGCTCTCTTAGAGCACCCAGCCCATCCTTGCTCCGCAGGCACCAGACCAGGCTGGCAAATTCCAAATAAATTCTCTAACAAAAGTAAAGGAAAAAATCCCCCCCAAAGTAAAACTTGTTCCCTGTGACTCTCAGTTTAGGCAAGAACTAATAAGATGAAGCTGCATGGCTCATCAATGTTAGATTTTTTTCAGATTTGCTCCTCAAATTGGAGGCTGTAAAAGAATTTTCAGGACTGGTTGTAAAGCCTTAAATGTTCTCTCTCCGAATGATTGAAATGCTGTTCAGTCTCCAGTACTTTTGTTCATTTGAATCTGCCAAGACAGGTGCCAATTAGTGCTGCAGATGGTGCAAGCAACCAAAAGGAGCCACCAAAGGGTTCCCTCAAACCTCCTGAAATATCCTGATTTTAAATGGCCTCCCTCACTTGCAGTGATGGTGGGGCTCCACAGAGAGTTCTGTACAAGTGGGAAGCCCTGTGGTTCTGTTATCTTCCTGATAATTCCCCTTTGTGTTCCTTGCAGCTAATAGGCTCGTAAGGATCTCTAGAAAAGGAAGCTTCTGGAAGTTAGCAGGTGTCTCATTAGTACGTTATTATAATGATCCCTGACAGAGTGTGAATAAAAGAGTTCTACTTTCTTAAGATTATTTATATCTGGTCACTTAAAGCAGTGTTTGCTGTTCAGTGATGTGCCATTAGCCATGCAGGACATTTTCCACTTCTTTTCAACAAGTCTTCAAATGATTTTTCATCTTGATTTTACATTTTCCTCAGCTTTTTCTGCAAAGATTTAAAATGGAAAAGCTTTTCCTTCTTGAATACTTACTGATTTTAACGAGAGGCCATCCCTGGTAGCTGCCAGAGTCTCCTCCAGAGTCTCCACCTCTGTTGGGATGGAGAGCCAGGCCAGCTTTGCCAGGCTGAGCAAGAAATGTGTTTGTCCTTTGGCCAGCTCAGCCCTGGTGGCTGAGAGCGATCTGAGGGTTCTGTGCGTCCATCCTGGTGCTGCTGGAGCTGTCTCTGGCCCAGCCTTCCTGCAGCAGGGTTGGAGCAACAGAGCTCTTGTGCTTTCTGAAGGAGCAGCTGCTCCAAACCCTGCCCGGGACCAGCTCTTCATCATTCCTGGGACTGACTGAGCTGGGGCACACAGCACTGCGAGGTGGTGGCCTTGGGTCAGTGTCTCTGAGGTGGCCCTGGGTCAGTGTGGGTCTCTGAGGTGGGTTTAGGTCAGTGTGGGTCTCTGAGGTGGCCTTGTGTCTCTGTCTCTGAGGTGGGTTTAGGTCAGGGTCTCTGAGATAGCCTCAGGTCAACATGGGTCTCTAAGGAGGCCTTGGTTTGGTGTCATTGTTGGTCTCTGAGGAGGCCTCAGGTCAGTGTCTCTGAGGGGGGTTTAGGGTCAATGTGGGTCTCCAAGGTATGTTTGGGTCAGTATCTGTGTCTCTGAGGTGGATTTAGGTCAGTGTGGGTCTCTGAGGTAGCCCTGGGTCAGTGTCTGAAGTGGCCTCAGGTCAATGTGGGTCTCTGAGGTAGCTTTAGGCCAATGTCTCTGAGACGGCCTCAGGTCAGTGTCTCTGAGGTGGCTCTGGGTCAGTGTGGGTCTCTGAGGTGGCCTCAGGTCAGTGTCTCCAAGCTCTCTCACCCACCAGGTAGAAGCCCCACAGCCACCCAGGACATTTTGCATCCCTGGAGCCCTCACTGTGCTCCCTCCTCTTGCTGAGGCTGGGCTGGTTCTGTTCTGTTCCCCTGGTTAATTATCACTGCTGTGCACTCACGGCCCTCAAGTGGATTTGTGTTTCAGTGATAGAATGAGGGCAGCAGCAGAAAGCTACAGAGACTTGTTTTTTCCTCTCTGGACTTAAAATAAACGACCACATGTTTGATAGGGAAGCTGCTTCTGTCTAGAATTTAAAATCACCTGACAAGAACCTGTAGAGCTTAATTTCATTTAAACTGTTAAATGGAAATCAGAACATGGGGAGAGTCTGTGGAAGAGGCATTAAATGAAACACTTACCAGCAGAGTACCTACAAATTCAGGAGCTAATAGATTGTTATCTGCCACAATTTAAAATCCTGAGACCAAATAAAATTCAAAATGTGGATTCTTACTCCTCTGTGCAGCATGAGCAGTCTTTGCTAAAGTGTTCTGTGCATAATTTAATGTTCATCCTTTTAACTTTGAAGGCGTATTGCCAAAGAATTACTCATACAGTTAAAGAAAAAAACTAAAAATCAGTGAATGTGGCCCATAAATAAGCCACACAGAATTACTTCCCTTTCCAGATTTTTCAACAAATGATAAAGGACACACTCTTCAAAAATGCATTTACCAAAAAGAATCTTTTCAAATAATTTCTCATACATACAGCTCTGGCTTTTAATGACTGTTGCAGTAAGCTTGGGAAATTGCTCTCACTCTATTTTAAGAGCATTTTTACCCAAGTATTCTTGCTGTAAATTCCATGGGTGCTGTGGTGCTGATCAGTGGCACTTTGTGGTTTGGGTGGGAATGGTGCTCTGGAGTTGGACAGCGAGATCAGTCAGGTGAGAGCTGTCACCAGTGGTGTTTGATGTAATTAATGTGATTTGAGACTGCATGTGACAAGCAAGATATCATAATTAAAACATTCCTTGCAAATGGTTGGAGCTGTTTGCTCAGTAATCTGTGTTTTTCTCAATGATAAAGGACTCATCACAGGACAGCCAGTTGTGCTTGGACTGAAAGCTGATTTGTGAACTTGTTTTTATCATTAAACAGAGATAAGGCATTCACAGCATTACAATTTCTTAATTTCTATTGTTTTACTGTGTCTCACATTTTGTAAATCCTCTAAAAAGACACTTCCACTACTGGTTGTGGTAGGTTTGGGGCTGAATTTTGTGCTACTATTCCTAAAGCCACTTTAAACATATCCAAAAGTGAATTTCAGTGAACAATCCCCAAAATGTCAGCCTTTTCTTTTAGGGGCTAAGCTGACACCTGATGAAAATATCAGTGTTTGTAGGGGCTGCAGGAGTGAACTATCCTTGGAATTGATAAGTGTTTTCCAATGTGAGGAGAGAAATCTTGCTTGGAATCAGTCTGATATCTCAGAAAACTCAAATAGAGATTGGAAAAGAACTGACACTACAAGCACTATAAAAATAATGCCTGAATAATGAATATTATTGACTTCATTGAATTTAATTTAGGTGTAAGGGAGATCTTAAGCACATGAATAAAAATACTTATTTTATGGAGAGAAAAGCAGCAAAATAGAGGAAATGGGTTCTCTGTTTCTCCCCATTTAGAGCACTGAAAGAATTTAAGATTGGTGCAAAGAGACAGTAATTCAGAAACACAAAGCTTAAATAATTTCCAAAACCTTCACATTTCTCAAGTTTTCTTGTAATTCTTCCACAAGCACAAAATAGAAGCCTACAGAGGGAAGATATTAAACTACCTTGAAAAATACTAAGTGATGCTCCATATAGTGGAAAGTGAAATAAAACTGCAATATAGAAATTCTGTATTGGCTAGGATTGGATGTTGCTTTCAAAAGCTGCATAAAATGGAAGCCATTAGCTTCTAGTTGCATTTAAGCAGTGGAGTTATAAAACCAGAATGATATAAAATTGTAAATTATAATCAGGCAGGTAATGTTACACATTAGAGGAAGATGGTTCAGTTTGAATACATTGTATGAGGAGATGTTTTTTAAGAAGTATTCATGGCAAGGGTAATAAAGTATTGGACTGCTGAGATAGAAAGGCTTTTTTGTCAGAGTACAGAGATTGCCCCTGGAAGCAAACCTTTTTTTTCCCCTGAAATTTACCTTGAGGAGCTGGAAAACACATTCATTCCTCTGAAATATTGCCACTTCTTCCTTCTTCACTGAAAATCATCGTTCCTGTCATTTGTAGATATTTCTCAGTGCTTGCTATTATTTACTTGAGAAATCAAGGGAAATCAAAATTATACATAAATGGTCATTAATACTCACTCACATGACAAGCCTCTTTTTTTTTTTTTCTCCTTACCCATTTGAAAGTTTTCTTAGAAGATGGAATTTGAAGCATTTGCTGCTCCCACTATAGTGGGGCTGCTGCAGGACTGCCCTGGGGTAAGGCAGAGGCACTGCAGGGACAGCAGAGCTCCCAGCAGGCAAAGGTGGGTGGCACTTGCAGGATGAAATGTTGTTGAAGCAGGATCTGCTTCCTCTAATTCTGTCTAATCCTGCCAGGTGGGGTTTAGGACAGGGGCAGTTGGTGTTCAGAGAATTCTGTGTAGTGCCATTGGTGACCCTTTGTCACCATCACATCGAAATAAGTAAATGCCCATGGATATGTTGAAAAGAAAAAGATGTACAATGGCTTATCAGCCAGATGAGAGAGCTGGGGATGCTAAACCTGGAGAGGAGAAGGCTCTGGGCCCCTTCCAGTGCCTGAAGGAGCTCCAGGAGAGGTGGAGAGGAACCTTGGACAAGAGCCTGGAGTGACAGGACAAGGGGGAATGGGCTTAAACTGAAGGAGGGTGGGTTTGCATTTAGAAATCCAGCACAATTCCTTCCCTGTGAGGGTGGCAGGCCCTGGCACAGGTGCCCAGAGCAGCTGTGGCTGCCCTGGATCCCTGGCAGTGCCCAAGGCCAGGCTGGATGGGGCTGGGAGCACCTGGGGCAGTGGGAGGCGTCCCTGCCATGGCAGGGGGGACAAAGGGCTGATTTTTAAGGTCATTTCCAGCCCATTCCATGTTCAGAGCTGCAGTGCAGGGACACTTTGCACTTGGCTCTGCTTCCCTACAGGCTGCTCAGCAAGATCAGGCTGAGGGGACAAAGAACCATAAGGAGAGAGAAAATCAGATTGTCAGGTAGGAATAGTGGGGCAAGGGGACATGGGACTCCAAGTCGTATAAATGATAATTGTGTTTATAGATTATTGCACTCACAACTCCAGTTATATTCTAGTTTTCCACTAGTTTTGATGCCAAGCAAACAGGATTAAATCCTTCTTTTAAAGTATCTTCACCAGGACTGGCAGTGAAATGTTCCCGTGTGACCAGAGTGAACTGGAAAATCTTTTTGCCAATGACTCCAGTAATATTACCCAAGATAATTAATGAGGTTGGGGTAAAAGAGGTATCTGATTCCTAATAAAAAAGTGCTCTAGTCCCATTTATTTTATTTTATGTTCATGTTTTATAAGTGCATTCTGAATATGCAGTCTATGATTCAAGCATCACTCTGTTTTTAAGCTGTAAAATCGTACGCAAAGCCAATAAGTACAAAAATATGAATCTTAAAATTATATTCTGATATTTGTGTTACAAACTTGAGAACTGATAGACCTGTTAAACTGAAATATCAGCCTTTCAACAGCAAGCAGTAGTAATAAACTGAACTATTTCAGTAACTGTAAACATAATAAAAATCCTCATGATGAATCTCAGAAAAGTTCATTTGATGAAACTCATAACAAATACACTGAATCCAAAGGAATGAATAATTCTGCATTCCTGATAAAACCTAGCTAACTTTTTTTCCCAAGTGGCAAGAAGTCGTGTTCTGCTAAGGAAGTATCAGTAAAAAGTGAAGGTCCAGAAAAATATCAAGATTTCTGTAACTGGAGTTCACCTGAACTGATAAAAATGCTTCCAAATTGAAGTGATACTGAAGAGCCTTTTTAGACTGTGCATTTATTCTTGTGGCAATGAGTTGCTTAATTATTGGTGTATTTTGGTGACAGGGTCAGTTGATAAATGTGAATTATCAGGATTTGTAGTTCAATTTGACCAAGCAAACCATCTGGGGCTTACAGCAATTTCCTCAGTATCAGATGAGGAAAGAAGACTCATTTTAAATAGGGTTAAAATTTCAAAGTTGAATTGTTTTAGTTACAACAGACAAGAAACTCACTTGGTTTATATAACCTAATTAAAGTCAAGAAAATGTTGTAATCCTTTCCTGAAAACACTGGGAGGAGAAGTTGGTGTTTGTGACTCCAAGAGTGAAGGTCTCATGTTTGAGGCAGTGAGATGTGGAAAGGTGCAGCTGTGAAGGAGATGAGTGTCAGCACAGAGGTGCAAACCAGCTCACACATCAAGGCATGGTGAGAGCGTGGTGGAGCTCAGCTGACACACTGAACATTGTTCTGTTGCTCGGGAGGGATGAATCTGCTATCTAACGTGCTGGTTTTCCTTCTGAATCTATCCCGTTAACGTTTGCTTTCATTTAAGCTGTAAAATCAAATTCTCACTTAGAGCCAAAAGCTGGAGCCCATTAATACTCTGAGTGAGCTTCAACCCATAGTTTTATAATTGAATTAACTGGAAAAGGTAAATATTCTTATTTTTCTGTCATTCACAAGAGGTATTTTCCCCCTACTGTAGTGTCTTATCTGCAACATAATTTGGAAGATCTGATTGCTTTGCTGCTTTTCCTGAAATGACAGATGATTTTGTGCAAGCTCTCAGTTTTCCTTTCCACTTCCCCAACTTGAGGATTGTCATACCAAGCTTTATTGCCTTTGCAATGAATTTTTTCCTTGGGAGGTACTATTTTGAGCACAGATTTTTTGTAACAGTGGGAATTATTATCTGTGACTAATAACAATCTCTGTGGAGCTTGTTATACAACGAAGACTGATCATGTGCTTGAATATATTCATGTGATGGCTTGCAGCTACGAGTAGCTTAAATTTCTCTAAGTTGCTGCTTTATCAGAAATGATTTTTTTTCCCTACTGAAATAAGGTAAATTATTAAACTACTGCTATTTTAACTCAAGTTCAATAACACTTAGGTGAACTTGCATGCAACAATCTAGAAAAATGTACGAATTAACAGTGGTTACTCTGGTCCTCAAACTGTTCTGAGAGAATTTTAATTGTAATTTAAGTAGATCCTTCTGTAGCTAAGCTATGTTTCTAAAATAACATTTCTTTAGAAGTGCCCCATAGATGTGCCTATAATAAGATATCAGTAGAGAAGATTTTACTTGGAACCCACTTTTATCCTTGTTTATTTATTTTTTAAACAGCTCTTGTTTGGTGTAAAAGTTCTGAGAATTAATTATCCTTCTGGGCACAGTGTGGAGCTCGCCAGCACATCTGGGGCTTTGCAGGAATATCAGTGTCAGGATCTTCTTTCTTCTGATGGGGCTGAATTTCATATTCTAATCCCCATTCAAGTATTTGTATAGGAGAAATCTTGAAGGCAAAGCAATCTGTAGTAATAAAGAGTGCAGGACTGGTGGCTGTGTAAACATGAAGTTTATGACCTGGTTTTCTGTGGGTTTTTGTAGGTAACAAGATAATCTTTAAGGTCCCTTCCAAGCCAGGCCATTCTGTGGCTCTATTATGCCAAATTTGTGCAGTTGGTAGACACGTCTAGTTTGGATTTTCTTCTGTTTAGTCAACCCTGAGGATGTAAAATAAAAGTGAAAGGGAACAACAGGAGCTTGTTACTCGATAAAAGATTGCAGAGAGATTGCAAACCGAGTGTCAGCAGTGAGAGCTGCAAGGAATTTGTGTTGGGCAAGCCCAGAAATGAGGATGCTGGAGGCACCCCCAGTGCTGGGGCCATGTTGGTTCTCTGTGGAAATTGCACATGGGATAGATTTGATTTATTTTGGAGGGCCTGGAATAACAAAGAAGGGCTTGCTGAATGTTCTGTAACATCTCCCTGTGAGGACACTTGCCTGGGCACTGTCACCTTTGGGTACCTGATGCTGTCCTGGGAGAGGGGACATGAGGGGTTGGGGAGGGGGTGGAGGATGGGGACTGCAGGCAGAGCAGGGAAAGCCATCACAAAATAAGAAATGCTTTCAAAAACTCTGTGAGGATCTGATTGCCATCTGAGTTCTGTCACTTCAGAATATAAACACAGCATGTTTATTGGAATTTCTACTGTGGAGCTTGAAGCAAGGTCAGAAAACAGTGTGATCTGAATTGTGCAAGTTAGACAATGACTTTTTAGAATACTTTGACACAGAGCTATCAGAAATGGCAATTGAAGAAAAGAGGCCACGGAAGAGGTTGTAACTGTATGTTCTTGACTGTATGAAGTTGTCAGATTGTAGAGTGTCTTCATTTTAATGAAACCCTGTCCTGTCTGTCACTGCTGGGGAGTGGAAGGCAAAGGATGCCCTTCAAGCCTTGATGCTTTATTCCAAACTAGGATGATGATGAATTCTACCTCGTGGTTTTCCACACCTCCAAACCTTTGAGCCAGCCGTGGGATACACATGGACCCAGTAGAGCTGTGCCAACACTGGGTTATGAGGCATCTGCTGCGAGTCACCCTTGCTCCAGCAAAGATGAAATCTGACATCAGCTCCTGCTCCTCAAAGTGACTTGAGAGATGTTGTTAGAGGCTTCTTTTCACAGGGTCAGCCACTGAAATAACTGTGTCTGCAGTGCTGTGTTGATTTGGATGATTTTTTTTTTTTAAATACTCCTTCAGTTGCCTTGATTGAAAAGTCACTGGGGAGTGACTGACACATACTCTTGTCAAGCAAAGATAAGTTTTAGTTGCCTTAATGCCAAACTGATGCCTTCACCCTGCTTGTCTTGGCCCCACTGGTTGAAATTTAGGAAATCTGTTCACTTTCACAAGAAAACAGAGTCTCTGTTGACTTGTAGTGCCACTAGCAGATGACAGCAGCAAAAACTTATTTTGTCTTTGTGGGACAGCAGAGGAGGGGGAAGGCCCAGGGGAATTTGTGTCCTTTTCCCAAAGCTTTGTTTTTGCACAGATGCCTTGCAGAACTGTGCTGGTTGTGAATTGAGGAGGGAGACTGCTCTGGCACTCTTATGACTGGAGTTTCATTTATTATGTGCTATTCTGATAAATTACTCATTGATGCCCTGAGTGTTTTCTCTGGTCTGTGTCTGTTCTTTTGTATTGTTCCAACTATTTATTTTAACTTCCTTTTGTCTTTAAATCCTCAAAATGACAACACACGTTTCATCCGTATGCATTTTTAATTCTTTGTCCCGCGGACTGATAAATAATCATATTCTCAAATCCTGCTTGTGTTAGTGTTTTTGAGCTGGTGGGAGTACTTTGGATAGCTCATTAAACTTAATATATAGGAAAATTTATTATAGATAAGGGGAACAATTACCAGAAACTACATTATGAAATGTTTGTCAAAGTTGAGTGGCTTAAATATTGATGAAGTCAAACAGAAGAATCAATGGCAGTTACTGAGCTGGGTTCTGGAGCAGCTGAGTACAACTTCATTTAGCATCACAGTCTCTCCCCCACATCCACATAAACCATGGAATTCATTCCAATCTATTGGTTTATGGTTGGGAAACCTCACCAAATCTTCAGAAACCTGGTGAGTTTATCAAGTCAGTATTTCCATGAGAGGCCGAAGACCCAGAACAACATTCCTGGTTTGTTTCACACTTGTGGGGTCAGCTCTTCTTACAAAGCTGTGATTGCAGTTCATGTGGTTTTGTGTGGGTTTTCTTTTTTCCCTTCCTAATGTAGCCTGAAAACAGAAGTCAATTTTTGTATTTGATAAATGAGTCCTACAGCTCTGAAACGTTTGGTAAATCAATATACTTGTATTTGATTCTCTCTGCAGTTGTGTTTTGTGTTATTTTCATCATGCTTTGCAGAGGTGAAGTGCAATTCTGAAAGGGAGGAATTCCCTTCCCAGCTCCCCAGCCCTGCAAATGCCTTAACTGGGGGCTCAGATGAGGGCTTGTCCCCTCAAATGGTACCTACCACTTCTGGATTTTTATTTTCATTTTTTACTCAGCAATACCCAACATCATGTTCTTATTCCGAAATAAAACGTGCATTTGGCATAGCAGATATTCCAGTGTGTTCAGGAGTTACAGTTCTGAGGCTACAGGCTCTGAATGCTTGGGTAGTTCTGAGATGTGTTGAGTCTTTAGGTATAATGACATCGTTTGAACATTTTTTGTGCTTGCATGCCTGAGAGTGAAAAGACAAAAGATAATTTCATACAAATATACTTGAAAGAAGTTTCAATTCCCAGTATGCAGCTGGGGACTCTGGTTCTGTGACTGGTGTGTGGAGGGATGAGAACTGGAAAAGCAGAGAGTGCTGGAAATGCATTTCTGCATCCTGTTCCCAGCACCACCCACCCCCCAAAGGAAAAAATATAACACTGTTTCCATGGAAAAATCAACATGATAGAGGACTGCTGGATAGCCAATACCATTTTTTAAAATCCAATTGGTTGCAGCTGTACTGAGAGGGAACAAATGTTTTGCTGCCTTTGCTGCCAAATAATAGATTATATTTGGAAGCATATGACTAATGAAAAAATACAGTTCAGAAACAGAGTGATTGCCAAGCTTCAGGCACAAGAAAGGAAACTGTTAGCTTGCTTTGTCAAGCAAACCTCAGAAATTTAGGGTGTTTTTTTTAGATGCAGTGTAAAGTTTATATATAAATGTTGTTTTCTGAGGATCCAGTTTTTCACCATGGCAGTGATGCCAAGCTTCCTGCTCTCTGCTGGCTGTAATTTATCTGCCCACCAGCAGCAGCAGCCATCTGCTTGGGGAATCATCAGCCCAGGCTGGGCTGGAGGGTGGGAGCAGGGTCTGGGAGAGGGGATTGTGCTGTGGAGGGGTGGCAGGGAGGTGTCCCTGCTTCCCTGGCTGTGTCCCACGCTCCCCTGGCTCAGTCACCTGTGTCCCTGCAGGGGAACTGTGTTTGGCATGTGGAGCACACCTGGATTAAGGTCTATCAGCTCTTACACCTGTGGTGACTTTACAGGTGACCAAATAATGCAGATATCTAAGAGCTGGAGTTTCATTATTTGGAATTATTATGTATGAGAACCAAAAAAAGAAAACCAGTTGTTCTCTCAAGCTTCTCATAATCAGACATGGAAGTGAAGTGTGTGGCATTAAATCTCATTAGGGCAAACAAACAGGTTATTTGCTTTTCATTCATTTTGTCGTTGTCATGATGGAAGCATTGATTTGTTTCTTTTAGAGATCCATAACTGCAGCTCCAGTGGCACAGGTGGATGGCAGCAGCACTCCTGCAGTGCTTGGGCTAAACTTCATCAATAATGCCATCTGACACAGAGCACAGGAGAAATATCTTTGTAACACCAAGCAATGCAATCTGATCCACGCTTGGGTATTGAGCCACTCATCAAATATCTGTGCAACAAGCAGGGATTGATTTTCCACTCCCTGCCCACCTGATGGGAATGTGTGTGCATCACTGAGCAGCATTCATGCAAACTTCTGTCTGCTGAGCTACTGTTAAGATTTTACTAAAACATGCTGTAGTTCATGGTTTTTAATTTTTTTTTACAGCTTGCTGGTGATGAATGATTTAGGAATTTAAGCCCTCACCTTTAGAAATCACCATCTGTTACTGATGTCTGCTTTAGCAGCTTAACTCAGTATGATTCAAATTGCAGTTACCTCTGACCTAGAACTGTGTGTTCCTACACCCGCAGTGTCCTTAAAAAGCATAATGTTTTATTTCCTATTGGGAATATGTTCAGGCGTTGTTAGAATGGGAAATTAAGAGGGCTGGAGTGCCTGGGAGTTGGAGGTCAAAGATTCAGCTTTCTGTTGGTTCCAAAGAAAGATGGGATCAGCGTCTGTGGTCAAGCTGCAGCCTGTTTGGCAGCAGGTTTTAGGGGATTCATAAAGAAAACACACATTCCCTCCACCATAATGAAACATGTTTTATACCAGATGTTGTTGGGTATCGTGAAACACTTGTTTATATAAATAAAATATATGTTCATGGGAGAATGTGCTGCTTTCGCACTTTGAAAAAGTAGTGTACACCTGGATTCTAAAGCTTATATTGCTCCTAATACATATGGAATTACTGCAAGCTGTATAAAACTACTGTAAATGGTGTAAAATAGATACATTCCAAGACTTTTTGGGTTTTGTTTTAAAGTTGGACACCCTTGGGTATGTGCTAGTTTTTTAATTTTGGACACAGTTCTTCCTAAATTAAAATTCACATGCTGTAAGCTTGCCTGTTGCAAATACTTGATTTGATTTGTCAACTATTAGTAGTAAATTTTGGAACCAATTTAGTTCTACTTAGTGAGTCCTCACATGAATTTGAATTAGTTTAGTGATATTTGATTTTTTCTGAAGATATCCTTGGCCCTGCTAGTAGAAGGCCTTCAGGCACAAATAGTCCTGAATGTGCAGGTGTTTAGCAGATAGAACAAAACTCCTGTAGAAGTGCAGGTGTGCACAGCAGGTTTATCAAGTGAGCTTTGTGTAGAACATAACAAACTGTTTTTGTGGCAGTTCAGAGGGAATTGCTGCTGTGGCTCTCTGGCTGCCCTCTGTCTGTGGCTCTGTCCTGTGCCATGCTGCTGCCAGGAATGGGCTGTGCCCTGCTGCCAGGGATGGGCTGTGCCATGCTGCCAGGGCTGCTGTGTCACTGCCCTGGTGCCAGGGATGGGCTGTGTCACTGCCCTGGTGCCAGGGATGGGCTGTGTCTCTGCCCTGTTGATTTCCTCTCATGGATGGCATCACTTCATGGCCCACTTTGCAAGGGACAAGTGGCCCTGTGGTGCTGGCTGTGCCAGGCTGCAGGAGCTGGATGAATTCACAGAATCACCAGGTTGGAAGAGACCTTTGAGATCATCAAATTCAACCCAGCCCCAACACCTGAGCTAAGCCCTGGCTTGTTTTAAACACATCCAGATCAGCCTCTGTGCTCAAGCTGAAGCCGTTTGGCAGCATGTTTTATGGGGTTTCATCCAGGCTTTGTTAAACATACCCAGGGATGGGACTCCACCACGTCCCTGGGCAGCCATTCCAGAACTTTATCACTCTTTCCATAAAAACTTTTCCTAATGTCCAACCTATATTTCCCTTGGTGCAGCTTGAGACTGTGTCTTCTGGTTCTATCAGTTCCTGGAGAAAGAGCACAGCCACCTTTCAGGAGGTTTAGGCTTGGGCTGTGCCAGCTGCAGCAGGGCTGAGGTGGGCACCAATTTATCAGTTACTTCTGTAATATCTATTTGTTCCACTGAGGTGGGCCATGGAGGGATGAGGTGACACATGCAGGGCAGCTGCTGAGGCTGCAGGTGCTGCTGTGGGTGCAACAGCAGTGCCATGGCTGTGGTGCCCACACTGTCACCGTGGTGCTGGCTTTCTCCATGTGCAGGGAGCTGCAGCAGTGCCATGGCTGTGGTCCCCAGGCTGTCACCCTGCTGCTGGCTGTTTCTCCACGTGCTGGGAGCTCAGGCTGTGCAGCTGACTCACGGGCTGACGTTGGTGTGCTGGCACACAAACAGTTTGTGAAATGCTGCCAGCCCTGCCTTGCTGTGCTGCATTTGTTTGCCCAGAGCTGTTGAGTTCTTTTCCAGCACTGGCAGGTTTGGTGGAGCTGTATCCTGTGCATCCCACAGCACTGCTTAAACCTGTGAGGTGTGCAAGGTTTGAGGTGCTGCCTAGGCAAAAGGTACTCTGAAACCTCATGGAAGATTTGTTCTTTTCATTTTAGGCTGGTCTTATGATAGGCAGAGAGGGAATGATGCCTTGTGGAAGACTTTCCCAGCACCATCACCTGCCAGGCTATATTTTATTTTAGCTGGGAATTTGCTGCAGGCAGCTGCCTCAGAACTGGGTTTTTGGGTGACAAAGCAGCTCCCCATTTGTGCTTGGTGAGAGGGACAGAAATTGTGACTGGGTCTGACCTTACCTGTCCTGCACAGTTCAGGGGCTGATGGGTGGGATGGGACCTCAGAATAAAACACTCACTGTGGTCACTTGGGCTGCAATTTGGCCTCTGGTTTCTGCTGGTGTTCCTGGCCAAAATCTGCTCTCAGCTCTGTGCTGTGCTGCTTTTACCACCACTATCCCTGGCATGCCAGTCCTGAGGCTGCCATCCCTTGGAGGTGCATGAGAAGTGTTGAAAATATTCATACTCAAAACATCATGGGCATCACAATTTTTTTTGTACTTTCCCTTCTATAAGGATCTTAAAAAGTCAATTTTCCTGTTTACACAGTGTTGTTTTTCTGAGCTTGCTTTCAGTTGAAAGGGACATTCTGTGGCAATTTCACTTCCATTTTTGTGTCTGCTCTCTGCAGTGACTTTATTGACCACATAAAGGATGATGATTTTTTTTATTTTTGTTCAGTAGTTCCTTCAAGAGACTCTTTTGAAGCTTGGTTTGATTTGGAGAGAGAAAGGCCTCAAGATAAAAAACTTCCAGGTATATAAGCATATGTTCTCACTTGCAGTAAAATTTATCTAGAATTTCTCCTGATTTGATAAAGATCTGGAGTATTGTTTGTATTACCTGGATTTAATAGATACTTTTAATTAATTTATTAAGCAGCTCTCATAATTTAAACTGAGAACTTGTTCCCCCGACAGAGTGTAATGAAATGAGGCACTCTTAATATTTTGGGGTGAGTTGGAAATTCACCTTAGAGTTCAATGATTTGAATCCACAGGTGAAATGTGGGCATTTTTTTCACCATTCATTCATGTCCTTCTTTTTTCCAAACTCTCCAATTAAGCTTGTAAAAAAAATTCCCTGGTACGGAAAAAAAGCCCCAAACTATTTAGGCATTGGAAAGGGTTATGGCAACTGGAAGCATCACCTTTTTTTTAAAACAGTATTTTTCCCCCTTCCTGCATTCTCCAGTCCAGCTGCTCAAAGGTCTTTAACCAATGTATAATGGAAACAAATTGCCAAAACATGGGACATTCCATAAAACAGATTTTTTTTTTGCCTGGGGACTGTGGGAGATGTGTGGAATGTCCAGAGAACAAACGTCTGTGTGGCTGAGCAGAGAGTTCTGCTCTGAGCAGATCTGCTTCCAAAGAGTTTTGCTCACACAAGTGCAAATGGGCATCACACCCCTGATATGAAGAAATGTGTTTTAAGAAATCTTTCTTTTTGTCTGTAAAATGTTTGGCCTTGCAGGTGTGGTGCTGGTGGAGATGGCTGCAGGTGCAGAGCAGCAGAGAAATCTGTTGTGCTGCCCTTTCCAGCAGCCAGGAGTGGCTGCCTGCCCGCCCTGAGCCAGGCAGAAGCTGGGGCAATGTGGGCAATATGGAACAGAAGTTGATTTAGTGGCAGCAGGCCTTTCAGGAGCTTTATTGACTCCATTTCACTGCTGTGCTGAGTTAATCCATGCAGCTTCCAGCTGATCTGCAGCGATGAGTGCTTTTGTCTGCAAAATGCTTTCCAGACAGGTTCCTAAGGCTGCCAATAAACAGAACCACAGGTGAAAAGTGGGACTGCTGAAGGGAAAGAGTGGGTGCAAAGGTGATTGTTGGAGGTCGGAACCCCAGAGAAAAGATCAAACCAAAAGCTAAATCAGTTTAAAAGCAGGTATAGACAACAGTGGGAGAAGATAACCAATTCCAATTTCCAAAAGGATGCCAATTGTCTTATAGATACCTACAGAGAGGACTTGGCCAAGCAGAGTTCTGGGAGCAGAAAAGTCCATGGTTCGCAAGATCAGTTTGTTATCCAAGTTGTATGTTGAGCATTCTCAACCTTACATAAGGCTGAAAATTATCTTCATGCATTAATTATGAAATATATCTTGCTTCAGTGTTATAAGTAGTGCCTCAGTACTGTCACCATCTCTAGGCAGAGACCCCTACAATGGTGCAGATTAAAATGAGAATAGAATAAAAGCTTACTGTCCCCAAAGCAGGGTCCTGCATAAACCTTTTAGCAGCAGGGATCTGTGCTGTTTGTGTTGGTGATGTCACCTCTGCAATTTTTTACCAGTTCCACCATTTTAGAGAAATATTCCTGTGATAAATGGGAACTCCTCCCTCCCTCCCTCCCTCCCTGGCCCCATCCAGCAGTTATTAGTGAACCAGATAACTTCTTTACAGTATGAGATTATCAGAAAATAGGAACTATTCCTGACCCACAGGTTCATATTAATATTTCAGAAAATATCCAGAATTAACAGCATCATTACTATAAGGATCTGACAGGAAAAAATTGTTTATTGTGTAAAAAAAATATACGTAGAAAATGTCTTTTGTGGCCTTGTTTCTTAATAGACCTATAAAAACTTTCTTTTTCACTGTTTGATTGCTTTGAGCAACATGACTAAACTAGAATTTTGCATATCCCAACTGTAGCTTTTACAATATTTGGAGGGATGGGATGAAAAATGTGCAAGTCAAACCTGTCTGCCTTGGACAGCAGGGAGCAAGTAGATATTCCAGAAGTAATTGATAAATTGGGCAGTTCATTTGGATTGGTGACAAATGACAGTGGCGTAGGAGTCACTGCCATAAATCCAGAGGGACACTACAAAATACTGTCCTTTAGTGTGAACACTTTATCAATTTCTCTGTATTTAGATAAAAGGCTGAATAAAACCAATCTATATTTGTAACCTTGGATTAGAAGCATAAAGATAGTGCTGCTGTCACCATTTACTCCTGGTAATGCCCACACAGCCAGAATCAGAACTTTGAGATGTGTCTGATCAGCTCTTTCCTCCTAGAAAGATCTTCAGAATATTTGAGATGGAGCGCAGCAAATCTTCCTCTCTGTATTCTGCTGCTTCTCCTGCATCCTGTCAGGACAGGTCCCTACTCCAGGCCTGATTTGAATCAACTTGTTCATTTTAGGACCAGCAGCAGGCTGCCCAGAGGCTGTTGTGGTCACAGGGGTCCCTGGTCCCTGCTGAGGTTTGTGTTTCACCCAAGGCACAGTCCCCTCCAGGCTGCAGGTTTCCAGCTCCACAATGTGCTTTTCTTCTCCCAGCAGAAGAAAGCAGAAATGACAGATTTCCTGGCATCTTGTTGTAAGAGCCTGAGACAAGAGATGCAGGTCTCCAGGGGCTCTTCAAAATGCAGTTTATTGTATCCAGGGCCTGGGTGACAGAGCTGTGCCCACAGCTGGCAGCTCCAGCTGCAGGCAGCCCTGGAGACCCTTTGGTTTTGGTTACAGTGCATTCTATACTTTTCTTTGCTGAGCATCTTCATACAGTAGAACCAATCTATACCTTAACTATTATCTATAGCCCATTATAATTACTGTAATTACCATATTTATGTTACTGTTCTCCAATCACTAAAAGTCAGTACGTTACAGTTTAAGCTAGAAGTGGTTTTTCAGTTTTCTTGCCATGAAAAATTCTGAGACATTTTTTCTACTTGCAACATTGGCAATCTTGTTTGCCTGTGGAATCTTTTTGCTTGGTAGAAACATCTTCTGTTTGGGGTGGGTTTATCCTTTGCTCTAAGCCATAAAAACCCCTTGTAACTAACACACCCTTTGCCTCCTTGGTTATCCAGCAAGACTGGATCAGCAATTCTTTTCTTCTATATCAAAACTTGATTTCATTTCTATTCCTTCTTCAGATTCTAAATTCAAAAATCTTTCTGCCAAGCACACGTATCTTTGAGACTTTCTTGTCAAACTTTCATCCTTCCCACCCATTTGTTTTCCTGGAGCAGCTGTAGCCCTGGAGGCTGCCCGTGTCCTTCTCTTGCAATGGAATGCAGACACTCAGAACAAAATGTCCTGCTTTGGTCCACTCTGACATGACTCCATCTGCTGTTCGAGAGCAAGAAGTGGATAAATATCTAATGAATGGCAGTGGTCAGATATTGGAGGTGAATTTTAATTGAAAGGAATCTGAAACTAACCAGGTATTGCACAAACAGCAATTTAAGATGAATAATTTTCTGTTTTAAGGGAAAAGGCTCTGTCTGCAGGGAGAGCCTGCCCTCACTGCATGATGGGTTTGCACCAGAATGGAGAGAAGAGAGGAAATCCTCAGGGTGTGCTTTGGCAGGATTATGAAATAAATGTAAAAATGTACTGGGTGGGAATACTTTCCTCTGTTACAAATGGTTTGAAACATTCTTAGGGTTTTTTGCCAACTTAATACATAATCCTTTAACTATAATATCCTTGGCAAAGAGTGTGCTTCAGCTTCTGTCTTGTTAGAAGTTGCTGCTCTGTTCAAAGCTGATTTATTTCAGTTTGGTGTGACGCCAGTTTGGATGTGGCACTTGGGGTCACAGCTCAGGGGTGATTGTGGTGGTGCTGGAATATGGTTGGAGCAGATGATCTTCAGGAAGGAAGGAATCTTGTTGATTCCATGGTTTGTAACATGTGAGAGTGATGCATAATGACTTTATGATGGTGTGTAGCAGTGCACTAAATGACAGAACTCTACATTCATACAAGCTGTGGGTTTATTAGCTGTTTTATTATTCACAGATGTATCAGTTTTTTAGTGCTGTCTTGCTTAACCCATAAGTATTGTGGTGTTTTAAATGAGTTACACCCTGGGGCTGCAGTTACAGGGGGAGAGGAGGGCTCTGAGTTACTGGGGCTGGAGCTGCACCTCAGCAGCGCTGAATCCTCACAGGTCACTCCCAGAGAGAAAAGATCTCTGAAAGCAAATGGACACCACACAAACAGGCTAGGATAAACCAGGATTAAACCAGGACATTTCTTTAACTCCCCAAAGAATGATGAAAAATGTTTTCACTCTACCAAGTGGGAAAGGAGATGCTGCAGTTTTACAGACTGGAGTGTCTGTGTGCTGATGTCAACACAGCAAAAGGTCTCCAGTCACAACAATGAAAAATCACACTGGCACTGTTGCCTCATTGTGCATTAGCATCTTGGCTCATCATTCAGAGATTCAGAGCAGAGAATAATAGTTTTCTCCTTCAAGTTAATGTTAAAGAGCAAATTCTTAACACAAATGTTTCGTATAAAATTGATTTCATTCTGGTAAATCTGAGAATAAACAAATCGTATCTCTAGTGCAATGCCTGTAAATAATTTATTTGAAAGCATTTACACAATCAGAAAAAAACAGGGCTGAAGGAGGAGGTCATCTAATCCACTGAACTCTCTCTTCAATCTTTATCTCTGCTTAAAAATCTCAATGCAGTACCAGAAACCATTTCATTAGAGTGGCATGATGCAGTTCTTCACTAACTTACAGTGAAGAATTGCCTACTTCCAATTCATTTCCCTGGCAGCAGGGCAAAGTCACCAACTTAGTCCTGGTCTGTGGGCATTGAAGTGAGGTTCTCCTTTTTCTCCTTTCACCTTGCTGGGAGTTTTTGTTACATTTGGAAGTTTTTTAACAGTAACTTCAGTCTAAAGACCTTAAAGACTTTTGTATCTGCTGGTGTTTGACCATTTTAAGTGATCTGTGTTGGTGATTTTGTGTATCTGTGCTCAACTCAAGCTGGTTTCCATTTTGAATTAATTATTTTGATTATTCTTTTCCATCTGGGCAGTCCAGTGCCAAGCCACCCCTTTGGAAAATGATGCAACTTGGGTGCTCACCTGTAAATTATAACCAGTTCTCTGTGGATGTGTTAGGAGTGAAGATGGAAGCAATTTTAGCTGAACCAAGGGAAAGATGGAAGAGATTGTGGAAGGTGTGAGTGTGCTCAGGGTGTTTGCTGAGAGGGAAGAATGCATTGTAAATAAATGAATGTGTTCTGCACCTACTCCATCACCCAGCAAAAGCAGGGAGATCATGGTGGAAAGCTGCTCAATGTGTATGAAGTCCCAACAAATGTTTTTTTGTCTTTAAGACTGGTGCAAGTTGAAAACTTGCTGAGCAAAAATATTTAGAAATAAAGGCAATGGAGCTGGCAGGAGCGTTGCTGCTGGAATCAATAATAAAAGGATAATCTGTCTTTCTTTGTGGTACACAAAGCAATAATCTGTTGTTCAGATTGATTAAACGCCTCGACTCAGCTTCGATTATTAATCAATCTCCAAAGCAGCTCATTGTGAGTGCAATGCAAAGCACTGGGGTTATGGAGAGTGGTGATGGTGGCAGGAGCCTGGGGGAGGCTTTTCTCCATCCCGGGAGCAAAGTGGAGCTGAGCTGAGGCGGAGGCTTTGTGAGGATGGGTTTTTTTGATTTACATGGGAGGGGTTTGACTGCAGAATTCCGAAACTGGGTCTAAAGGTGGAGTTGACACAAGCTAGGGGTGATTTTGATCTCTGATTCACAAATGGAGGAGGTACCAGTGACCAGACAGAGCAGGAATGTAAAATATGAGAACAAAGCTTGGCTAGAAAATCCTGACCAGGTACCTTTGGAAACATGCTGTTGTCTGGTGTATTCTTTGCACTAATAATTTATTTAATTTCATTCCTACACTAAAGCTTTTTTGAGTTGTGGGCTAGCCTAGGCTTTCAGCTTTTGAGCTTTTTAAGTTATGAGAAAAACCCCCTCCTTCCTGTGTGTTTTGCACATTTTTGCCAGAGTGGTTTGTTGATTTTGTGGTAGGTTAGGTGTTGTTTCATAAGGTAGTGCAAAGAGCAAAAATTTAACTTGTCTAAATGCTCTTTACTGTCTGAAAGGGGGAATTTGGGTTTGCCTTTCTTTTTCTTTTTTTACTTCTGTTAAGTGATTCAGATATACCTGTTTGACTGAAATTTATCAATCACACTTTATGAAGTGCAAAATCACTTCAGGCCCTGAGCAGTAAATCTTTAATTTCTCTCTCCTTAGAGTCCAGAGTTGGACTAAATGACTTCCAGAGGTCCCTCTCAACTTCTCTTGCTCACCTTGGTCATCCCAGCCCTGCAGGACTCAGAGGAATTAAATCAATTTATTCTCCCTGATGGGAGCAGCTCCATTGTCAGTACCCTGTCTCTGAGGATTTGCACACCTGCCACAAATGCATGTTTGTTTTGTTCCATTCTTTTGGGTTGTGGTTTGCAAACTCTCATCGGATATTCAGAAGAATCTTCACCTTTTGAACAGGACTGGCCTGCATCATTAATGATGGATTATGCTGACAGTATGAATTTAATTGCATTTTCTACCTTGAATTTTTTCCAGTTGTGTTTGAGGTTTAGATTTTGAGGGTTTTTTTGTTTGTTTGTTGGTTTGGCTTTTTTTTTTTAATGGCAGGATGAAATAATGAAGCTGATGATAAAAATGCCTATAAAAATTCTGGCAAATTTATTACAGAACAACATAGCTTGATTTCTTATTTTTCTATCCATCTGGTCATTAGGCCTTTCCAACTGTCAGTGTCTAATATAATCTCCTTTAATAGCAGCATATAATTAGCTTTATGCTGATCAGAGGCATTTGGGATGGTGCTGGTAACATTTAAATCCGAATATCAAAATCCCAAAGAAGATAACTCAAACAGACATATGTCCAAGCCAGCATTTATGCCTTCCAGTCCTAAAGCCTATAACTGGTGATTTAGGCATGTGAGCTTTGAACTGTGCTATGGAAATTTATCAATTAGGAATCCTCAGGAGTTCTGGCAGCCAAGTACAGATGTCTCTCCAAATGGCAATGTGGTAATATGTCACTTTTCCCCCTCTCTGCAGTCCTGTTCCTGCTTCAGATGTTTAACTTCTTCTTACTTGTCTAACTTTTTATTTTAAAAAGGTAGTGAAAGTCTTGCCATTGTTCTGTTAGGAACAAACTGTTTCCATTTTTCGGTTTCATCCAGAGCTCTGTGTGTACAACCTGCCCGTATGTATTGTACAGAAATGTTCCTTAGTGGCTGTTACAGGAGTGCAATTTCCTAGTGGGTCTTTTGGGAGGTGATTTTGAGGTGATTTTGTGTTACTGCAACTATCTGATAAATGCTTTGCAAATATTATACCGTGGTTGCAGTTGTTAGGCCAAAAGGTGTTGATGTTACTGGAACTGGGACTTCATCCTGAACGTTCTGTTTCTGTCAGTTCTGTCAGAGAACACCTGATTTGAACAGCTGTTTCCAGAGGTGGTTTTACATATGGAGCTGCACAGGTCAGGTATTTGATCATAAATCCCTTTGAACAGCTGTTTCCAGAGGTGGTTTTGCATATGGAGTTGCACAAATCAGGTATTTGATCATAAATCCCTAAGTATGGGGCAGGATTTCAAGCACTACAGAAATACATTTTTTACTAGATCTGGCAAGCCCTTTGGTTCCTTGGAACATACTGGAACATCAAGCTCTGTATTCTGCTCTGAATAAACCAAGCAGGGCTTCAAAAAAGGAAATACACCTTGACAAGTGAAAATTACATCTCCTGCATTACAGTTCTTTAAAGCTGGAATTGTCTTTGAGTTTAGGCTTTCAGTTCTTCAATAAAAGATCACAGTTCCCTTTTTGTTCTCTGGCACTGTAACCCAGTTGAGGATTCTGTCAACACCCTTTTCAAAATATGCAGAAACCTGTTAAGATTTGTAGGAGAAAAAAATCTCTACAAGTTACCTTTTGCTCATAACTTGAAGTGCACAGCCAGAGCTTCCTCCGAGAAATGTTTCAGTGCTGGAAAAGGAAAAGCAGATCTGTTTCCATATGTTGCCTGTTGAAAGTAACTAGTGGTAAACTCCAGGGTTTATTTTTGGTTTGCTCAGGGGTTATTTTGGTTGCCCCCACTCTGCTCTGACCAGAATGTGAGGCACATCTGAGCTCTGACAGGTACCAGAGGGTCCCTGCAGCTCTTGGTGCCTGCATTGGAGCACGTTGAGTTCTCCCCAGAGAGATCTGCCAGGATTCATTGCAGGATCTGTTCTGACCTCCCTCCTTTAATTTCCTGCCTCATTTAACCTGTGTTTTCTGTGGCAGAGCTGCTCTGCACATCAGTGCTTCCCTTTATGTTGTTAATAAATAGTGGCTCCTGCTCCGCTGGAGTTCTGGCAGGTGCTGGTGAACATCATCTCTGCAGAACAAACTGAAGACACCTCCCAGATGTTTCAGTGAGGAACCAGAACCTGGCAATGATGTGTGGGAAGCAGCCAGTCATTCACAGTATTCCTCCCTTTTTCTCTCCCCCTTCCCAACAGATGGAGTTTAGGATTAAACTCCCTCTCAGTTCTTCACATTAATGTTTTCTGGCTTTTCTCAGGAACTTATCTCCAATCCAGCTTCCTTGTACCTCAAACCACCTTTGGACAATGTGTAATTTTGGTGTGTAGGGTAGGGAAAAGGGAATGCTACAGTCTAAAGGAAATTGAAAAAATAATACACCAACGTAGAAGAGCAGGTAAGAATGTTTTATGTAGACCTGACCTCTTTAAAAATAGTATTAAATATTTTGAGCTATTTTAATACATGCACCAAGCTCTATAGACAGAGCCATTGAAATACTGAGACCCTAAAAGGACTTGCTTTCAAGCTGAATTTAACTAACTCCTAATTGAATTTGGTTTTCTTTTTAAAATTCTCAACTCTGAAACAAAAATTTTAAAATATGCCTGATGTTATATCTTAGAAGCCTTGAAAATATCCCCAGAGTTCAACAGAGATTTTCAATGTGAACATAATTATTGATAACTGGGGGCATGTGCCCTACAATACCATAAAGGGAAGCTATAAATAGGATAACTCATGAAAAAAAGTCCATTCTTATTCAGCAGAACAGAAAAGTTTCTGTAGTGTAGAGAGGGTAGGAGAAATTCTTGTCACAGAAGCATCTTCAGTGCTAGTTGGGAATTTTAGCCTAGTTCCATTAACAGTTCTTTAAGAAATCAAAAAACCCAAAAACCTGAATAATGTTTCAAAACTCCATTCCAGCCTCTTTCCTGCTGTTCTTGGCATTATCTTCGATACATTCAAAGTAGTTTTACCCAACTATTAATTGAATCTTTGGGGGAAGATCCAGCAGAATTTTCACTCCTCAGCAAAACCAAGTGACTCTAACTTGAGGCTGTCTTAGATCACTGTAAGAACATCAGCCATGGGAATTTCACCCTGAAGAATTAGACCTCTGAGCCTTTATCTCGTGGCTGTCCCATGTTCATGCATTTTGCAGTGCAAGGCACCTGGAGGAATGTGTGATGTGGGGCAGGAGCAGGGCTGAAAGGATTTAACCTCAGTATCAGTGGAAGTGAGAACATGCATCACTTAGAGAAGGTAGTGGCTGAAATCATTGTAAGTATGGCTGATGAAAGTGCAAGAAAGTGGATGTAAACATGAGTGAGCTCCAGTAGATTATTGATTTCTCTTGAGTGGTTTGACAGATAAAATGGTAAAGCAAAATGTTCAACTTCGAATGCATCACTTGAAGAAAATAGGACAATGTGGCAGGGAAGGGAGGAGATGATGAATGTTACTTTGTTAGAGAGGAGAAAATGCAATTGTTCTGCATGAGGTGTTCATCACTTTCCTCTTTCTGTTCTACAGCATTTGATAAACGTCCATTTAGCTGTAGCAGGCAAAAAGGTGTTTAAAGTCTGGGTTCATGGGTCATCTTTCAAAGCATTACATTTTGATTGCATTAACTTTGTCTGGTTCTGTACAACATTTAATGTCCAAGGCTCCCAGCAGTTGTCAGGAGAAAGCAGTGAGGAGTTTGAATGAGGAGGGTGGGATGCACCTGCATTCCCGTCAGGGCTGAATTCCCCGAGGGCAAAATTCCCATCAGAGAAATTGCACTGGAGATACTGGTCCTGGAGGAGGAACACGCCTCTCAAACACATCTCTGCAGAATGGCAGTGGACCTGCCCTCAGAGGGTTTCTGTGGTGTTACACAGGTGGGAGTGCTGGTGTTGGGTAGGAAGGGAGGACAGCAGAGATGCTTTATGGCAGGCAGATACACATGGGTGTTTCAGGTGGAAAAAGAAAGGGAATGAGCAAAAAATGCTGCATATAGATTTTTTGACTTGAAAAAATGCAGTTTTGCTTATTTACAAAGAATTTACCAGTTTTGTTCCTTAAAAATATTGGTGAAAAACGAGGTGCAAATGAGAAGTGGAGGAAGACTTTAGCAGGGAGATGCCAACCTCTTTAACAGCCCCTTCACCCAGCTCTACAAATGCTCAGCCAGTCTGAATCTCTTCTGTAGTCTCTGGCTTTTTGCTCTTACACACATTTCTATGCACAGCATCATCCAGCCAAGTTTTTCCTCATTTCTGAGTTAAATTTCCATAGCAGATTCCATGTGCTTTTGGAAGGTGACAGAGACAGCAGTTCTGTTTTCAAGGCAGGTTTTGTGAGAGATCTCTGCTATTTATTGCACCTATTCCCGGTGGAAAATTGCAATTACTATCTCACTTCCAGCAACTCTTTATCTGAACCCTGGCAGCTCTTAATTATGTGTGAAAGGAGTTACATGCAGAGGAATTTCTCAGAGCAAATTACCTGTGAGGAGCATTCCAGGCTAGAACAGCAGCAGGGCCATTTGTCTTGTGCTCCTCATTGGTTATTTTTGCTTCAGGAGCTGGGAGGCTCTGCCTGACTTTTGATACCAGAATTTGCACTGGGAAGGAATTTCTGCTGCTGCTTTCCCAATGTTTCTGTCCCTCTTTTCATTCTTTTTCTTCCCCCTTTCTGTTAGTCAGATTTGGTTCTGTGTTTCTTCCTTTAAATGAGCCTCTTGCAGTCTCCTGCTGAGTGTACTGCTCAGGGAAACACAAAGAAATAAGTAACGGGCTTTCAAATTTCTGATCAAATTTAATGCTAAATCTTGTTATTCAGCTACATAACTTTATTACCTTTCAGTTATAAATGTTTTATTTTCTGTTTAAGTATTCATTAGCAGAAATGTCTACACTCGGAGAAATGTACCACAATGGCAGTCGTGTTGGAGTTGATTTCCAAATTAATTTCAGGCCAGCAGAAGCTGGCATTTACAAAAATGCCATATTCCAAATCATACTAAATCCAAGATTTTAAATGATGCCAGCTTCCAGACCATGTTAATGAGTAAAGAGAACTGAGCCAGCACAGATGCACATATTCCTGTCCAGAGTAGGTGTAGGGTTCTGGCAGCTCTGACATTTAATTCTGGAGAAATCTGTTGCCACACAAAAGCAAGGAAATTCCAGTGTTCTCAAAACATCTAGTTTGGGCTATTGTGAAAATACTTTAATGCATGATCCATCTTAGGAGATTTCTGTTTCTGTGGGAAAGTTGGGCTTTATTGCATTGGTATTTCCAGAGAAACTGTTATCCCTAAAAACTTCCAGGGAGCTCTCAAGGTTTTACCACAATTAAATTGCATTTATGATGGGTTATTATTTCCTGCCTCATCATAGAGGTTATTCAATTATGGATGGTCACTCTGTGTTTTAATAATTCTTTCTGAATTCATATTTCAGCATGAAACTTAAGATGGCTTGAACTAAACCTCATTTATTAAAGGTAATCTTAGCAGCATATGGTATGTTAAATTATAAAATGCAGAGAGTTCCAGGAAAGAGCTGATCATTGGGGATTGTAGTAGTAACTTGATTTTCTAGATTGACTGCCATTGATGTCTTCACCACTCCCTAATCAATGTGCTGCAGGAAGCAGCTACATGTGTGACTGTGGTTTATCTTTATTTTCCTTTTCTGCTATTAAACCATCAATAGAATTGTCAATAAAGGAGTTGGCCACTTGTTGGAAAGCTCCCATCTGTGGTACAGTGTCACTGTAGGACAGGAAAGAACACAAGCTCACACGGCTGTTCTCAAGGTGAAGGAAAAGGGAAGTTTATTTTCTGACTCCAACATTTATAGTTTTCCAAAAGTGACAGTGGATTGGAGGGTGACAGTGCCA